>JAOWBL010000016.1:7303017-7328948 GCA_028564865.1 Zenarchopterus dispar
TTACAAAAAGACAAAAAAAAAGTGTCAGAGGAAAATGAATGCTTTTGGTGATGGAGACTGCTGGAGGATGTGGACCACTTGGCTCTTGACATGTGGATGTTTTTGACTGAATTTTCATTTTTATTTCTATTTCTGTAAATCTGTTCAGTTAAATGAAATGGATTGTGTCAGAACAGAGTTTTTTTTGTTGCTGGTTACAGTTGGAGCATAAACACTCGAGTGGGTCACACCCGTCTTACTACATCCACACCAGAACCCTCCACCACTCCTCCTGCGTACGGGTGTGCTGGTGTGGACTCTCAGTCATCTTTCAGGCCTTTCGTCATGTTTCAGACCTCTGAGAGTGGGACATAAAAACCACCAGCTTCTGCCAAACCCGTACACAACATCATGTGACCATCATATTTGTGACATCCTGCTCTCAAATAAATAATAATCTAATCTAATCTACACTGAAGAGTCGGATCATGAGACATCTCAGAATAAAGACAGAAACTCTCGTCACCTTTCAGGTTTGAGTTAAGTTTAAGAAGTCGATTTCGAATCGGACGCCTCATCAGACTTAACTTCTTCATTTCCTTAATAATTAAAGTTAATAATCAAACTGAGTGTTAAAAATGCTCTTCATGAAGGCTTTTTTTTGTTCTACAGTTTGATTTATTAAGCTTCCCTCTCCTCACTAACCCGTGTTTGGGATTAAAGCCAACAATATTCTGTAACTGTTAATCTAACCTTTAGTTTCATGATTAAAATGATAATTACCTTAATGGGCATAAGTAAGAGCGAAGACAGCGCGCTGGACCTGATGCGGTCAAATCTATAACGGCGCGACATTTATTAACACAAAGATCTTTTTTGGCTCCCAAAGCAGCTGATGCGGTGAAGTTCAGCCGGCAGCCCGATACCTTATAATTAAGTTGGCCGCTCGTCAGCGGGGGAGGGGCCGCAACTTCCAGACTTTCATTTTAGCAAAAGCTTTAGGACTGAAAGGGGAAATTAACGACGCTTTTCTAAGGACACTATGTTCCTTTAGCATTGTTATGTTCTTAAAAGGCCCATATTATATTATATTATATTATATTATATTATATTATTGTTAACTAGAACCACTGACTTGGTGAAAATGTTCTACCATGAAAGGGGTCTACCACCACTCTCATTTCTACTGGTACAGAACGTACCGAACCAATCGGAACATGGTGGGCGTGGCCTTTAAGTGATGACTCATACAGGAGCATCTGAGAGTTACTGTTCAAAACAACCAACAACCAGTGACACGCTTCGTCTCTCTGATTGGTTAAAAGTCCATCCAGTGACTTCCAGAGCCTGTTTTTTTCTTTTCTTTTCTTTTGTTTTTGTTTGTTTTTTTGTTTTTTTGTTTTTTTTTGTACATCCATTTTAACCACCTGGAAGTTAAAGTTAAATCCAGAGGAACCAGAATATTTGCATCGAAGTCACAGTTGGATATATATAAATACGATATCAATGTGTAATAATATCAAACTTATATAAAGGAAATGGTTGTCATAGAAACCAGTACTCCATCAGCAATATGTTTTGATTTCAAGGAATATTTCTGATTTAACAGACAAAAATATTAGCATTAATTGTTGACATATTCTAGTGTTAGCAACATAAAAACAGTTTAAGTTACTACCCAACAAATATAAATTCAAAAATTATTTTTTTATATAGATTAGCATTTTGGGACACATGCACACTCACATTTGTTTATAAATTAACCCTCTGGGTCGATGCTAACTTGCTAGTTTAGCATCGAGAGGAGACAAGGCTAACCTGGTTATTTCTGGTAGTATCATCGGCTTGTTCCCTGCCGTTCATGTCTCTATTTTTACCATGCTACCTTCAGATTTGAGATTTTAGTGTCCAGATTTAGACACTTCCATAAAAAGCCAGCCTGGGTGTTTCTTCTGGTTTTCAGAGTAAAAACTAAACTGAACTAATCAGCCGAGAGAAAAACACAGCCTGCTCTCCAACTCCCAGAAAGCCTGCAAATCAGCCACAAATATTGAACTCTTTTTCAGATGTTATTGGAGATAATATTGAGCGAAATTAAAGCAAGATGGCAGACGTTGACTGGAGAGGGGGACAGGCTTTTCGTGCGTCCAGAAGCGTAAATGACGTCAGTTCTGTCCTCCGTCTGCGCCGCCACATTAAGGTCATGCTTTGAAGTCACCGTGAGATGAAGCTTGTTCTGACTTCCAGGCAGTTGATTTGCAGATTTACAGGGTGATAATGCTGAGCTTGCTGGTAATAGCTGCTGCTGAGCCTTTTCTAGTGACTGTTGAGCTCCTTCAATGCTTTAACACCCAACGTCGGGCTTTTTCTACTTTTACCCTCCCACATTTCCTGTCTCCCAGCTCTCCTCACATTTTCTCATTCCTCGGTATCCATCAAACAAATGTTAGTGTTCAAACATGCAGTGGGAATACCAAAGGACAAACTACAGAATAAAACGGGTCAAATTACATAAAAATGATGTGTGCAAGAATATGTCCAAGGATTTGTGAAATGAAGGCAGTTTTGAGAAGTGAGAGAAAATGAATTCACCCACTCCCTCCGTCTAAATTTAGATGTGTAAATCCCTTTTATTCAAAGAGCGGGAGCGACCTTCGCAGCGGTCCAACTCCCAGTTGGAAACATCAACCCAACTTGGGTTGAGCCCGCCTCCTCTCAGGATCTGGTTCCCATCTGCGGTTTTCAGATCTTCTTCTCTCAGTGACCTTGGAGAAGGTTCTGGTTGGCATGGGAGAGCTCAGAATGATGTCCTTGACTTTCCTCTCGTGCTCGTATGCGTGCGAGCGTCGAGGATGAAGATGGAGCTTCGCCTTGATGTCCTCAAACACGCGTCGTGTCTTTTGTATGACTAGATGTAACATACGTCACGAGGGCTGCCAGGAAATCATCTCTCATCTCTGTGGCTGCTGTGGCGTGTCGACTCTGGCGTTGGCGCCGATGGGATGCTAGGAGAGCGTTCTCGATGGTGACGTGCTTTACTCCTGAGATTTTGATGCAGGAATCAGCCACGTTGATCTTTACTAGCACATCACAGCAGACTGAAATGTAATGTTCATAAATTAGAAAGATACAAACAGTAAAAATAAGTACATTTAACAATAATAATAATTTGCTTACTTTGCAGACATTAATCCTCCAGTGTGTCGTTAAGGACTTGTTTTTTGGTAAAAATGAATATTTTTGAATCATGAGATGAATCCACGGCTTGTTTGTGGAGATACGAGCCGGTACGTGTGTCTGATCACATTCTTAACAGCTGGACTTTAGTGACAACACGCCATTTACTGACAGGTGACGGAACCTAAACGTGGTGCTTGTGCTTAAGTTGCTATGGTAACGGTAACTGTAATTGTAGTCGAGGGTTTGTGCAGTCGGAGCGTCGTTTGAGCTCGATGAAGGATGGAAAGTTTCTCATGTCTCATCGCTCGACTGCCGGATCTGGGCTTTTTATGAGAATCCGTGTAAACTTTAATTTTGACGAGTTTATTTATCTTTATTTTTATATTTTTCCACCAAAAAAAAAAAAGTATCACTGATCATTAAAACCACCACAGCTGCCTTATTTACGCTGGGAAGAAGACTCCCACCTAGAAATCACTGAATTCGTGACGTGCATCGCCATGGGAACTAAAATTATCCCGTGACCTCTGTGTTCGCTGAAGTGGGTTAGTTTCTGTGGATTTTTTACTTCACAGATCACAGACGTGGAGCGTTCCTAGTGGATTGATGTGACAGACGTGCTCCGTGATCATTATAAATTACCGCAGGTTCCCAGAGAATATTAGTCCTCTCCAAACAGGGCAAAAGATAACTTGACAGAGAGTAAACCTTGACATACCTCATTAGGTAAAAATAGAAATAAGAAAACAACGATGACAGCTGCTTTGTTGTCTGTGGAGCTTCTCAGCAGCGTTTTAGGTGAACCTGACTTTAACTGTTAATTTAAAGAACTTGGAGAGCACAGTCAGTCTTTTTTCTGAAGATAATATGGCTTATTGGACTGTTAATAGCTCTAACAACCCGCCCTGACCGGCTCTGGGTTGGTAGGACTAGTCCAGGCATGAAGCTTCGCTCGGCAGCCCCCAGATGAAGTTGTTCGAAGAACCAGAGGACGGCCTGTAGCTCGTTGACCATCCCTGGTTCTCTCCTTGCAGCTGGAACAACCGACCCACCTTCCAGGTTGGCCTAAACCCGTCCAAGTCCACTAACCGGATCGATACCCAATGGTCGACCAGCCACCTTCATCTGAGCTCTGCCAGGAGGAGCTTGACTGACCTCTAGATTGCTCCTTTGTGGGATTGTATAGAAGAGCAGTTCATATACCGTAAAATAATTGGAATATACACTCGACAGAAGAGGAAGTGTGGTGTGAATGTTTGTGTGAAAGTTGTGGAGGTTTTTCCCTCGGAGTCGTGACAGAAAAGGAAATTATTTGTGCAACCAAAACATTTGGGACCTGAACTATCATCAGCCAGCTGAACAGGTTGGATGTTTTGAAGTTAACTACATTTAAATCTGGAGATAGTCTCTGCTTTGTTTGATTAAGCTGATGAGCGTTCAAAGAAAGAATTTCAGAATCCGCCAAAATCCGTACAGACAAATCGGACCTGGAGACAACATAAAAGATAGCATCTTCTGTAAATGGGAGACTCCACCAACAAGAAGCAGATGTGAAGCGTTTTGCTGAATCTAGTGAGAGTAAAACAGCACAGTTGAAGCTGTTTCCGACAGAAAGGGACAGAGGCTCGACAATAACATATAACATTAAAACCATTGTGTTTATTGCTCATTATGATTTTGAAAGCTGTTCCAGACCAGCTGAGTTCTCATCAGCAGCGATAAAGAGCTCACTGCAGAACTGGATCTGAAAAGGCAATAAAAGCTCGCCTGTTGCAGTTTCTCGATAAAGTCTGCGATGACAGGCTCTGAAGTGGTTGAGGAGAACCAGCCGACGGACTGAGTGGGTTTTCAGCATCTCCTATCAGCGGGCATCTCTCCAGCCTTCAGGGCCAGCCCTTTCTGCCTGTCCTGATAAAGTCTCCAGGCGTGGAGAAACTCCCATCTCAAATCCTTTCAGCAGGAACCCGTGGACAGAGATGCATGCACACAGACGTGCACTAAAGCACCCATATCATCACATTTCAACACTTCTGCTGCCTTTTCATGGCTGATTATGTGAGATGGGCGTGCAGGTTTTTCATTTTGTGTGAAGGATTTTTTAGTGTTTAGGTGTGGACTGAAACATGGCGCTTCATGTCTTATTTAATTTGAGCTGCTGCAACGTTCGCTCTGTCACTCTCCCCCCCATCTTTCACCCTCTCTCTCTCTCCCTTTCTCTCTTTCTGTCTCTGTGAGGAGCTGCATGACTTAGCAGAGCTCACCTCTCTGAAGTCCAAGTTTAGCTCGTACCCTGCTGTTCAGCTGGGAGAAGCAGGAGGGTGGTGGTGACGGAAGGAGCTTCACAGACGTGTCGACGTGTAAACTGAGATGGTTTTTCGTGTTTCTGTGTGGCTTCCATTCAGGTCAAATGTTTCCATGTGAAAAGATCGGGACTGTTTGCACCATTTCTTTCCCTCTCCCATCCCAATAGACTGATCGCATTTCATTTTCCTCTCGTAGAAAAGCAACACAAGATACGAGACCCCAGAAACAGCTGCAGACCTCGAACCTCGGCTCCCTGCAGGAGCTTCAGTTTGTAGTAGATACTGTATCTTCCTCATGAGGCTGGTTTTCAATATGCAGCAGAAATACGATAGCTTTGGAGAGGAAGATTTAGCCCAGCTCTGATAAAACAGAGCTGTGCCAGCCACTGCCCAAAACCACATCCCAGGTGATGTTGCAAAGGGAATTGTGCCTAATTATTGTAGTTAAACAAGGTAAAATATCGTCTGGGTTTAAGCATCGTCACAGAGATGTAATTAGAATTAGAGATCAGAGGATCTTCAGAAAAACAGTCACAGTTCACAGAGTTGCACAGAAATAATTCATTTCCTCCTGTAGTAGATGTTTAAAGTCACTGAGTTTACATTGTAGGGTTAGCTGTGTGCATGTGGGCCACATATCCATCATAAAAGCACAAGTGCACTTGCAGCCTCTCTGTTACATTGGCTGCATGAAATGTCTGCATAATCCACCCAAGGCTGGCTGACTCGCCTTGGTAAACCTCTGTCCCTGGGCCATGCATTATGCATGCGCCTATCTCTAAAATCTCACAGATGTAAAGTCTTCCCTTGAAAAAGCAGAAATCTCACCACTGCAGGATCATTTAAAGGGGACTGAATTCGGAGTTTATATTTCCAGTTTTAATCAGTTATAGGGACAATATTTGAGCAATATTGTTCATTCATGTCATCAAACAAGAGATTTCATTTGCTGTAAAACAAAACTACAAACTGGAGCATTCAGATTAACGTAATGCCAAGATAGAAAGACATAAGCAATCATCTTAGAGGAGCAATTGTTGCTGCTCATCAATTTGGAAACAGTTATAAAACCATTTCCAAGAAATTCAGCGCTCCACAGTGAGATGCAGAAAATATTCACAACAGTTCCCAATCTTCCCTCTGGTGGATGTCCTGGAAAATTTACCCAAAGGTCAGACCATGAAATGCTCAGTGAAACACAGAAAAGCCAGTAGCTGCATCTCAGACCCTAAAGGCTCCACTGAGCTTCTTAAATGTTAAGGTCCATGACAGCAAAATCAGAAAAAGGCTGAAAAAGTGGGGTTTACTTGGAAGAAAATGGAAACACAATTAGATTCCCAGACCTGCATGTCAAAAAACCACAAAACGTCTGGAAAAATGTCCAGTGAACAGAGGAGACAAAAGTGGAACCGTTTGCTCTCAATGCCCAACGCCATGATTAGCAAAAACAAAAGGAAGCTTCTCAGCAGAAACGCCTGCTATCCACTGTCAAGCACGGCAGCGGAGAGGTGATGATTTGGGATCACTTTACAGAACCAGGAACTTTGCAGCTTGCAGTAATTGAGTCAACCATCGACTACACCTGAGGCAAATATGAGGCCGCCTAAAGAATAGTTCAAACTGAACTGGGTCACGCAGTAGAACAATGACCCAAAGCAGATCCACAAATCTGCCTCAGACTGGCTGAAAAACGGAAAAACCAGAAGTCTGGAATGGAGTCAAGGTCCAGATCCCAACCTGACTGAAAGTCTGTGGTGAGCGCTGTACTCACATGATTACCCAAAAACCTCAGTGCGCTGAAGCACTGAGTTCCTCCGCGATGGGGGTACCTGGCACTGCCCACATGATTGGCTTCTTTATGTCATTTCTAATGTCAGTGGCAGAAACCATATTTTTCTTGTTTTTGGGATGATTTTTTTCATGATTTCTCACGCTGTGTTTCTGATTTCTTTATTGCAGAAAGAATGGCTTTGCCTGAACTGCCAGACCCAAAGAGCCATGTCAGGCCAGCTGGGAGACGTGCCGCCACCATCCACGGCTTCCCCAAAGAAGCAGCCGCCTCCACCTGCTCCTGCCCCCTCCTCCACCCCTCCCCCTGCTGCTGTAGATAGCAAACCTGTAGTAGAAGCACCAGACCCAACCCCACCTGCTTCCGAGAGCAAGGTAGCATCTGCAGCCACACCTGACACTACACCAATCTCACCTAAACATAGCTCTCCTCCTCCAGAGAACAGCTCACAGGAAACACATGAGTCAGGAGAACAGAAACAGCCCACAGCAGATGAGTCAGTGTCTGAGAATGTAATTCATCCTGAGGAAAAGCTTCCGAATTCAGAGAGCTTAGCTGAGACTACTACAGAAATCCCTGCAGTTGAGCAACAAGAGAAGAGCTCGGAGAAAATAGCAGAGGACCAACCTGAGACAGAGCCATCTGATCCTGGTCAACAAGTAGAGAGTGAAAGTGTCAATGAAATCCCAGCAGCTGGGCAGCAGGAGGGTAACTGTGAGAGAGCAGCAGAGGGTCTTCCTCTCCCCGACACACAGATGGGTAACGTTGAGCAACAAGCACAGAGCAAACTTGTCAGTGAAATATCTGCAGTTCAGGAAGACCAGAAGATACCTGAGAGTTCAGCAGACGAGCCTTCTCCTCCCGTCGAAGGTGAGATACAAAATCTGTCGACTAGTGCTGGGTCAGAGGCGACGGCAGCATCCGCCAAGGTAGAAACTCAGCCAAGTACTGACATTAGCCAGCGTGAGGATGCTGGTTTACCAGGGGATCACAAGAAAGTAGATCCCACTCCAGAGAAAGTAGATCCCATTCCAGAGAAAGCAGATCCCACTCCAGAGAAAGTAGATCCCATTCCAGAGAAAGTAGATCAAAGTCCTGAAAAAGTAGATCCCACTCCAGAGAAAGTAGATCCCATTCCAGAGAAAGTAGCTCACACTCCAGAGAAAGTAGATCAAAGTCATGAAAAAGTAGATCCCACTCCAGAGAAAGTAGATCAAAGTCATGAGAAAGTAGATCACACTCCAGAGAAAGTAGATCACACTCCAGAGAAAGTAGATCAAAGTCCTGAAAAAGTAGATCCCACTCCAGAGAAAGCAGATCACATTCCAGAGAAAGCAGATCCCATTCCAGAGAAAGTAGGTCACACTCCAGAGAAAGTAGATCCCACTCCCAAAAACGTAGATCTCACTCCCGAGAAAGTAGATCCCACTCCCGAGAAAGTAGATCTCACTCCAGAGAAAGCAGATCAAACTCCCGAGAAAGTAGATCCCACTCCTGAGAAGCCTCCAGAGGTCATGACAGATTTGGCCGAGCCTAAGCCCACGTCGATCCCTGAAGCAGTCAAACAAGAAGAAGTTCCTGCTCGGACCAATTCCACAGATTTAGAGGAGAAAATCAATGAGGTTCCATCTGAGAAACCTCAAGTCACTTCAACCAACCAAACTCCATCAAATTCAGCAGAACAAACCTCTGTTCCGGTCCCTGATGCAGGAGATCTGGGTCAGACAGATTCCCAAAGTTTAGATACTAAAGAGGAAAAAAATACAACCGAAAAAGCTCAAACGGTTGAACCACAAGTCATTCCATCAGAACAAACTCCATCGATAGCAGAACCAAGAACCTCAGAAGACGCTGCTGAAAAGGTTGACGCTCCCGAACCTCACAAGACAGAGCAAGAACCAGAACCAGAACCAGAAAAGTGTGTAGAGTCTGAGACCCCTTCAGTGGTGGCAGAGAAACACCCCCACTCAGTTTCAGACGGTGAAAGTCAGGAAAAAGAAAGTGGAAACAAACCCACAGAGAAAGAGAACGAGCCTCCTCCACACCATCCTACTCCTGCTCCGCTTGAAGGAGAACCCAAAACCGTTGAGAAAAGGCATGAAGAAGGTACAGCTGAAACCAGTACAAATGATCAGAGAGATACCAGTACTGGAGAAAGAGTTCAGGATGCTAATGAGGAAACATCAGCTGAGGTGAAAAGAACGGCAGATGCTGAAGGTGCTAACGATGAAGGGAACAAAGCTGATGAAACGAGAGGGTTAGAAGAAGAGGTGACGGAACAGAAAGTTAATGAGAAAGTTAATGATCAAAGACGAGTTGAAGCAGACTCAAGGCCAGCAGCTTCTGACTCAGAAACCGTTGTAATGAAGAAGAATGAGTCAGAAGATATTACTCCAGTTGTCCCTGAGGAAATACCAAAAACAGAACAGATAAGTAAAGAGGTAGAACCAGAAATGAAGTCTGAACCAGCTGGAGAAAGCCACGCCCAGGTGGTAGCTTTGCCAGAAAACACAGAAGAGAAAGAGAAGGACATGTTGCAGAGAGAGGAGAAACCAGACGTTGAGGAGAGTAAGCTAAAGGCAGATGAGGAGTCTGACAAAGTGGAGATCATCTCTGATCCCCAACCCCTTAAATCTGAAGATGAAAACAAGGTCAGTGCTGAGGCGTCAGTGCGAGGAGCAGGAGTGGTGCCGCCGTCCTCAGATGTTGTTAGCGGCACCAAAGTCAGAGATAAAACCGACGACGGGAAGCGCTCCCCAGATGAGGCGGAGGCTGGTTCACAAAAGGAGACGAGCGGCGCTGCTGAAAATCAAAACCGGCCCGACAAAGTTGTTGATCCGTCAGTCAAAGAGATGGGAGCGGAACATGACAGGAAAGAGGATGAATCACAACCTGTTGCCGGCAACATCCAGGAAACTATTTCAGTGTCTGAGAGCGATAAAGACGGCACGCCGGTTTGTGATGTAGGAAGGAGCTCCGAATCAAAGGAAGATGAGTCAGGAGCTTCAGTCCCTGTAGCAGAACCTCAACTCCAGTCTGTAGTTAGTGAGCAGGATCAAGGCCCAACGGAGGAGAACTTGGAGGAGAAAACGGAAGCTAAGGCTCAGCAGAGTGGTGAAGATGCGGTGTCTGAGGTGACCGGAGCGCTCAGCTGACGTAGCAGTAGATGACATATTTATCTTTGTTTGTTCTGCAATAGTGAACAAATGCATTTAGGCATACCAATCTCATAAACCCATATGTTTTTAAAAAGAGAACATAGAAAACAAACAAACAAAAAAAAAACACCTGGAGGAACATCTTCCAGCTGATCAGGTTACCAAGCAACAGATCAGCGACATGACTCAGCATAAAACAATCATCTCAGATGCAAAAAAGTGCACAAGTTCACCAATCTGCAAAATACCGCATCTGTGTGTGTGTGTGTGTGTGTGTGTGTGTGTGTGTGTGTACGTGACAAAGCAGAAAATCAATATTGGATGCCTGTGATCTTCAGGCCCTCAGACGGTGCTACATCAGGAACAGACACGGTTCTCTAAAGGATATCTCTGCATGGACTCAGGAACACGTCAAGAAATCTGTCTGACAGCACAGCTGCACATAAAATTACAAATTTATGTTCAAGATCTGTCATGTAAAGACCAAGCTGTATGCGACCCTTCTTCTCTGGGCCAAAACTCATTTAATGAAATGAATCGAAGTTCTTTTCATAAACCACAGACGCTGTGTCGTCTGGACCGAAGAGGAGAGGAACCATCCCGTCCAATTTGTTATCAGCACTTAGTTCAAAAGCCTGCATCTCTGATGCGCATTAGTGTCAGTGGATTTATGATGTAAAATAAATGACATCCATTCATTTTCCAGCTTCTGTAAAACAAACAGAAAATCCAGGAACCTCACGGTTTTAAATTTGAGTAAAATAAATGGTGTCAGTTCAAAACCAAATGTGTTCTGAATCAAAACCAAAAATCTGGAAAAAAACAACTCAGAACCTCTAACCAAGAAATTAAAATCTCTAACTGGGAATGCAGTCATCTTTCTTCACCTGCTGTCGGGGCTAAAACCGACTCAGTTTTTCTCGGTTCCACTTGTTTTTCTTGTGGTTGTCGTTCTGAAACCAGCAGCGGTTCAATCTACAGCAGGGAGGCGGGACATAGCCAAGATCTAGTAGTGAAGTGCCTTACTTTGAGGTCAGAGCGCCAAAAACATGACACTTATGGACAACCATGGCAACTTATGGACAACCAATGAGCTACTAGAGCTTGGTTATGCCCCGCCTCCCTGCTGTAGATTGACATGACTTTGATTTGACACTCGTTTCAGAATGACCGAGCGCCTCACATCGACATTGACGGAGATAAGTTGCATCAAACTGTGAATACAAGTTCTGTTAAAAATAAAAATAAAGAAAAGAAAAAACAGAAATGGTTTCAGAGTTGATGGTGAGAAAAGAAAAGCATCAACAAGAAAGATGATTACTCCCTTGTAGAGAGATTCTGATGATTATGATTTCTCGGTTATAGATTCTGATTTTTGATTCTTGGATTTTAAGTTTTGAATTGAAGATTTGGGGTTTTGTTTTGAAATATATTTGGCTTTGAAGTAACGCCGTAAGAATTAATGAATTAATATTGTTGTAAACATCTGGATGGGGTCACTACCCTCCATCTTTTAGATGTTTCAACACTTCATTTAAATTAATGGATCATCGTCAGCTACATTATTTTTTTCTTAGTACATTTTTCTCACTGTCAACATTTAAGATGTTTTTTATGATCTGTTGTGAATAATAAATGGGTTTACGAGATTTGGAAATAAATGCATTTTCTTTTTGTTTACAATGTGTACAGTCTTCCAGCTGTTTTTTGGAATCAGGGATTTGAAAGGAGATATATTTTACTGAAATGGTTTCCTGAACACTGTAACAAATCAGAAATGAATAATCAATATTGTGGAATATACTGTTGAAAGATTTGATCACATGTCCATCACAGTACTAAAGAATGAAGCTGATTTATTCCATGGAATGAAGTGAATTTCAGAATCCTTTTTTCCATTGTAGTTTTTATGTATTTCTCTACTGAATGAAGACTCTGTTTGTTGCACTGAGTGACTTTTTTTCTTTCAATCCAACAGGTGAAAGTAGTGGAGACCTTGAAAGAACCCAAAGTAAAAGAAGTGGTGGCCAGTGAGGGCAGTGCAACCAGCCCCTCAGACCTAGCAAAGCTAGAAAGTACTGTCCTTCCCATCCTGGAAGCCCAGGCGACCACGACAGAGGAGCAGAACCAAACCGACACGCTAAAAACCAGACGTAAATTAGAAGTACTTCCACTCTCACCAGAATCACCAAGTTCAGAAGAGGACAACAGGCTTTCGGAGAACAATAACAAAGTTACCACAAAGAAGAAGCTCCTTGTGCCCATGGATGTCCGAGCAGATTCCCTGGAAGACAGCAGTGAAAGCTTTGGAAAAGAGAGCCCGATGTCGGGAGACGATGAGGACTTTATCAGAAAACAGATTATTGAAATGAGTGAGAATGAAGATGCTTCCCCATCTGATGAGGAAAACCTTGTCAGGCGAAAGATCAGAGAGGAAGAGAAGAAGCAAATAGAGGAGAAAAAGAGAGAGACTGTAGAGAAGAGTGCATCAGGAAAAGCCAGGCGACTTGTCAAGAAAACCACTATAAGTCCAGATGAGGAAGACAAAGAGATCATTACCTCAGACAAACCTGATACCTGCAAAGACGAGGGGCAAGAACGAAAAGAGGAAGTTCGGAAATTTCAAGCTATGGAGCTGAATGCAACCAGCAGCCCTGTGCTGATACCAAATGCTGATGGAGAACCTGAAATGGAGAGTCTGACAGACTCTCCAGATGAACGCTCCAGAGGTGAAGGCTCGTCAAGCCTTCACGCATCGAGCTTCACGCCTGGAACATCCCCAACATCCGTCTCATCACTGGACGAAGACAGTGACAGCAGTAGTCCAGGTCACATACGTACTGGTGAGGGTAAACAGCAGAGGAAAGCTAAACACAGACAAACTGGTCAAATGCTGCCGACAATTGAAGACTCTTCTGAGGAAGATGAGTTACGGGAGGAGGAAGAACTGCTCCGGGAGCAGGAAAAACAGAAGGGCTCAGGGAAAAAGTCCAAGAAGGACAAAGAGGAAATTCGAGCTCAGAGGAGGAGAGAGCATTCAAAGACACCACCAAGTAACTTGTCTCCTATTGAAGATGCCTCACCAACTGAAGAACAGAGACAAGAAGCTGAAATGGAGGAGATCAGACGATCTTCTTGCTCTGACTTTTCCCCCAGTATTGAATCAGATCCTGAAGGGTTTGAGGTTCATGCTGCAAAGATCGCAGCTGTCCAAAAAACGTATCAACTACCCACATCGGTATCTCTTCACTCTCCAACAGAAGATCAAAACACAGATGAATCCCAGAAAAAGCCTCTTAAGTCTGCTGATGAGGCCTATGAAGAAATAATGCTGAGAGCTAAGTCTCCGACAGTTGACAAAGATGGGATTCAGCCACGAAAAGAATCTGTTTACGGAGGCATGTTCATTGAAGACTATGCTTATTCATCATTTGACCATTCTTCTGCAGATCTGGAAGAGCCAGAGAAGATCACGGTTCCTTCTCAGTCCAGAAAGCTCAGATCACCAGATGAAGTGTATGAAGACATGATAAAGAAGAGAAAGGAATTCATGCAGCTGGAGCAGGAATACCAAAATATGCAGCCGAAAAAGGAAAATGCTAATCCAGAAATTGTTCTCCAACCTGCAGAGAATATATTCACCAAAAGCAGTACAGTAACACTCAGCAAAGATGGGAAGCCATTGTTGGATGCTGATACTGCGTATGAGGAGATAATGAAAAGAGTCCTGACTCCCGGAACAAGTCCAACTCAGCCTGAGCCGGAGGTTGAAGCTACTGGTTCAAGAAAGGCGCTCCATCCCATCCCAGATCTAAAGGTGACTCAGTGCTCTTCTGGAGAGTTGTCCTCAGATGATGAGAGTTTAGTAAAAAAAGAGGAGACAATAACTCCAGGATCTGATCTGACATCAGCAGTAGAAACTGAACCTGTGACAGACGTTTCTGAGTCACCTCCATCATCCACGTCAGATCACCAACCTCACCCCATAGTCAGATCCCAGGCTGATGTTGTGGACTTGTCGAGTACAATCCCAAGAACATCAGCCCCTGTTATTGCTAGTGTATCCCCATTACCCACAGTTCCCCAGTACACGCCCAGTATACCCAGTATAGTGTCTACTGCCCCACCTGTTCCACCAAAGCCAAATATCTTGCGTAGGGCTTCTTCTCAAGAAAAAGAAGAACCTGCTGCACCACCCATTCCTCCGCCCACCCCACCAAAACCGACTGTCTTTCCTAGGAAAGCTCCAGTCCCACTTCCACCACAGGCTGCAGCTACTCCAGCAAGACCAGAGCCAGTGGCTATGACCACACCCCAAGGATCACCTGTGAGACAAGGAGTTACTCCAACCTACAAACCTCATGTTCCTCCTCCTGTTCCTCCAAAGCCAGCCTGCCCTGCTGGTATTGGGGACAGTCACCGACCAGGACATAGTGTCAAACCACCAATCGCACCAAAACCTGGCTCTCAACCACCTTCGCCTGCCCATGTCCCACATCCACCAAGACCTACTGTTCTCCCTACTAGTCCTAATGACACAGTCCTCAATCTGAGTCCTTCGATTGAGAGCAAGACATTCCAGCCCTCACCGAAGTCCCCCCCTTCTCCAAGGTATGCCAGCAATCTTCGTGACACATATGTGGTCATCACACTGCCATCCCAGCCTAGTTCTCCAGTAGACAATGTCACAACTCAAGCTCCTTCCAGCCCCGGGCCAGCATCTCCTTCACGTCAAAATCAGTCTGACAGTTATCACCAACCACAGCCTCAGCAGCAGCCATATTCACAGCACTATCAACCAGTAAATCCTCCTCAAAGTACCAGGGTGCCTCTGGCATTTACACGTGTTACAGAGTCTATTGAAAGTCAAGAGATCTGTAGCCCAGAAAAACGTGTGTCTAGCTCTTGTCATATAATTGAGGCTATATCAGCTTCAGCGCAGCCACCTGTGGTTATGCCTAATCTTATCTCTCAGGTGGTTACTACAGAAGTTCAAAGAACTACTGTCTCTGTTGTTCATGAAAGGACACCACCACCTGTTCCAGCTCCAAGGGCAAATGGTGTTCCAGTCTCAAACGAGAAACCCCACTTCCCTGCACAGAATGGACAGGTGTTTCAACCGTCTGAGGTGGTAGATCTTAGGACAGTGAAGGTGGATCTAGACTCAAATATGAATGGTGTTGATCTGTCAGCTGGTCCAGATTCAAGACGTCATTCCTTCGCAAGTGAAGCCAGTCGTAACGCCAGTGCAGTTCAGTCACCTGTGGTCAACCTCAGTGCTGAATCATCTACGGTTTCCATAGTGACCGATAGCATCACCATTGTGACCTGTTCTGCCACAATCCAGCCAAGTGACAATGCAGACATATCTCAGACATCTTCTGTGCCCCTTCAGCTAACCAAAAACAAAGCATTTGAGCCTGTTTCTCAAATTATTTACCGACCAATTGATTCTCAGCCCTCTGGTCTTGCTACTACAGAAATCCCAATTAACCTCTCAGTTGGATCAAGCACAGGTGGAGGGATTTTCCAGGCCTCCCCTGCAACTGTTGGGGCCACTTCTGTTTCAAGCTGTGCTGCCAATGGACTAACTACGGGTACAACCACAGTGGCAGGAGTTGTCGACCTCAGTACAACAAAACCTTTCAATACGGTGGTATCAGTGGATGCAACATCTGCAGAAGTGGTTACAAACGTAGTGACAGATGATGGGAAGCCAGTAGATCTCACTGCAGGAAAAAGAGCTGTATGTTGTGACGTTGTTTACAAGCTCCCATTTGCAGGAAGCTGCACTACTCAGCAGCCTACCACGCCTCTGCCTGAAGATCGTTTTGGATATCGCGATGACCATTATCAGTATGATAGACCACCTTACGGCATGAGAGGGTTTGGTGGAATTAAACCATCAATGTCGGACACCAATCTTGCAGAAGCTGGGCTGTTCATGTACAAGAGTAAGAACAGCTACAATTTCAGTGGTACAACAGAAGGTGCAGTAGATCTTACCTCAGCAAAGATTTCTGATGCAGGTCAGTGCTGTGACATTGCAGACCTGTCACTGAAATGTCACTTTGAATTGCCTCCACTCATACATGGCTGATGTTTCGTTTTTGGTTTCTTTTCCCCTTTTCATTTGTCTTGCATGGACCTTTTTTTTAATTCATGAGATTTTTGCATGTGCCTGCATGCTGATTTGCTCATTGCACCTCAGTAATGGATTTTGTTTTCCCCTTATTCCATTTTTTTCATAATTTGCACAAGGCATGGCTTGCTTCAGAATAGAAAAGGTCTTCAATCTTGAGAATGAACTCATTTTTTTGAATTTTGACAGGTGAAGCTGTTGACTACTCCAAGAAAGGGACTTACGCTGGAATGACAATCCCACCCTATTCCCAAGCCAGAGCCACTAGTGCTGCCAGTACACTCTTTGGTACAAGCAGTGTTTTGAGGTCATCCAATGGAGTGGTCTATTCTTCTGTTGCAGCACCAATCCCATCTACATATGCCATTACTACCCAGCCAGGATCCATATTTAGTACAACATACAACACGCTATCAGGTATGCACACAAGTGACACCATGCCTTCGCTCTCCAACCTCCAGAACCTTCCACTTACAAGGTCCCAAAGTTTCCTGTCCACCATTTCCACTACTACTTCAGAGGAACAAGGAGATGCTCCACTCAACCTGGAGATCTCTAGAGGGTGTACTACTGATGGCATTGCTACAACGACAGCAACAGTATCCCTATCCCTTGACAGCTACACTGATGCATCCCTGGAGGCTATAGCTGCTTCCCTGGAGGCACTGTCCTCCCCCATGGTTCCCGGTGATGGTCAGTATCAGGTAGAACGTGAGAGACTAGAAATGGAGAAACTCAAGCAGCAACGCCTAGCAGAAGAATTAGAATGGGAGCGGCAGGAGATTCAACGATTTCGCGAACAAGAACAGCTCCTTGTACAAAAGGAACTGGAGGAGTTACAGGCTATGAAGCAGCAGATACTTGCACAGCAAGAAGAGGAAAGACAAGCTCACCTCATGATGCAAAAAGAAACCTATGCCCAGCAACAGCAGCAGCTTGAGCAGATTCAGAAACTCCAAGAACAGTTGCGAATACAATTAGAAGAGCAAAAGTTTCGTCAACTGTATCCAGGTGGAGACATGCCTGGACATGGTTTGCAGGAGGCAATTGTTTTAGGGCCTGATGGGACCGTCCTTGCCCGAAAGATCACTGATAGCGGGTGCCAGACAGATGAGGAGGATGAAGCAGTCAGCAAAGCTTACACAGCAGGGAGAAAAAAGAAAAGCGCTAAAAAGAGTGTTGATAGTTGTGTGCAGACTGATGATGAAGATCAAGAGGAATGGGAGGCTCAGACTAGAAGCAGACAAAGCCGGCCACGTACTGCCAGAGGTGATAGAGGTGGGCAGTCTGAGATGTCGTTTCAAGCACACACTGAAATTTCTATTCAAACTGACAAGGACGGAAATATCAAAATGGATACCAGGATGGAGGTGTCAGACTCTGAAAGAACCTCACCAAAGAAACGACCTACTCCCTTAGAGATAGCCCGGTCTCCTAACCTTAAACCTGATACATCCACCCTTCAAGCACCTCCCAAATCCCCCAAAGTGCTTTATTCCCCAATATCTCCCTGCATTTCACCCAGCAAATCCCTTGAGTTTGTGTCCTATGATAAGTCGCTAGGTGATACAAGCCCACAAAAGCTAAGAGGAACTGCAGATACAGCAAAAGCCTCTCCAGGAAGTCCCAGAGGACCAAAAGCCATGCAGCGATCCATGTCTGACCCTAAACTGATGAGTCCAACTGGAGAAGAAAGAGCAACATCTGAAACCCAATATGGAGATGGCCATACAGTGAGTATTATCTATATACATACCACTTTATACAAGTTAAATATATGTAATGGTCACAGAACAGAAAAAGATAAGATATTCCTTTATTAATCCCACAGGTATTTCCTGTCTTATGCAATCTCTTTAAGAAATACCTTGAGATATTGAAGTTCTGTCTGAGCGAAGCACCACTGAGAAAGTCATAAATAACCAGATAACAAAGTGAGCTGAACTGGCAGGGAAATATTGACCGCTCAGAGACCCATGGAGACTTAATATGGATAAATTGCATGGTTTTCTTTTTCAAGTTAGTGATCTGTGATGTTTATGGATATATCTTTACACACCTTTTAACAACCCGGAAGATATTTTAAATAATGTTTTCCGATCACCTTGTAATAGACTATACAATAATATATAATGTATATAAAAACTATCATCCCTGCCCTCTTTAGTTCTTTAATTTAGACAAAAATTGAATTTATATTTAATTTTATTTTGTAACTTGCTTCACAGAATGTCATATCACAGTTTTTGAGGACTAAGTAACTAATATTGTCTTTATTTTATTTTTTTTTTATTTTTAGGGGAAAGGCTCAGGTGGCACACCAACAGGCACTCAAAAGAAGGTGAAGAGGACTCTCCCCAATCCACCATCTGAGGAAGAGTCGACGACGACTAGCCAAACAGCATACAGCACTGGCTCTGCCCGCCGAAGGATGTGCAGGAATTCCAACATGGCACGTGCCAAGATCCTGCAAGACATAGATCGTGAGCTTGATCTGGTGGAGCGCGAGTCCTCCAAACTCCGCAAAAGACAAGCAGAGCTAGATGAAGAAGAGAAGGAGATTGATGCAAAGCTTAGGTATTTGGAGATGGGAATTAATCGTAGAAAAGATGCACTACTGAAAGAAAGAGAGAAGAGGGAGCGGGCCTACCTGCAGAGTGTTGCAGAAGACAGAGACTACATGTCAGACAGTGAAGTTAGCAACATCCGTGAGACTAGAAGTGGACACGGAGGTGGTGAAGATGAGGAAATGGAGGACCATGGTCTTGAACGCCCCAGGACAGCTCCACAGTCAGATCTGGACGACTTTGTTCCACCTCAAACCAAGCATGAATATGGAAAATACTCTCAGTACCAATACCCTCAAAGCCAATACCAGCAGTCCATCTACCAGACACCACAGTCCTACCAGTCTCACTCTATTTACTCCTCCGTCCCTTCGCTCACTACCTCCCAACAGCAGAGTTACCATCAGATGATTTTGTTACAGCAGAAGGCTGCCAGACAAGCTGCCCTCCTCTCAGAGCTTGATGCTACTAAATATGATGTCATTAGCCGTCAGCCTGATCCCACACCATCAGCTTACCTTGGTGTAAAGTACGACAAATACGGCAATCACCTTGACCTCAGAGCCTTGGAGGTGGCAAGTATAGCAGACAGCCCAGTGTCTGCCGTTTCTGATTCCTACTACACAGATGTAGACCACCATACACCTCGCAGTTACATGCTGCTGGAAGATGCTGCAGAGCTAGCTAAGACCTCCACAGGTCTGTCTTCATCTTATAGTCTGGCTGAAAGGGAACTGGCAAAGGCAGAGAAGCTGTTGCGTAGAAGTGCTGCAGATCTAGGGTCTACTGATTATCTGGGATCCACGTCCAGGCTTCATACCTTTGGAAAGACCCCTGATGAAGAGGATACAATGGAAGAACCCTATGAACTGAAACTTCTAAAGCAGCAGCTCAAGCAAGAGTTTAGGAGAAGCACTGGAGGAACTGACAACTTAGAACAACTAACAGGACTCTCCCAGCATTACTATACTCCAAGCTCCAGTATCTCTAGTTACTCCCAAAGACACTATCCCAAGTCAGAAAAGTACAGCATCAGTCGACTTACTCTTGAGAAGCAGGCAGCTAAACAACTACCAGCGTCTATGTTGTATCAAAAACACAAAACTCCAATACTCGATCCTAAAATTTCCTCCAAGTACTCCTCTATTTCTGATAGCAGAGGTTTGGAGACTGACTATACCAGCTATCTGGGTTCTACCAGTGCATCTCCAAGGTCAAGCCGGCTCCTGCAGGATGAGATTACCTTTGGCCTTCGTAAGAACATTGCAGAACAACAAAAGTACCTTGGATCCACTTTGGGGGCCAATTTAGCTGGGTCACTTAACTTGGGCCAGAGCTTGGGTTTGGACTCTGCTTATCCAAGTGGTAGCCGCTCAAGACCATCATCTAGGCCCACATCTTGTTATGGTCTGGACCTGTCCATAAAAAGAGACCTTTCAAGCTCTTCTTTGAGGCTTAAGGGAGATGGGGAAGCATCTGGAGATGGTCCAAGTTATCAAACCCCCTCTGGTCGCACCAAACCCACCAGCCTTCCCATTGTGCAAAGTGGCCGTGGCCGAATTCCCATAGTAGCCCAGAATTCTGAAGAAGAGAGTCCACTGAGCCCGGTTGGGCAGCCTATGGGCATGGCCCGTGCATCGGCGGGACCTCTGCCACCCATCTCAGCTGACTCTAGGGACCAGTTTGGTTCCTGCCTCTCCTTGCAGGACTCTCAGCAGCAGCAACATATCAGGGAAGAGCCAACCAGGGGTAGGGGTTATGCACTACTGGATGATCTCCAGGGCACGATGTCAGATAGTGAAGGTAAAAAGCAGACTTGTCAGCATGCCGCTCTTCTCCTTTTCCATCTTTTATCAGTTAGAATTTGCTGTTGTGGTTTGCCCAGCATGCACTTAGCAGGTGTCTTTTGTCTTTTATTTCAAAGTCTGCATGTATCTGTTGAAATCTTTATGTGTTCATGTTCTACCTTAACTTTGGTGAATGTATCTTCTTTTCATTTCTTGGTGTCAGTAAGTGAAGTCAGTTTGTTGAGGTCAAGTGCACATGCATGCCTTGGTGTGTTTTCTTTTATGTCCACTAGACTTGAATGTATCTTGCATCGTATTTCTATCTGCATTCCAGATGTGTGACCTTTATATTACATGACACTGCACAATCCAATATCTTTCAGCACTATTTAAAGGGAAACTCCTCCGGTCAGATGGTAATTTATTTATCTTTCATGGCTTTTTTGAAGACTTTTGTAGTCTCTCAAATCCTGCTTCTCAGGAATACAAGGTTTAGGGAACATTAGGAGAACAATCCTTTTAGGTGTGCTTTAGAAATTACTTATTTTCCCCCAACAAACTATACATTGAAAAGTGCCTCTGCTGCTTGCAGAATCAACATAATTGGTTCAAAATTCTGCCAGTTGAGAGACTTGTAGATCTAAAATTGCTCTTCATAGTGACACTGTGTTGTTTATAATCACAAAGTTATAGAAAATTAAAGATATTTTTGGATAGCTTGTTTTGTAATATGGATGTTGGATATTGCTCGTGGATTATAATACCAAACTATAAGTACTTCATCAGTGAATGACAAAAAAAATAAAAAATAAACCAAAGTGGCATGTTGTGTGTCAGTAGAAGGATTTTAATTGTTTATTGCTTGGAATGCATGATAATTGGTGACAGCACATTTTTGTGTGTAATAAATATATCAGTTTGACTTGCATGCCTTGTCTTCAATATTTGTGTTTATGTCAATGATTTTGATTAATCTCTCCTCACCAGACCTTTAAACTTCATTTCCTAAAGGTATTATCCAAGCCCTATTCAATAATTTCCAGATTTCTAATGCATACTTTTGAGATAGTCCAAAATGAATGGAGTTTAACTCTATAGATGAAGTTCACACTAGGATGCATTTTTTTCTTTTTATTTTCATTTTATGTTATCAAGGGAGCTGAAAAAAGGACATGATTTTACAATGAAAAGTAAACATATAAAACCATAGAGAATAAAAGATTTTCCATGTTATTTTGAATAAGGAAACCTATTTTTTAACATACATGCCATCACCTACTACATCACTTGGCTTTCGTAAGCAGACTCGGATCAAAACCCACTGCCCTCCATTGTTTGATAGTAACAACTTAAATTAAACATGTAAGATGCAATTAGTTATTCTTCCCAGGATTTATTATTGTCCTCTTTCAGGGGATCTCTTTTACCTTCAAAGTGCCATTGAAGTCTGAGATCCTGTAGCATTCGGTTGTAAATATCAGCTACAGGATTCATTAGCGAAATGCAAGGCATTGTTGGAGAAAAAATGTTAAAACTAAAATTAAATCAGAGGTTTTTTTTAGTTTTTGTTTTTATGTGTGTGTGTGTGTGCCTATATCCAGGTTGAATATTTTATTTACACTTGGGTTGGATATTTGGTCAGGGTGCCCACTGCACACCTCCCTAGGGAGGTATTTTGGGCGTTCAACTGGAAGGAAGCAAAATCGGATAAGTGAAAGTTAATGAATGGGTAGATGGAAGGATGACTGAATATTTTAGTTGTTTAGCATCATTCCCTCCTCTTCCTTCAGGCAAGCCCACTCTTGGTAAACTGTAGACTCAGCACACTGGGATAATAGGAAGAGACACAGCTCTGCACAAATATACTCTGTTACTACTGCCTTTCTTTGATCAGGATAAACATGTTAAGTATAGGGTTTATTTTCCTTATAGTCTTACTATTAAAAGCAGAAATTTTTGAATAGAAATGGTGAAAAGAAAAAATGGTGAAAATTGTTAAAATCTGAATTTGGACTAAAAGTTTATGACCAGCAGTCACTAAAAGGATCAAACAAATAAATCTGGTCCAAATTTGGCAGAGTCTTCATATCAAGAAAGTTTTCACCATTTAATGGGTGCTTTGACAATAGTTTTTATTTTAAGTAGCCTAATAATTAAGCTGATATACTGACAGATAATAGGCACCATGATGGAGGGATTACAGCCATGTGCACCTACATAAAAGCCAAATTTTGAAAAATGAAATCATTTAAATCCTCCGTGACATTTAACATTAAAATAAGATTCAGTTTTGTTTTTTCTCCATTTACTTTACTATTTTATGTAGTTTTTTTTAGCTTACAGTTTATTTTTAACAACATCACCACTTAACACTACAAATAAATGCTGTATTGTGTTTAATGGCGCTCAAAGAATGAATTGATTCCTTTTTAAATTGTTATTTTTTATTCCGACCAATCAGAGCAGGCCTGGCCTCTCAGAAGTCTTAAAGAGACAGGAGCTCAAATAAACACCAGGGACAAGAAGTGTGCGACAGTGGACAGAAAAATCAGTTTCCAAGCTGAGGACAATACTTTGATGGAACGTGATAAAACATGTAAATGCTGTTGTTTATTCTCTGGTTGTGAGGTTGAAAAGAAATGTTAATTCCCATGATTCTTGCAAAGTAAACCCATTTGCCTTGATTCCAGCCCTAAGTGATTCCCTGATGGCTTTGAACAGAGACGATGCGACCAATGGTAGAGTATTAGTCTAGTTCTCTTTTAATCCATGTAGCTAATATATTAACATGCATTACAAATAAAACACACCACCATGAAGTAATAAGTAAATGTTGGGGTGGTTTAAATGATTAGGGAATGCTTTGTTGTACTTTATAACTGCATTACAAATCATCTTTTAACTCATTTTGAATGAATGTTTATAAACGTGCATTTTGGAAGAATTTTTGACCACTTAACAATTGGAGAATAGTGATTTTCAGATACATATTAATAAGTATATTCCCAACATTTACATTCATAGAGGACTTTGAGACCATAGGTTTGTATTATACACACATGCACTCCTAATCCTGTTTGATTCACCACTCAAACTGCTTTATTTTTTGGATTATTTTCAAACTTTGCTTTTTTTCCGTGCTTGTGTCGTCTTTCTACTATAAGACCAAAAACTAACCAGTTTTCACTTGTAACAAACTGAATCGTGCTCAGTGACATGTCATGGCTTTGAAACCATCTGAGGTCCTTCCTCTCTGGACGGATTCAGGCGTCTGGATTCTCACACAGCTTTTGAAGCATTTTTTGTTTTGTTTTTGTTTGTTTTTTTAATCCCTGAAGCGTACCACCTCAGGCGGGAAGAGACGGACTGGTTCGACAAACCAAGAGATGGACGAACAGAGAACGGAAAGGATAAGAGACAGGTGAGACAGGAAAGATACCTGCACATACATGAACATACTAGATGCATGCTTTACAGTTACAGGAGGCGTTCAGGACAGCTTCTGGCTGTCCATCATTGTGTTTCCAGACTGGAAAACAGCAGTTTTGTCAGTCCAAATTAAGTTTAAAAGCAAAACCTTTCAACAAAGCAGCAGAGAAGAAGTAGTCAGCTCCTTCTCTGTAGAAAATGTTTTGTTTATGTTTCTATATTGTGTGATAGGCTAGTTGTCACAAACAGAAATGTCGGAAACATCTGCTATGATTTACAAAAAGATTTAAAAATGGAGAGGCGCGTTGTTTGGAGATAAAGGATCCAAAAGTGTTAGGACACACTTGACCAACCAAAACCCTGCAGCATGTAAACAGCCCTGCATTTTGATGCATCTATTAAAAAAAAAAAAAAATCTGCAAAATCTTGTCCCAAGTTGGGACATTTGGATGTTTTCTACTATGTTGTGATGTTTTCAAACGCTCCTGCACATTAAGCCATTTTTAATGTTCCTGATGAATCCCGCCCCAGAAATTCAACCAATCACAAGATCTTTAGGACAATTTAAATTACTTGTTTTTTTCTTTATTCTTCCAAAATATTTGGAGGTTTAATAAGTGCAAAGCCAATGTAGAAGCACCTTAGACAAGAGAAAAACATCTGGAAATGAAGTTTGACCACATGTGGTGACCCAGCGTGTTTAAGCTCTCTGTTGCCTGTGGACTTCAGGGAAAAGGTCCGTACTACCCGTTCCCTTACCTCCGGGTCAAACTGCAGAGGGATCCCAAAGACCGCAGTGTTTCAGGTAAAACACACACCATAGTCGTGCACACACCACGCACGTTTCACTGCACCCTGAACATCTGATACACAGGTTTCCTTCAAATGACTGTGAAGAAGAAGATCATCATGAATGACCATAAAATAAAAGGCTGCTTAAAACGAATGAAGACAGTGACGTGTGAATTTGAATGTCTGTTTTACAGAGCGGGCCTCGTTTTTTTTTTTTTAATCTCGATGGTAGTAATAAAAATCCAGGTTAGGTTCTTCACACGGTTCCTCCAGGCTGGAAGCAGGCCGGCGGTTCCTGGTTCATCTCCACCCTCATCAGTTACTGCCGTCCTCCACCCGGCTCATCCGTCACACCTCGGGTTATCTTACCCAGTTAACAAACAAGTGCTGTTCTGCTCAACTGAGTCCTTTTATCTCAGAAGAGAGAGAAAAGCGGCTGATCATTAAATTTACTTTGACTTTTATTTCATTTGAGGACGGTATGAATCGGAGATGGGATGTTTTATCATTTTAAACTAATAGTTGGCTTCTTCTCATAAATCTTATGGGTTTTCTGGCTAGTCGCCCACTGAGATCATCTTTATTAAATAACTTATTTTACCTCAGTAAAATGACGTGTTACAAGCTTTGAAATGCTGCAAACTAAATCAAATTAATGAGACAAAAGATGCAATCTCTTGGGTTTAATTTGTCTGTGATGACGTTAACTGTTTTTACTTAATTCAATTACATATGTAGTAATAATTCCTTAAAAAGTAAAACAGCTGAATGTTAAATTCTTGTTTTAACACTGTTTTGCACATTT
>JAOWBL010000016.1:7367719-7384521 GCA_028564865.1 Zenarchopterus dispar
ATCTTTATATTCCTCTGAGTCGGATCAGAGCGCTAGCTTTGCAAAGCTCTACTACTGTCAGGAAAACCAAAACTACCATGATCAGAACCTTCCAGGTGGTCTGAGCTGCACTTTTTACTATCAAGGTTATTTTGGTTTTTTTTTCTTGCATCTATAGAAAAGTTTCTAACAAACAATGTGGTGAAAATAACTAAGCTATATATGCTTCTCATTTACTAACACCCAACAAGTGCCATATAGAGCTCGACTCTTATTCTCTTGTGGAGAAACCTTTTGTGGTGATATAACCTTTATGCAATGTTTCTGAGGCACGACGCAAGTTTCTTGAATTGTGTCCCCGTGCTGCATGGTAATGGCTGATAAAATATCCAGTGTGTTCCTGCTTTTGTGTGCAATCTTAGGAAGCATAATGTCCTGGAAGTCGAGCATTTGTTGACAGTATAACAAGTTATGATCAGCTGATACTGCCGTCTTCTTGGGGAGACAGCATTTTGAAAAAAAAAAAAAAAAAAAAAATTGCTGATGGGTGACCAGAATGATTGAATGAACTGATTAGATTAATTGGTTTAAGCCATGTGTGACAGTTATTTATGGACCATCCCAGAGATTTAGCTCATTAACTAAAAATCATGAATACTTAACATTACTGTCAGTTTTAGTACCAGCCACGCTGTAACCATTCAGTCGTGTTTGGAAATAACAACCCAGGGACGCCACGTAGCCCACCTGGTTGAGTTAGCGCTCAGTTATTAATGATAAAACAATAACCGTCCATCCAAATCTGATCACAAAAGATCGTTATTAGAAGGTTTTCAGTTAAACTTTGACCAAACTCTGATGGTTTTAAAACCACTCTGCATCACAATACCACTTCAGAGCAGATACATCTGTTGACTGATAATCCTGTGCTAATGAATGGGGACGGTCCGCCACATCTCATATCCCACTAGAGGCCCACTTCTAGTGGGATAAAATGCCAGTTGAGGTGGGTCGGGCATCTGGTGAGGATGCCTCCTGAACACCTCCCTGGTCAGGTTTACCCACCATGGAAGGCAACCCTGGGGAAGACCCAGGACACGTTGGAGGGACTATGTCTCTCGGCTGGTCTGGGAACACTTTGGGACCCCCTCAGATGAGCTGGACGAAGTGGCTGAGGAGAGGGAAGTCTGGACCTCCCTGGCTAGGCTACTGCCCCCACAACCATGGATAAGCAGAAGAAGATGGATGGAGGTGCACCTCATTGTATCTTAGAACAAGGGTTAATGCATGAATCTTTCTTGTGGAATTCTGCCCCCATGTGGTCAGAAGTAGCACTGCTACATAGAGTGGCTTTAAGGGGGATGCGTTTCGGTGGCTCCTGTTCGACCCTTTTAATCAAATATCTGCAAATATCACCACATCTCAGAGATGGAGTGGATTTTTCCCTCAGAGTGGGTTGATGGGTTTCATCACTGGACTGACATGAATGTGGTGTGCACATTGATGCCCTCTGACTTTTCTTTTGGCAACATCTCAAGGTGACCCTTGATAGGCCTTTTCCCTTTCTTGTTGCTTCTTTACTCAACCATGTTATTTGCAGTGGTCATGAAAAGAATTGTAGTTATTAGTATTGGCATGTTAGTATTATAATTGTGAAACCCAGTTGCCAAAGTAACATGATCGATATGATGACCCGTCAGATATCCCTGAGTTGAGATGGTAGACAGAGTTGGGCCTGGCACCAACACCAAGCCACATGGCACAGTGGTGCTTATCCCAGACTGCTGACTGTCTGTTTGTGTTTTATCAAGTCGTACTATGATTGATGTCAACAATTATGTTGCAGAATAACCAAAGAAAACCATCTTCACATCATCATCACACAAAAAAGGACCAGATTTCAGGACAACAGTTCACCAGCTACCTCCTCTAGTTCTTCTGCAGGGGAGCTGAACCATTCCCAAGCCAATTTAGACATTTTCCTGGGTCCACACCAAAGCCCCCTCCCAAAGGGACAAGTCTAAAATGCCTTCTCCAGAAGCCATCTTGACCACATGCCCAAATTATGTCAAGATGTAGAGAAGACCTGATCCTACTCCGAACCCCTCCCAGATGACCGAGTTCCTCACTCTCTGATGATCCTTTGGAGGACAGGTGACAGTTTGAAATAGACAACTGGTGAATCGACAACATTGTTTTCACACTCGGCTCTTTCACCATAGTGGGCCAAGAACTAAAGCCGTGGTCTTTCTGCAGTCCTGACCTGTTAATACTGAAAACATTTGGAGAAATGTGACATGAAAAATACAACCAATCTGCCTGTCAATCTTCTGCTCCATTCTACTCCCACTGATCAGCAAGGTCCCAAATGTATTTTAACTCCTCCACTTGAGGTAGCAACTCGTTCCACTCTTTTCCAACTGCGGGCCGTGGCCTCCGTCTTTGGAGGTACTAATTCTCATCCCGGCTGCTTCACACTCGGCTGCAAACTGCCCCGGTGCATGCTGGAGGTCTCTGCTCGATGGATCCAACAGGAGCATATCATCTGCAAAAAGCAAAGAGGCGATCAGAAGCTGACCAAACGGGAAACTTTCCACCCCTTCTGACAGCACCTAGAAATTCACTTAGATCTTATATTTCATGGAAATACTTGGAAACTATAAGCTGCCAGAACCCAATCCAAATTTTAAAACAAGCGGAAATGATCAGCAGTGGCAGAACTGAGCAGAACAGTGATGTTTAAGTATACATGAGATGTAGTTATACAGATTTTAAAAAACTGGCATGGTCATTCTAGTAACTGTGGGAAAAGAAACTCTTTGTAAATTGAAATAAGTGGAGTATAGTCCACAAAAACGCTCAGAAAACAATGAAAGAACATGAGGTCCATACTTCTATGCTAAGTGCTAAAACCAGATGCTGTCACCTCAGGAAATATATCTTCTGACTGCTGGTGCTCTCTGTGTGGGTTGTACAACTTCTTGGTGGAACCTTGAGGAATGCTCCGTGTGTACCTTCATGTATGTTACCTTGTTTCCAGTCTGGCAGAAGATCCCGTTAGTCGATCCGTCTCTGCCTCTAACATCTGACGGAGGCAGAACCAAAGCCCTCCAGACTCAGCTTTGGGAGGGGCTTGGTGAGCGCTGATTGTGCTTTAATTGTGATACTTCAGAATCTGTCATGTTTAAAAAAAATGTCCAAAAGAATAGTTGTTATATTTAAAAGAAAAAGAAAAAACGATGTTTATAATCCTGGTGAGAGGAGTGTTTATTCATGTCAAGTAAGGTATATTCATAATAAAAATTTTACGATTATTATATGTTGCTTTGTGTGAAGAGTTCTGGTCGATATCCTTTTCATGCAACATGTCTTTTTTTTTTCCACAGTAGATCAGATTTATGTTACAACGTGGCCAACACATATTTCCCATCCGAATGTAAATGAGAATGAGAAGGAAGCACCCCAAGTCTGCTCTCCCAGCGTGCAGCCAACATCAGACATGAACATCCGGCCAAAGTCAACAATCTCCGTGAAAAGAAACGCAGGATTCATTCGTCCAGCTTCATCTGTCCATGACACTGAATTTGGCCTCAAGATCCAGTAACATCCTGAGATTGTTTAAAAAAAAAAGATCTGGACAAATCCCGCAGTACTTCAGCCATAGTTTTCTGAAGAATGCTTTTGAGGCCTCTTTTTCATTCTCCTGCAAGATGCTAAAACCTGGTTAATCCAAAAACTGGGAAACAAGCGCTGGAACAAGCTCACCTTACCAGTTATCGATTTTAGTTTGGCTGGATTAGCCTATGCTAACGTGTGATGCTAAACGTCAAATCCTGTCCAGACATCCTCTTTCAGATGTCGTGACCAAAACGAGAGCTGGCAGAGCTAAAACGTGGACCAGCTGAGCTCCTCTGGGAGCTTGGTCAGGCTGGTCTTGGTCGGTCGGAGGTCCACCTAACGGTCTAGGCAACACGGCAGCAGGTAGAGGAGCACGGTGGGGCGCGATCAGCTGTGCGTTCATGTCATACATGGAAGGGGATGATATGAAGGGAAGGTCGTTTGACTAGTGGACCCAACCATTACAACAGGTAAAAGCTGATAAGGTAACTGTAGTCCAGCTGTACTGTGACTTTGAGTGTCTTAAAAGACGCCTATAAGTCAAATGTATTAAAAGCACAACTAATTTAAACACAATTTAAAGCAAAACAAAAGCTTTTTCAAATAAGAGTTATTGTGTTCTTTTAAGTGTTTATTCACAGCTCAGACTTCAACTCAAGACTGTGCTATGTAGCTAATTAGCCATCAATAACCATATCCAGGTATCAAAGATCACATTTCTAATGGCATATACATTTGTGGTTTTATATAATTTCATCTGATGTACCTGAGTACAGCTGTCATGGATGTAAATGGACCAAGACTATTTTTGAGCCAGGCTGTAAAGATGTTTATATCTGCTGGAAATTTTAACTTGGTGGTCAACAGAGATCGACTCACCGTTGGAGTCAGCCCCCAGTGGTCCATCGAGGAACTACAATTGCCTTCACTTCCACTTTGATTCAGAAATCAAAATACTTCATCGTTCCCTTGAAGGGCAGTTTCTTTGTAGCAGCTTGATCAGATATAAGCATAAACAAACATAAAAATCAACAGGTATACGGAGGTCATGTCATGAGTGAATGATTAGTAAGAAAGAAAAGACCACGCAAGAAGAAAAGTGCACAATTAAGGTAAAAAATCAAGACACTTGACACCAATAAAAAAAACACATTAAGAGTACAAATCAATAACTAGAGGCTCAAGGATTACCAATTAAAACAAAAATCACATTTAAGTACTTTGATTCCAGATAAGATGAATGTCTTAGAATATTGATTAGTTTTAGTTACAGGCATCAGAAGGCATGAGAGTAAAATAAGAAGATAAAATGTGCTTCTGATTGAAACTTATCTTTTCTGGTCACCTGACTCGACACCAGGTCTCCGCTGAGCATCAATGATCTTTGAGCACACTTTAATAATGCCATTCAGGCTGTACCTGCCCTTACCGACAAATAAAAGAAAACTGTAAAGACTTTTAATAAATTAGCAGTTAAAGACTTGTCGGACCTTCCTTCTAACATCAGCCAACGCAAAAGATGAATCCTCTGTTGTTCCTTCTGAACAACTTAGTATTTCTCCTTTTTAACGCTCCCGCTCTAATAGACATGCGCACAACTATTATTTTTATGCCAGTTACGATAAAAACTGATCACAGTTACGATCAAGAGTTATGGTTTGCAGAGACAGACACTTGCTCAAATTTTTTCCTAATCTTATGCAGTACTTAATCGATTGGACGTTTAAATTTACCTTGACTGTCACTTTAACACCGCTTTGTTTATTTAGCGGCGAGGGGCCGACGTAATACATGACGTCATCAAGAGTGCGCGATTACGACGTGCTACCGGGCAGTATAATGTATAATAGGCCGTCCTGGATTTATGAAGTCTTTTTGATATTTGAAAGCTGTGGCAAATAGGATTTTTTTTTTCAGTCCTCTTTTTTTATTGCTGGTATGTATATCGAAAGAAAGTGCTGATAAGAAAGTTAATGCTTGAATCTGAACGAATTTTGTTAATTAGTAGTATGCTACGTGGACAAGCACGGTCACAACCGATTAGAGACCTGTTTTGTATTTATATATATATAATTCATGTATGTTAGACATTTTTTCTGACACTTTATTTTTTTAAAGCCGAACATTGAAAAACTTGCATAATTAGGTCTTAAACAAACGCGCCCTGCTGGTAATTTGCTAAAAGCTCAGGCACGTCAATTAGGAGAAATATGGTATGTATTTGATCAAACTTTAACTTTCCATCAAACACAGTTCCCAAGTATTTATAGATTTCATCTATTTCAACTTCTTTGTTGTGTATGATGCTAGATATATATATCCTCCTGAGACCCAGCCTATACGTTTGTCCTTGGTAGTGGACATTGGTTTTTGGTTTATATATTTTGACTCTTTTGAGCTACCGTACCAAGCCCTGATGTGCTTTGTAGAAGAAATCGTGGCCTTTCAAATGATATCTGATGTGTTTGGGTGGGATAAGAGGAAGTTTGTTTTTATCATGACACAAAATGTGAAACTGCAGCAAAACACACAAGGCAAAAAAAGAGAAAAGGTAAGTCAAATAATGTGATATTGTTTGTTTACCTATGGTAATCATATATTTTCTTGTGTTGGAACATGTCAGGAATTATAATTTGGTGTCAGTCTATTTTGAGTTCAGAGTCTCGCCGTTTATTACAGAGGAATTGTTCCATTGTCAACTATTGTAAGATCTAAAGCAAAATTATTTTTATAAATTTCTAAATTGTGAGTTGTTGTTTTATCTCCAAACAGCCAGGACATCACAAAAATAGTGATATTGAAAGACACTTTTTTTCTTTGTGTCTTAGGAGGATATAGTTTGAAGTTTACTTGAAGCTCTTTTGTTTTAGAGACATTTAGGTCCAGAAAATGGTCGTCACACCAGGTTCTGACCTGCAAACCTGAAACGTAGCAGCAACCGAGCTTAACGTGCTTCTGTTCATAAACTTCCAGGAGTTTTCCTGTTTCATGTTGATCAAATAGCAGCTCCCTCGTTAACCACTTTGCACTTGTTACACTGCGCTCACGTGGCAGGCTTTACCTGAAAGCAGCTGAACTCAAGTCCACAGTTGTTCCCCACTGCCCCCCAAAGACAAACGACGGGCTCATTTTTCTCTTTATTGCAGGCGTTAAATCTCACCCGAGTTCTGCTCACGAAGAAACGCCGAGCTCCTGAGAGTGCTCTGGGACATTGTGAATGAAGCCAATTACGATCTGTTTGGTTTTTATTTTTATGAAAGGGTTGCTTTATTGTTGGTAGCACAGCTGCTGGACGACTGCACCGAGACCCATAATACAGAAATAAAGATGGTGACACAGTTTGACTGCAGCATCAACCGAAATGTAGATTTCTGGCAAGTACAATTTAAAAGATTCTGAAGGGAAGGAAGAAAATGAATCCAAGCTGGAAATGATTACAGGGATGCAAAAAAAATTATCCAGTGTTTTTATTCTTTCCTCTATTTGAGGGATTTATAGGATTTGTTCTAGCATTTTTTCACCATGTGCTTTTAATGAAGTCTGTTTCCTTGAGTGAATATCATTTGAGAGATTTATCTTCATGCTCAATTTTTTTTTTTCCCTGTTGGTGACACCCCGTCTTTCTTGGACTTTTCCAACCCAAACTGTTCCTCTCCAGAAGTGTTATTCCTCGTCTGTCACGGATGAGCGGCGATGTCAACAGCACGCGGTGGATTTCCTGCCAGCGGCTCTGGATTTCGCGTCTGGCAACGAGGCGACCTTGTTGGTTTACACTCGGAGGTCACTCCTGTTTCTGTTTTGGATTGTTATCTTAAGTCCCGTAGGCTTGTGTCCCTCCGAATCCACCCCGAAGTCCCACACCATGTCCAGAGTAAATATGAGAAGTTTATTGTGTAAGTAATTACGTTTGCGAGTATTAACAGTCCTCTCATTACAGCGGCTGGTTTGTTTTTACAGAACAAGGACTGTATAGACGGTGTCACATGTCATTGGAGCACCAGAACTAACCTTTAGCTAGTTAATAAAATGGGATCCTAAATGCTTGACCGTCCATGGTCGCATATAACTCACCTCCTTATTTTTATGCATGTCCTGCCCTCCAGACCTCCTCTTCTTCTCTGCTAATGCTTACCCATGCACTCCTTGCCATGCCAGATGAAGAAGATACGGCTTCTCCATTCTCCTCGCCTTTCCATGGAAGTGATCTCACCATATAAGTGGTTTTAGATTACAGAGGAACACATCGTCTCCACATGGGGCCTGTTTCATGCCCACAGATGGTCCCAGCTGACCACCACCAACAAGAAGGTTTTTCTTCTGCATGGACCCAGCACATGCTTATGGGGAAGAAAGAACAACTTTGTGGGTTGGGTTTGGACTAAATAGCATTTTGAGCCTCAAGTGACAACAAAGAGCAAGGACATGACCACTAAAGAATTGTTGAGGTTTCGCTTTGTTTTCACATTTCCTGCTTTTTGGGTCCTCTGTGTAATTTGAAAGGTTCGACTTTTGGTCTCAGGAGAGACGTGGGCAACCATCCCGAACCCGAAGTGACGTTCATCTCCTTTAATTTCACATTTCAGACACCTCACAAAGGCATTTGTTTGGCAAAGGCTCAATCATAACTGCTGCTATAAATACCTTGTGATACTTACAATGCACCAGGGAAGCATATTTAAACGACACTGTGACTGATATGTTCAGGAATAGCTTGCTCTTCCCATAAGAATTTTTTTCCCACCCTCTTTTGTGCCCTCTTTTTCAGAAGGTCCGTACCCACAGGGTCTGCAGCTTAACCATTTCCAACTCTTAGATGCTTACTATATGTTTTTTTTTTTTTTTTTGTTCGATTATAATGACGGAGATTACAGTGAGGTTTTCTTTCATCATGTCTGAGCAGCTCCTAGCAGCGGTCAGCTTCAAGAAAACATAACTGAACAAGTAAATCCCTTTGATTATACTGCAGTTTACACTGAAACAATACCTACCCTTATTTATCAGTTTGTTTTATCATCACAATGACTACCACATGGACTTGCATGATACCGAGCCCGTCATTCACCAATAAAATGTTTAAGTGAAGAAAAAAAAAATCACATTGCTTGAAGCAAAGAGCCTGTTTGAATTATGAAGGAAACTTTTTTTTTTTTTTCATGCATGTTTGTCTCTAAATTGTCTCGTGTTTCTGTGTCTGGAGGCTAGCCAGGTAGCCACTGGTGCAGTCTCCGATCACATCCAGCGCTCTTTCTGTTGTCTCTAACTCCATCCAGCTCGCTTCAGTTCGATTCAGTTAACTCGTTTAGTATCCATTCACAAAAAGCCGTCGTCCTAATCTTGACACAGGGAGGATTCCAATTAAATAGATTTTGTTTTATACAAGTCACAATCCAATTCATTAAAAAAAAAAAAGAAATAGCCTTGCTGAAGAACCCGACAGATTGCTTTTAATCCCCCCGTACCCCCAGCATGCACAAGGTGACAGTCGGGAGGAACAACTCCCTATGAGCGGAAACTTCCTGCAGAGGCAGAGTGGTAGAGGCTGGTCATCTGTGTTCACCGGTTGGGTGAGACGACAGGAAGGACACACCAACAAGCACCAAGAGCTCAGTTTGGGCATCTGTTTCCATTATCAGAGCTAAAGCATGTCCTTTCTTTGGGATACCCCAGAAAAACTGCTGAGTCGGGGGTGGTTTTCACGTTATACTGACTGGACCAGGACCATCTCAATGTCCCCCTCAGTTACAAGTCATTTCTATCGCCGTCATGGTGTCGGCAAACGGCAAGCAGAAATGCAGCAACCATCTCGGCTTCTTCCAGGTTGTTCCAGTTTGCCTTTCTTTTATTCTTTCCACTCTTCTTCTGTTATTTATTGACAGTTGGAAAACAACAAAGAGGTGTGATGATATTATTTTGCTAAGTGGATCCTACCCAGTACATCACTGTAATTAAATACAACAACTAAAAGGACAGAGGAGGATGTCCAGTCTCCTATATTTTATCTGGGACCCCCACAAAGAGAAAGTTGCTTCTCCAACAAAACAGGAAGTGGAAACCCAACTCAACAAGAACGTACGTCCTTAGGAATAATGGTTCTTCAGCCCTTAGATTAAACATTTTGAGGATGAACTCTGAAGGACAGCTGACTCCAGAAATAGTTGATAGTTCCTCATACGAAGCACCTTCAAGTCAATCCTCCACGCTATTTTGTAAGAGAACCACAGTAAGGCTGATTACCATTCTTCAACGCACGTTTTGGTGCCTAAATCTAACCAATTTGGTTAGATTAGAGAGTTGCCAAAACTTAAACAAGCATCCAATGGAAAATTAAAAATAATACCAGCATTAAAAACAAAGTTGAAGTAGTCTAAAATTGGGTGACAGAGCAACTGTTTAAACTCAGCTACATAAGACTATTTTAACTAACAAGGACAGTTGGATGCCCACCTCCACCTGAAATCTGCCTGTCACACCAAAGTCACTCATGTACTTTATACTGGTATTGTTCCTGATGAGTTTTTTTTTTGTTTTTTTTTTTGAGGATGTTGTTCCTGTGGAGTTGACATGAAATTTCTATAGCAGCTACCACATAATGCAGTGTCAGAGAGGTTGTACTCGTTTTACGGTTTTGTGCAGCTGAACTTTCAAATTAAAATACTCTTATACAACATGTTTAAATCCAGGTAAAGAAAAAAGGACATCATTAAAAAAACACCGTTACACAGTTGACCTCACAAATTCAAAGACTCTTTCTCATATTTCCAAAACAGCTTGAATTTCAAATATCCTCCACCTGCTCGGTTGTATCTGCGCCGCTCTGGACGACTGCTGGGAGTTCAGCTACTTTGTGACTCATCTGCTGGTCATTAATGTACTCACTTTGGTGTAATTGTTGCAGTCTGGTAGCATTGGCTTTTCATGTTCCTTTCATGTTTTTTTGGCCACAGTGAAAGTGAAGCTCAAGTGGATGCCTCAGCTGTATCAGGAAAACAGCAAACGTTAAAAAAAAAAAATAGAAAAAAACAACTGTGCAGATGTGGGGCGATCTCCCTGGTCGGGGGTTACACGCTGACCGGTCCGAGAGGTTTGATGTGGTTTTTGAATCACCGGCGTCGAGCGGTGGTTTAGTATCAGCTGTCTTTGACAGGAAATGTGAGTGGTCCTTATCTCAGGGGAGCACGAGAGCAGAGCCGGAGAGAAAACAGAAGAGGGCTTTCCAAAGATCTGCAGACAGACTGAGTGGAGGTGAAAAAGAAACAAGCTGTCAAAACCTCGGCTTTAAATGATGGTGCGTGAAACAGGACTGAAAAATGTTCAAGCTTCTCTTCGAGACTAATGGGAAAACTTGATGCTTTCTTGGATAATTCACTTATTTTTCATTGATTAAACAATGTGCTTTGGAAACTTGTGCGGGTCGTGGTATAATAAGATGAAAATCATTAAGATCATAAACAAATTCCATGTTCCTTTCTTGTTTTTGACTAAAGACAAAACCTCTGCCAAATGAAACCATACGTTGCTGGATCTCACAAGAAGCAAGTGGAAGAAATCTGTTTACGCGTTTTGGGTAAACCAGCCCTTTGAAGGAAATAGAAATTGCTTATTTGATAAGAGTAATTTGCCAGCAGAGCAATGATGCAGCATGAATCAGTCATGCAAAGTGAGCGTGCATCTCCCCAATTGTTTGGCTGATTTCCTTTCTGACCAACAGACAGAACTGATAAATTGGCTCTCGCAGTCACAAACAGTGACTCACCGGCCGCTGGGATGACTTTTTGCGGGGCGTTTTGTTGCCCAGACGGAGTCATATCGGCCAGAACTGATACGAGTCGGTTACATAACGCAGACATGCAGTCAAGTCAGACGTTTGTGCTCCGGTACAGTGTGAGTTATTTCCTTTGCTGCGAGCCCCAGGTGTCTGATCGGGGTAGCAAGTCAGCATTTCAGCCATGTGTAATCACAGGGTGTGATTAAGCACCAAAGTCTGGTACAAACACATTTAATTCTCTTAAAGATTCACTGACACGCCAATCCTCATCTGCAAATGGTGAAATTACCCTGCATCTGCATCTCGGCTCTGGAGCCCGGAGCAGATGCTCATACTTCTGCTAGCCCACACACATATAGAGACACAGCAGTCAGACAGCCTTGTAAATCCTCACACCTATACATACTCACATGCTCTCCCCGTGTCGACGCTGCGCGTAAACGCACACGATTACGAGCATGAAAACTAACAAACATTAAAAAGACAGTGGTAAACCGGTGCGGTATGCAGGTAATTACATGCTGAGTAAGTGCAAATGTGTGTTAATTAATGCATGATTAGTGTAGTGGAAGGTGTTTTTTTGTTGTTGTTTTTGAGCGCCAGGAACGAGGGTTAGCATCACTCAGTCTCCTGGAATCGGGATGTGTTGAACCTTTTCAGGGAAAAAAAACAAAATGTCTCCCTCTTTTTCCAAGGGTTGTGTGGAATCTGATTTATTACAGGAATCAAGCTTAAGGTTCAGAAATGTTCAAAATATTTTATGCAAAACAACTTTTCAAGAAACCAAAATAGGAAAGGCGCCAAAAAGCGAAACTTTGGGCACCCTGCATAGTGAGCTACTCCTCTTTGGCAAGTATCGCAGTCTGTAAAAAGTTTAGTTAGATGTTGCTGTTTCATCATGTACCCACATATTCTCTGCGTATTTTGGATCAGGAGTTTGTTATGATCAAATCCTGAACTTCCATCTCATGATGAGGTCCCACGGGGGATTTTGAGTTGAGTTTAAAATCATTATCCTACAGAATCAGTCTCCATTTTGTCTTTTGTCTCCAGCGTGTCCTGGGTCTTCCCCTGGGTCTCCTTCCAGTGGGAGATGCCCAGAAAACCTTGCCAGGAGACATCCTCACCAAGGACTGGAGGTACCTCTTCTGGTTCCTCTCGATGTGGAGGAGCAGCGGCTCTACTCTGATCTCCCAGATGACCGAGCTTCTCCTCCTATCTCCGAGAGAGTCCCCGGACACCCTAGGGAGGAAATTCATTTCAGCCGCTTGTATCCGCGATCTTGTTCTTTCAGTCACAGCTGGTGACCATGGGTGAGGGTAGGAACGTAGACCGACTGGTAAATCAAGAGCTTCACCTTTCGGCTCCGCCCCTTCTTCACCACGACGGACCGATACAGACTCCGCATCGATCCTCTTATCGATCTCCAGCTCCATCCTTCCCTCACTTGTAAACAAGGCCTCGAGATACTTGAACTCCTCCACTTGGGGCAGCACCTGATCCCCGACCCGGAGAGGCCACTCCAGCCTTCTCTGATTCTGATGAGGTGCTGATTCTCTGAGAATCGGGCTGAGTGCCTGTGTGGGTTTTCTCCAGTTGATCCAGCTTCCTCCCAGAATCCACACGCGTGTAGTTTTAGGTCTGAGTGATGGTTGCTGTGTCAGCAGGTTTCCGGGATGGACCTGTGCAGGATGCACGCCGCCTCTTGTTCGATGACATCGAGGAGTCCAGCGCCACCGGGACACGATAAAGCAGGTATGTAAAATGAAACGAAGGATTGGGGCCCAGACTTTTTGTACACCGGCGTAAACATGTTTCCAACCCGAAGGACGTATGTTAGACATACGACCGTGGACGTGTGCACAGCTTTGTCTTACTTGTGTGTGTCGCAGGCGTGTGTCTTAGGGGAGTGTGTTGAAGGGAGGTCAAACCTCGGTCCGGGTAATTTGCCACAGATGAAACCCAACTCCATTCCAGGGACCAGTGCAAGTAAACGTTTCAAAGCTGCAGGAAATCTATTAGCACCTGGTGGGACTCCCCACACGTCCTATTCTGCTCCCCCCCGTCCCAACCTTGGTTATTAAAGCCACACAAGACCACCACCCTCCTGCTGCGCCACTAAAGACGGGGGATTTGTGAGTGTGTTTGCGAGCAAGGTGCGCATTTACTCGTGTAATATGTGCATTTCAGAGTGCGTTTGCAGCGAGTGCGTGTAATGGATCTGGACCTGTCATTTTGACACACGTGGAGCCAGTTAGCAGCGAATGAGGTGCCAGACGAGCGAGCAGCAGCTGCCACACTCCAAACAATGGTTCACGATCCAGTCACAGTGGGCTGCCGAGCGCCGACTCCAGCTCAGATCAGATGTACAGTTGAAATTGCTGAGATAATATTAGTGTCTGGGTCATGTGAGCGGGGGTCACCTTGTCTCTTTTTCTATACCTCCAAGTGTACAAGACACTGTTTCTGGACAGTGAGAACATTTCAAGTGGGATTATCAGCATGCAAGTGGGCGTATTGTGGAAAAATAACCCAAGTTGCTTTACTTGAGAACATATATTTGATTGTCTCAAGTGACTAGCAGATCAGAAACACATGACATGACATAACCCGGTTTCTGGGCTCGGGGAAACCGAAGTCTGAAAATCTTTCACTCTGCAGACCGGTCAGATTTGCAGCATGCTGTGACATCACAGACCCAGACCTGAGCAGAATCCTCCAGCTTTCCCGTTTTTTATCTCCTCCATACTTCACCCTGACAGAAGTGTAAAGACGTGGTTCTTAACGGGAGACTTTGTGCTGTATCTCAGGGGTATTTTGACCAAAACATGTCATGTCATTAAGTCGTCAGGAAAGAAACAGTCGTAATGGGAAGTCATTGCCAGCACAGTCATTGTCTAAAGCGGTCATTGTCTCCGCTTCTCATGCTTCTCGTTTTTCACCCTTCTTATTCTTCATAGTGAGCTTCTCCCTTTTCGTTCCCATTTGGGTCCAAGTCAGCCCTCGACCATTTGATCCGTCCATGCTGTCATCACTTAGGGATGATGCATGTTGGAGAACCGCACTCGAGCCGATCTCCCCAGTTTCCGTGTTCGCCGGATTCCCACAAGCTGCATCGACATGCTGTAGATCTTTTTCCAAGAATGGGAAAAATGTCTCGCTGATGCCTCCATGACAACCTGAAAATGAGGCCTGGCTGATGCAAAAGAACCGGAGACTGGAGTCCATTTTCTTAATAAGATGATGGCCATCGTCATAAATCATTTTCTTTTTTTTAATGCAGCTTTCATCCCCTTCTTTTTTCTTGTTTAGGCCAACACAGGTCTGCTGGAGCCATCTGTCCACCTGTGTCTGGGTTCAGAAGACAGGGGTACACTCTGGAGAGGCTGCCAACCATGGATCCTGGTCGGTCTAGAGCCACCGGGACAATTTGACCAGATTTAGGGGTATTAGGCTTAACTCTAGAGGGCCTTTTCTTCTTTTTTTCTTTTTTTTTTTTGCAGTGTGATGTCATGATGTGCTGTGTGTTGTCGAGTCCAGAAACAGGAAGTGGGCGGATCCATCTTCTGCATCAGTCTTGATACCAGAACCAAGACTTTACCGATCAGCCCTTATTAACCCGATTCCTTACCAAAACCAAAATCTGTGGAAGAGGCTGAAGGCAGAAGAGTGACTTTAACATTAATTTTCTCACTTTGTAAATCCAATCGTATCACATTATCAGATCAACATAAATGTACTGAATTTGTATTTATTTATCACTTTAAAAACATGGGAGGAAAAAAAGATGTAAACCCCTAGAAATGAACTGTTTTTCCAAAATTAATTCTAAGGGCTTCACATAACTTTTTGTTTGTTTATTTATTTATTTATTTGCCATTTTGGCAGCGTGCACAGGTGACCTGGACCTAGCATGTGTTGCACAAATAGATCTGGAACCGTTTATCTGATACCAGATCCAAGTGTTTAGATCATTTTCAGTCCAATGTGGACATCAGATTGTTGTGTATCCTTCTAGAAACCATCTACCCTGCTGAATAAGAGTCTTAATAATGCTCAGTACCATCAGGAACATGGACCCACTGTTTTGTTAGATGAACCCAGGAGGAAACAGGACGATGTTGACTTTGTGATACCCAGAGATGTTGCGGTCAATGTGCTGGTCATGCTTTGTTTTTTAGTTTATATTATTTCATCCCTGTTCAAGTAATCAAAGGAAATGGAGCTTTATCTGACTAAAAATAGTTTTTAAGGCTCAACACGAATCAAATGGTCCAGTTTTGCTTTCAAAACCCTGGTTATTAAGATCTCTACAAGATCCAGTCTGAGGGAGCTTCAAAACCACACAAACCCAAAAAAGTCCTGAACCACAACTGAGCGTTTACTTAAGCTCAGACAGAATTTCAGCACAATTAAATCTACATCTTCCTCTACCTGCTGTGAAAAATCAGATTACTTAAATCAACTGTGTTTGTTGAGCGTTTGGGCGGTCCTGAGAGTGCTCGCCTGCCCGCACCGACTCGCCGACGAGCTTGTGTTCAGGGTCCAACCTAATTGGATTTATGTGCGGGAATGTTTTCCAAAGCCACACTTGTGAAATACCTCCACATCTGCTGCCCATTAGCAGTGGACATAACACACAACAGAGAGAGGAAAGCCCCCAACGCCTTGATTCATTGGACTGCAGCTCTGCTTTTATTGCAGCGCAGGAAAAGGGCTCGCTGCAGCGTCTCAGCACAGTCAACGCCGCCTTATCTGTCTTCTTCCTCCCCCGATATCTGTTTCATTTGTTTTTCTTTGATCCTTTAATCCCCCAATTTGCGTGTTATCTCTTTGTCCGACCTTTCGCTCCTCTTACGCAAAAAGAAACTGTTTTTCTGCAGCTGTTGTCTTTTCTCCTCAGGTGCAGCCATATCGTCTTTGGAGGTTTGCTCCCTTCCTTTCATCTACTTCCTTTCTGTTTTAAGTATTCTCTTGTCGAATCTTCCTGCCTAAATCCATCCAGCAGGTCTGACTTTCCATCTGCTAACTCAGTCCATCTCCTGCGCTCTTTGTGCTCTCGTGTCCAGTCATCGGGCAGTCATTCATCTATGTCAGAGCGACTTCCATCTCTAAACCTTTTCCCTTGTCGTTCCCCAAGGCAAGGACGTCCTCCTGTTTTGTCCTTCAGTAGGCGTGAGGAGAAACTAGCAAGGGGGTCTGACAACCCCTTGACCCTTCATCTGTCATCTGCGAGGGGAAAAGCACCCTCCTAATTGGGGGGAAAGCGTTGAGGGGTTGGAGGGCTGGTATGGAGGTTGTTATTCTAGTGTTGGAGGGGTCAGAGGTGAAAAAGGGGAGATCAAGCTGGTGATTAGCCTCCTTCATGGGCAGGAATGGAGGGAAACGAGGACAGGGTGTGTGTGTGTGTGTGTGTGTGTGTGTGTGTGTGTGTGTGTGT
>JAOWBL010000016.1:7397270-7415924 GCA_028564865.1 Zenarchopterus dispar
TAGCTCCAGCAGCATCTGTCCACACCTTATGAGGTGGATGATCCAGATGTGCAAATCATGGTTGAACTTCACCCACCTGTCCAAGTGCACACGTGTAAAGTGACAATATCAGACTTTATTTACAAAACCTGGATTTCATTGCTCTAATTATGATGGATTCCATCCATCCATCATCTGTCCATCCTTCCCTCCATATATCCACCAGATATGATTTTATGTATTTGCTGTTTGTACTTTCGTTGCCATTTTTATGTTATGCTCCATATTAGGCCGTCCTGTTTGCTGTTGTCATGGCGATTAGCAGTCTACGAGTCTAGATCTCTCTGTACATCCCCATACGAGACAAACATGCAGGGCTCCTGTTGTTTCCTCGTGTTTTGCAGGTTGCTGTAAAAGATCTCGTCAGTTTTTGCAGAAGTATGAAAAGACTGAGAGTCACCTGCTGGTCTGCTCGAACTGCTCTCGTCCGTTGGTGCGAAGCAACAGCTCGCTGGAGCAGTGCGCCCGGCGATGCAAGAAGGTCAAGAGAAACTTCAACTGCACGTGAGTCACTTTTTCTCCTCTGATTCTCCCAAGTCCTCCTCACGGCCATGTCCCCCTCGTTGCTCCTCTCCTTCCGTCCCTCTCGTAGTATTTACATATTTTTCTTGTTTATCATTTGGTCATCTTTCAACTTCCCATGTGTTTCCACAGAGCTTTCAACTTTCAAAGGCACAACAGGAAATGCCACTTGCTTCCCTTTGACCGATTCACCCACGGTGTGCAGAAGCAGGCCAACGTCAACTTTACTTTGTACGAAAAAAAAGGTAAATGTCGTCATTTCCTTCTGGGCGCTTTTGGGTGTTTTTCTCATGAGAACGGTGAGGAACGCTCAAGCGCTTGATTACACAAGCAAACTTTGGAGATTGTGACACATGCATGTTAACTCCTCGGGCTTGAAGCTCTTTGCTTTCGCTGTTGACACAATAAAAGCAACCGAATCTCCTCACGCCCTAATGTTGAATCACTCTGGTGGGGAGAGTCGCAAGCGTAAACATGCTGCAGACTTAAGTGGGGTGTAAACAAAAAAAAATTAATTGTTTACAGCCAGAGCGCAACAGCTTTCCTCAAGTGTCCTGAGGAATCTAGCACTTCAGACTTTACTGCTAAATTTATGAAAGCTCCCCTGTGTGACATTTAATGAACTTGAGGGACTTGTCTGTTTGGGGAATAACATTCGGAGCGGGACATGACTAACTGCTCGCTGTGACCATACATGGGAAAACGTCCCCAAGGTGGTCGGGGCAGAGCACGCAGATGAACTTTCCCTCACCAGGAAGCTGTGTAAACTGCCACACGGACAGCGTGTGAAGCGAGAGCGTGGATGGATGGATGTTTTCAGATGTTTTCCTTTTTGCTCACCCGTAGATTATATAAGGGAGTGCATCAGCGGCACCAAGGACAACTACAGAGGGAGGAGGTCTTGGACCAAGTCAAACATCACTTGCCAAGCCTGGTCTGATAATAACATCAATGAGCACACGTAAGTCCTCTTTTCACTCACAGAAAGTACTTTTCAGACTCCTTTTAACCAGTTTATCCCATCAGGTTTAGATATTTCTACCTTCTCAGGTGTGGCTGACGTAGTTAACATCATTGGATGAGACGTGGAGGAGGAGTTGATGATCAGAGGTTTTTTACTCCTTGTTAACGGTCTTTGGCTCTCAGATTGGGCCCATGATGGTCCGGTCCGCCAGTACAGTTGTGGGATGGGTCTGGTACCCCTCCCCTACACCGGTACAGAACGTACCAGACCAGTCACAGCAGGGGACGGGCTTTACATGGTGGTTCCCCAGACACCAACTAAGATGGGGGATGTAAAATAACACCTGACATCAACAACCACCAGCAGCCACTCGTTGGCGTTCCTGCGCCACCATTTTGGATGTTTTTTGTTGTTGCTAGTCTGGTCATCGCTCTGCCTACGCCAAACGCTCCGTTACACTGACTGGTTGAAAAGCGTGAAGAGGAAGGTTGTTCTGGGTCTGTTGGTGCTGCCCCGTGGAAATCCAGACTACGGATGGTCGGGATACGGCCCACGAGGCCTTCTGGGCCGGTCCCCGGCTGTTTCTCAGTGTCGGACACGTCAAAGTTGGACGTGCCTTCTTAGCAGTTGGTAGCTGGCAAATTCACCTTGGGAGGTTGGAAGCCGGAGGTCAGGAAGGAGGCACAGCTTGATGAGGTAGCGGGTTCACCTATCTCAGAGAACATCAGAGGAAATTTTCGCATGAGCTCCATTTTCATAAATCACCCACGGATTTGAAGTTAGAAGAGCTGCGTTCCTGCATGAATTCACCTTCAAACTGAACTCAGTTACACAACTTCTTCCCTCCAGTTGTGAGTTTTCTCCTCCGCCGCCGCTGCCGCAGGTCCATGCGAAATGCATTCTGGGACGCTTTGCCTTCTCCAGTGAGTCTCCACGGGATGCATCCTTGATTAAAAATGGGTGGAGCTAGAAGAAACCGGGGGTTTGGACCCCGCTTGGCTAGATGCAGACTTTGAATTGGAAGGCTTGCGTGTTTCATAAGTCCGTAAGATCACGAGTACAGACAAGAATGCATGTTGAGAAACGGCTATCGGGTTTTTTTGTTGTTTTTTTTTTCTCCCCGGTCTTTTATGAGAAGATAAAATAGTTTCAGACGGTCACTTGTCACCTCCGAAGTGCAGCGGTTGTTTCCAGAGAGGAAAACATCTCAATCATTGCCAGATTCCTGCAGATTCGAACCAACAGCCTTCAAAGCTCCCGTCCCTGATCTGTGAGCTTCCACCATCGTCCTGGTTGTTCCTTCTCTCTTTCTCTGTGTCTGATACTGAACAGGCCTCAGCAGCTGATTTATTGATGCTCAGTTCATCCCCTTCCACCTCGGGGGTTAAGGGAAGGTGGAGGCTCGGAGACAGTTGAACGTTTATCCAGAGTTAAGTCAGATTTCTTTCAACACATGCAGGGATGTCCTCCCTAGCTAGGGTTTTTCTTTCTTTTTTTTCTTTTCTTTTTTCTTTTTTTTTTTCTTCTTCTTCTGCTGCACCGGAGGCCATCAGGTGTATCCCAAAGATGTTTTCTCTCAGCTCCAGCGTAGCAAAAACAGGGACTTGGAAGAGATGGGCCTCTGCCAGCATCTCATTAGTGGTGCTCATTAGTTACCAGATATTTGAACTGTGGCAGGGAGGGGAGTCGGGAGACGGAGTAATAGGAGTCTGAGGAGGTGCCGAGTGAAAAATAGAAGGGAGGCCGAATAAAAGAAAGAACGTGCGAAGATTTATAGACTGAAGTCATGTTTTGTCTGATGTCCAGCTGAGTTCAGAAAGCCACAAGCGAACTGAGAGAAAATACAGGTTCGGTGATCCCTTACAATTAAAACAGATTGTGGTGTGGGTCCTCTTCTCCCCCCTCCCACAGCACCCCCACTCCTGTCATCACTCTCCAGAAGCTGTGGTTAGCATTAAGAAGCCTTTGTCATCGTTTATTTGACACGCCGTCCCTCTACCCTCCTCAGATAGACGGAGACCGGCTTCGTCCTGACTTGTCAGCACCTTTGACTTCCAGTGGGTCAGTGGGAGCTTAAAGTGAGGCGAGATTTAGAGCCACTGTGGGGTTAGCTAACACTGGACGGTCCCGCTGCGTGAGAATTACCGCCATAATGAGCCACGCACCATTTGAGTTTCAGGTTACTATTATTTTCACGCTTGGCCGGTCAGCGTTGGGCCGGCGGTGATTTCTCAGGAGGTCCACTTCCACAAGTGGGACTTCCACCTGTTGTCTGTGTTTTACTGTTTGGATGTGGACTCTGAGAGGAGACCTGTCCAGCCAAACGTGGGCTGGACAGGTCTTTAGATTAATTCTAACAGATAGCATTTCCATCACTTCGTTATTCTCAGTTTTTTGATTGAACTCTGAAGGATTTCAGCTCCGGGGGGGACTGGGAGGATCCATCGGGATGTTTTTCTTCTCAATCAAACTTTGATCAAGTGTGAAAGCTACGTACTTCTAATGCGTCTCTGTTGGGTAGTTAGCTAATCCGCCCGCCCACGTGCACGCGTCAGAAGCATCTTCAGCATCGCTGCTGATGCCAGAAGCAGCCGAAGGGAATTGTGGGTACTTTGCACTGCGGTGCCTCGGTCACATGTTGGACAAAGCCCTGCTGGCCACGCCTCTCCGTGACTGTCAGCCAATCAGAACGGAGCTACAGAGCTGGGTCCAGTCGTACAGGGGTTACCTGTGGACTGAGCGGGAAGGAGTTTGATTGTGGGAGAGGGAACGTGGGAAAGCGTTCCCACAGCACTCTTGTCTGAGCGCTAAAATGGCTTCTGATTCATGCTAACCAATCAGAGCTCTGCAGGCCTGCTTGGAAGGCGGCCTTAAAGGGACAGGAGCCAAATGAAAGGTGATGAGAGGGGCTGCGGCAGTGATTAATGATTAAAGTGGTCCTAAAAGAAGGTTTGTGGAGCATGTAAATGTCATGTTAGGGACCACCAAAACCAGGTCCTGGACCTGTGACTGATCAGGGTGCGAGCGCTTTAATGAACTCGGAGTCACACCGTCGTGTCCTGTTAGCTTTCATCTCTGGACGCTTCCCTCGTTTTGATGCTGCTGCATTCGATCATGCGTGACATTTGTTCCACCAGGTGCCGACGCTGCCAGACATTTTGTAGCAGTTACTTCAGGCCTAGATTTCATCTTTAGTGATATCCAGAATCGAGCCAATATGTTTAGTCGGCTCGGAGAAGGAAGCATGTGTCTGCCTGCGCTCCGATGGGAACAGACTTTGGCAAGGAGATGAATAACTGGCCAACATCTGTTAGCACAACATCATTATGGCTAACTTGCTCCCATGCTGCGGCCTTTTGCAGAGTCTCACCGCATGCAACCCTTTTTTTTCTTTTTTTTTTTTGTAAAGTGAGGAAACTTGTAATTCCATTTATAAATTAAGGATACTATGTTATGATAAAGACCTACAGTCTATTATACTTGTGAGTTACACACAGCAGATGTGAGCTTTGGCCCCGGGCGAAAAAAAAAAAGCTGCTCTGGAACAAATGTTTTGTTTAAGTTACAAGTGAAAGGTTTCTGTTGGATCTAACCCGTCGTATGTTGACATGTAGGTGCGAGCGTCTGTGGGAAAGGTCTTTATCCTTTTTACCTTTTGCACTCTCGCTCTCTCTCTCTTCGAGTCGGGATTTCTTCCGTCGCTGGGCTGGAGGATGTTGTGCATTATTCCTGAAACCTTGAGTAAGACCCCTGGGTGGGCACAGAAGGAAAACCAGAGCCGACTCCCCCAAAGATGCAGAGATAAAGAGTTTGGACAGGCCGCTGAAGGGAGGACGGCTCTTTCTGCTTTTTCATTCTTCTTCTGGCATCATGAGTTAAACACCCAGTTCCTCCTTTTGACCCATCCTTTTCATTTCTGGGTGCGCTGGTTAGCTGCTTCGTTGTTTTGATCCTTCTCCAGCTTTGCTGGATAGAGACCCAAGCAAAGTATGAAGCATCAGAAAGGTTAATCGGCATAAGTAAGAGGTGTCCAGAGTCATGGCTCCAGGGGGAAATATTTCTAAAAGATCTGGTGAATTTTAGTGAAAACAATTTTAAAGACGGGGTAAGCAATTCTGCATGATTTCTCATGTATTTAATTCATTTCAATTGTATTTATATAGCATTTATTACAATACAAGTTGTCTTTAGGCGTGTTTAATGTAACACTTTTTGTCACGTTCATTATCAATATCTTCTCGCTAATCCGCTGGTGACCCATCTAGTGAGAACACTTACAAAAAAACACAAAGCTGACCTTCATGCACGGTTCTGGTTCTGTAAATCGGACATTTTTGGGAGCAGTCTGCCTCTTAAACCATAACGGACACAGTTTCAGCCAATCACCAGCAAGAGAGGCGTTCAAGAGGAGTGAGCCATCCGTCTTTTGTAGCTGCTTTGTTCAAATAGCTGCAAAAATGTCTTACCCTGCCTTTAATTTAAACAGAAACAAAAGAACAAAATCCCTGAAGTTTCTTTTAATCACCTGTAAGCTAGCAGGACCATCTTTGACCTTCCTTCAGTTATGTGACAGTTTGAGTTACTTTTTGTTTGGGTTTGTGCAGAAAAAAAAAGTTTATTTTCCTGTGTTTTTTTTTGGTCGCTAACTTGTTCAATCTATAAACACGATTCAGTTGCCGTGACGACGGGCTCAGCCGTTGGATGTGTGCTAAAGCTTTTCTCAAATACGTGTTGAACCATTTCCAAAAAACGGGGGGGAAAAATCAACAATTTAAAAGCAGAAATTCCCATAAAACTAAAAGACAGAATTTTTGAGAGCTTAAAAAGATTAAAAAGCAAAAAGTCATCTTTAACATGCTCGAGCGTTCACTCGGCAGTCGTGAATTTGTCATCAAAACGTGATCAAATCTGTCCTCTGGGTCATGAGTGACTGTTTTGCTAGAAACAAGAGAAAACTGCCGACTTGCTTAACAAAATCGAATCTAAAATCGCTGCAGGGCTTCTCTTTTTTTCTTGCCTACATGTTGGCAGTTTTTACTCCAGAAATCCAAAAGTCGCGCTGATGCGAGGGGGAATGCCTTTTGGTTTTTGTGGTGGTAAAGAAATTTCATATGAAATTACAGTTTCTCTTTAAATAGCCTTAGCTTTAAGCAAAGTTTGAGTATTTTTAGTCGGAGTCGGATAGAGTTTTGCCCTTTAGGTCGCTGTGGAAACAATTGAGTGCCAGTCAAGCTCCTCTGATCAGTAGCTTCTCTGTTATACATTATGATCCAGTTACAAAGACTTCTTTTGATTCATCTCAGACTTTTCAGACCGTCAGCAAGAGACCAGAAACCGCCAGTAGCAGCAGGGTTTTGACATCTCAGGCATAAATGGATGCAACTTAGCGTGCAATGCTTTGTTACATTTTTTCATAATTATTGAAGTATTATTAAAATGCTAATAACTTTTGTAATAACTGGGTAACACTTCATATTGTAGTTCACCAGTTACATGTAGGACTTAGTTTCTCTGGAGTTATGGTATATTTTTATGATACACGCTTGCATGTGGCACGTTTACTCCACCTCATGGTATGATTCCAAATAATCATCTGAACATGTAGATTTGACTTATTTACCCAAAAAGATCAATCAAAACTTCAAATGTGAATCGAGGATGAGAAGCGGATCCTCATTTCTCTCATCACCTCAGCGTCTCCTAAGCTTCGTCTTGGTGTTGAAAACAAACTTAATCCACACCGTTCTACCTGTATTATAATAATCCTTTCATAATTATATACGCACTTTAACTGTAAAATAATGTGAAAGTTGTTGATTTTGATTTGTTGAGCAAGTATAAGTGTGAATAATAGCAGAAAAGGGGAACTGTCCTTGGCTAGTTTATTGGGAGCCGGACAGGAGAGAAGGAAGCGTTTAGCAGGTGATAACCGTGGTTTTGGAGATGGACGCTGTGTCGTTGTACCTGTCAATCAAAGAGAGAGAGGAGCTCTGGGTTTAGATGAGGGTCATCTGGCCTAGCAAGGATTTGGGAGCGTTTCGGCTCATGCCGGCGGTTTTCAGGTGTTTCAGGGTGAACCGGGGGCAGTTTTGAGTCTGCTGGGGGAGAAACGCCAAGGCTCACGAGAACGGAGACGGTTTTTGATCCGAGGCCAAAAATGTCAGAGGTTTGTTTTCCCCACGAAGCTTTGCCCCTTCAGGAAGCCGGGACGTTCCCAAAATCCACTTTTCTTCTGTTGTCTTTGAGCTCTGTCGGATTATTTGCAACCGAACGGGTCGAGGTGTCGTCACAGAGTCCGAGTCGGACGTCCTCTGACTTTGGGAGGTGGAAGTGAAGTCGGTTCCAGAGCAGAGCCCAGCGCCCACCGAGTCCTGTCTGAAAATGAAGACTTTGAGAAAACCGAAGATCCGTAGTTCTCCATCTGTTTTCACTTCGTTGCTCTGGGAGGAGGATTTTCACTGGCAGATGTTTGATTGATGGAATATCAGACATCTCACCTATGACAGGCCCGCCGCTGACACGCCCACCCTCTCTTCTTGCCAATCACTTACGGTCTGCCAGATGATGCTAAAACTGATCAATCCCGCCAAAGATCCACCGGTGTGCACTCCCGGTGATCCAGATCACGGCCATCCTCAAAGGCTTGAATCGAGACAGCTGGAGCTCTGTCCGTCCAGATGGCGCCATCTCTTCTGGATCGAAGGTGAAACACCTTCAAGAGCCAAGAAACAGGAAGTCCAGTCGTATTTTACAGAGCAGGCGGCAACCCCACTGCCCCACTCAGGGCAAAGGGGACCTAGCCTCCGAAACTGAAATCTACCACAAAGGTTTCAGTTCGTCAGTGCATGTGAAAAAAACACTCTGTGACGTGCTCCACACACCCACACAGACTCACCAGACTCATCTCCCACATCTGTGCTCCCCACACGACTCCCACTGAACTCGACTTTCTCATTTTCTTGCGCAGCTTCATCACTTTCAGACAGTCCATCATTTGAGTCACTTCAGTGGACAGGTCCTTGTTGATGGGGGGCCGTGAAGTGGGACTTCAGTCTGGTGCACACTGAAGAGTGAACGGTACTGTCTAGTCCAAGTCGGACCTAAGGCTCTGGAGAGCGGGGACAGGAGGGGCTTCGTAGCTACGTTTCTGTTTAATTCCCACTAACGTGGTAGTGGATGGAGGGGGGTTGGGTTTACGTTTTTAATCAAGGCTGCTGGTAGATGAGCAGCTCGGGTCGTTCCTAGTGGCCCGTGTCCTCGTCCTGTGCTGTTGGAGGGAGTCTGGATGTGGTTGGACCGAGACGAGGAGAAACCTGCAGAAGAGACCCGGACTGATGACTTGGTTTGCCGGTGATCTCCAGACCTGATCATTCCAGCGGCCTGGCGGAGGCTGAACTCTTAATTAAGATCTCCTCTGAATTTATTTGAGCTGTTGGTACTGAAAACACGAGTGGAACCGCCGAGTTTATTTCTCCGTCTTCTGTCAATAATGTGCCCCTCCAGGTTTTATCCAGACAGCTACCCAGCACAAGACCTGAGGGAGAACTTCTGTCGGAATCCCAACAACGATCCCGGTGGTCCGTGGTGCTACACCACAGACCCCAACGTCCGAGCCCAGGAGTGTGGCATACCGCAGTGTTCAGAGGGTAAGGCCCAGCATCGTCCCAGGCTAGCATGGGTTTTCTTTTTTTGAGTTTTTGTGGAGTTTGTTTCTCTCTCAAGTCATAATTTTTGTTTGCATTCCATCAGAGGAAAAAAAAAAAAAGACATTTTGATGAGTGCTGTTTCTGGGTCGACAGAGGTCTGTATGAGGTGTAACGGAGAGGATTACCGGGGCAAGGTGGACCATACGGAGAGCGGCAAGGAGTGCCAGAGATGGGACTCTGTAAGGCCTCACAAACACCACTTCCAGCCCAAGAAGTAAGCCGTGGTCTTTCCCACGCCCACCCATGACACGCGCTGAAATATACGAGGCTAACGCTCAGGAGGAGGAGACCTCACCGGTTGTAAAGATTTACTGGCGACTCTTCCTTCCCTCCGTGTCCCTTCAGGTACCGGGATAAAGACCTGAAGGACAACTACTGTCGTAACCCGGATAACCGCCTCCGGCCCTGGTGCTACACCATGGATCCCAGAACTCCCTGGGAGTACTGCGACATCTCAGTGTGTGGTGAGAGCTTTTTCTTCCTAGTTTTCTTTTACCAGTGCTCTCTGTGCTGCAGATCTGGAGCTGAGTGGGTTGTAGACAGAATCTTCAAAGAAATTAAGAAAATGATTGTTTTACTCTGATTTACGACTCCGTTGGTGGTTTTCCTCATCCGTCACCCTCTCAACCTTTTAAATGAGATGTGTCACACAGATGCAGTCTGTTATGGGATTTAGAAGTGGATATAGACGTTAAGATGTCGCGGGGGTTTTGAAGAGACAGATGGCAGGTTTTTGTTTCTGTTTTTGTGAATGTGTCAGAGGATTTGTCACATTCAGGGGTTCAACGTGGTGAGGTTGTGGTCGTTGGAGGAGAAAAAAAGAAAAGCTGCCTCCCTCCCTCCCTCCCTCCCTCCCCTGCAGAGACTCACAAGTATGTGTTTATCCTGCTGTTTGTTTCATGTGGTGTTTGGCTTCGAATCCCTCCACCTCAACAAGGAAGAGCAAATCGGTTGTTTGTGAAAGGGATCAACTGACTTCAGAGAGCTTCAAGTGTTTCAAGGGCTGTAAAAAGGAGGATTACAAATGACGAGATGCTTCGAACAGGCACCGGGAGGCATGCCAGCAGAAGAAGTTTTCCATTTTCTTTTTTTTTTTTTAAAGCAGTCGTGACATATAGAGACGAATCAGTGTGTGAAGATGAAAACGACTGCAGGTGCGTCCTCACGGGGCCCGCGAGGTCAGGGAACGCCGCGATGAAAATGATAAAGATGGGAATCAGACGCCGACCCGACCGAGCACCAGGACGTGAGGCGGGCCTCCGGGAAAATGGGGTTACATCACGAAATAAGCCCAGACACCAGAAAAAGGGAAACGGCCGTTTTTATTTTCACGACGGTACTTCTGCTCCGCTCGCGGTGATTTGTAGTTTCGATAACTTTAACCTTCAACTGTGAAACGAAGAGAAAAACAACCGAGATGAAAAAGGAGCGTACGCTGAAGTATCCCGACGTGCACACCCACGAACATGTCTGTCAGACGCAAACACACGTGCACACGTACAGTAAAGATTTACGGCGAGGGCGGAGGTTCTGCGTTGGTCCAGATGTGCGCATCCTTCACCGCCTGCCCTCAGAACAGATAAAAACCACTGACCTGTACTCCGCCGTGCACGCAGACACTGGCATGCATTACATCAAGCCAAAAAATCCCTCTCTTCCACCCGCCGGCTTGTTCCTGCCCCAAAACATCCCCCTTCCTCCCCCATCTTCTCCCATCTCATCTGTCAGAGGCGATCCAGAGGGGAGAAGCTGCGACCCTCGCCAGCTTCCATCTGAAAATATTTGGAATAGTTTTCTGGAGGATGAAGCTCCCCGAGCCGGACCGGACCGGCTCGGATTTGAAATCTTTAAACGTAACCAGAAACATCTTTCTGAGGTTTAATTAAAGGCATGGCCACACCTTGGGATTTCATTTTTCCTGAATTATTTTGGAGGGAGTTTACAGATTTGTCATGGCGGTGGAAACCCTTGTGTGTAAGAATGTCAAGCCCCCATGTTGTGAATACAGACAGCGTTCCCCATCGCTATAGCAACACGGGGGGAGTGCTACTGTTTTTGATCATCTGTCTCTGGGTTAAACATGACACATTCTTCAAGGGATTAATGTCTCCCTCCTTCCATCCCTCCCTCATTCCTGAATTCAGCCTCTGTCAGCGTCCTTCCCGTCTTTCTCATGCCTCCACTCATAACAACATTTTTCTCTTGCTAACTCAGCCCCCAGCGAGGACACTGATGTCAATGTAACAACGTCCTGTGTCCAGGGAAAGGGCACAGATTACCGAGGCACCATGAATGTCACTCCAGAGGGTGTGACATGTCAGCGCTGGGACTCCCAGTACCCACACAAGCACTCCTTCCTCCCTCAGAACTTCAAATGCAAGTGAGTAGGGGTTGTATCAGCTTGGACGTGATTAATGTTTCTTTTTTTTTTTTTTGCATTTGGCAGATACAACTCCTTAAAATGGCTTATTATGCTGATTGTCAATCACGTAATTTTCATTTCTGGTGCCTTTAGAGCAGCTTTACATGCAGCATGTGTCCAGAAGCCTGTAATAGGTTCTGAATAACCCGACTGAGAATGACAAAGAGAAAACAGACAAATTTAGCTCATCTGTCTTTTGATTGGTCAAAAATCCTGAAGGCTTGCTGATGGGCGGAGCTAATGATTCATAACAGGAAGTTAATTTAACATTTGTGTTGAAATAACATTTACTTTCAGTTTTAGTCTTTCTACAAATTCAGTGATGTGCTGGAACTTGTTAATAAAACAGCTTTTTTTAATAAAATATCCAAGTGTTACAAAAAGTTGCCTCATCGTTGGCCCAGAAAACAAACTGCATCTTCTCAACTTTGGCCAGCTCGCTCCTCCTCACAGCCAAAAACATGTTTCTTTAAAGACATGTAGAAAAAAAAGAAAAACTATCTGGTGGATATGACCATATTAGGAAATCCCACCCCATGTGATGTCACAGAGAGCTGATTTTCGAAAAAAAAACCTCCAGAAGGCGGCGTTTCTCAGGACTCTGAAAACCAAATATTTTTGGCTTAGAAATACTACAACATATGTTTAAGCCTCCGGTCACATCTCAGATGATAATTCATCTTAATAACAGCGTAGATATGTCCAAAAACACCGAGAAGCTTCATACGGCCACTTCAAAGAGGAACTAGTTTCCCGCTAACTTTGCTGTGAGCAACAGAGTCAGCAGCACCATCATTTAAAATGTAGTTTCTGTGTGTGTTCCAGGGATCTCAGGGAGAATTACTGCCGCAATCCCGATGGGGCAGATTACCCATGGTGCTTCACTACAAACCCTAATCAGAGGATGGCCAAGTGCACCCACATCCCCAGATGTGATGCAGAGGCCACACAAAAAATAGGTAACTAAATCTTACAAAGGAAAGTTCAATATTTTTTGTAAGCTGCACTTATTTTCTTATTTAATAAAGAAAGTAAACGATAATACTGGCATGTTTGGTGGGTTTTCCTTCTGTTTGGTTTAGATGTTTTCAGTCCAAACTTGGAGCTGTTCTTGTCTTTGGTTCAGCAATAAATAAATATTTAGGGTCAAAGTCTTGCTGCCTGAACCACTTTCTCTTGAGATTCAGTTCTTACTCGTCTTTGATGGAAAGTCACCCTGGAAAAATGTTCCTAACCATGAAACTACCACCTCCATACTTCACAAAGCTTCTTAAAGAAGGAGGCTTAAAATCAGTTCATAACTTTAGCAAACTACAAAGGAGTCGAATTATTATTGTAGGAAAACTTTGGCTTTAAAATGAATATTACTAACTGTGAAATAGTTCTTTAGTTGCTTTAAATTTACCTTTTTTTTTAACCTCACAAGGAAATACATTCATTATTCTAATGACAGTCTTTTTTGGTCAGCCACTCCGGCGGAGTAACAAGTGTTTAAAATTTCCTCATTTTAAAGAAAAACTCTAATTGTTGAAACGTTTTAGGAATGGTTTTCTAACCTTCTCCTGACTGATGATAAGCGACAAATCTCCTTTTGTTCATGCGACTTTTTTTTTTTTTTTTAATTGAAAACATCTGATTTTAACTTTACCTTCAAATTAACCGCTTGTCCTTGTGGTTCACATTACAGAAATGTAATATTGGATCCTTTTCATGTAATATGGAAAATGTACTACTGAGTCACTGCAACAAACAATCGTTGGATAATTTATTGGATTAAGTGAAGTTCTGGATGCAGAAGCACAGATTTTGCTCACTTGTTTCCTTTTGTTTCTTGTCTTTTTCTTGTCAATTATTATCTCTTTACGTACTTTGAAAGGGTCGCAGATTTTAAGACGCTTCTCGGTCGTTTCTTGAAGAACAAGATTGAAACGGTGATGTCATGTCTTTGCTGAGTGTTTTGGGGGTTTTTTGCGGCGTGGTATCAGACAGACGGTTTATGGATCGCTCTCGTAGGACCGAGCCGCTTGGCAGCGCAGCGCCCAGTGAATTCCATTTCATGGAAGAACAAAAACATCAGAGTTTGGCAGCGGCGCTTGCTGTCATTTCCCATGTTTCAGTGCTTTACGTTTCAGAAGACCACACATGTCAGTTACTGCAGGCCCTCGCCTTGAAATGTTTAAGAACATAGTTAGCTTTAAATGTCCTGTAATAGTTGAGAAATGCCTGCTGCAAAAATGTCATCAGCACTGAACCGATCCAAACCACAAAGAGGAACGTGGGCCAGATCTTTAGTTTCTGTCTGCAAGTGCATGATTGAGCGTTTCTAGCCGAAGATGATCAGGTGCTTGAAGAATATTTTTGGCACTCGTGGGATTATGTAAGAAGATGTGCTAAAATAAGTTGATCCTGTTTCACTTCAGAGTGCTACGAAGACAATGGCGAGATGTACCGAGGCACTTTATCCACCACGCGATCCGGGATTCCCTGTGCAGACTGGTCCCGTCACATAAACAGGTAACAAAGACTGACGCTGTTTCCCAAAGAAAAGCTCCACTCAGTGGATTAGTGTTTATAATTCAGCTGCCGTTGCTTTGTAAAAAAAAAAAAATGCCTCTCATATGAATGAAGTCAAGCAGTGAAAACAAACAGTAAGAGGAAATCAGAGGCACCTCAGGGGTCAATACGGGGTCCAATTATTATTCATCTAACCGACGAAAGGAAACCCTGAGGTGCTTTCCAATTGACCCGACCCGACGGAGGGGTAGCCGACACCGAGCCCGTCATTTCACGCTGAAATCAGCCTGTTGGAGTTACTTAATTCACAAGAATTTTAAAAGCCAGAATGGCACAGACAGATGGACATGTTCCAGAGCCGACCCCTGACCCCAGGAAGTGCTTTCTGAGGAAAGTAGATCAAAGCCAATCAGCTCCCTCACATAGACTGCAGCCAGCAAGTCTACCCTGTCGGAGGTCAGGGGTCGTAGCAGGAAAGAGTACCCAGAGCTACAGCTTGTTTAGCATTCTCCAGGGAAGTGGAATTATCTTCACCCCCTGACAAATTGTTGCCCATCGCTTAGCTTTATTGTCGCGCCCGCGCCTCCAAACTCCCACCTAGTAATTACTTCTCGGGGTTATTTGGGATATCTGAGAGGATTACACGTAATTCTCCTACAGCCAATTTGCAAAAAGACACTCGATTAGATGTGAATTCCTCCAAATGGAGCGAGCAACCAAATAGTTCCACGGAGGACGTGGCTCCTGTTGGTCTGAGCCCCGCTGAATGCTTCGACTGCATACTTTTGTACTCCCATGAGCACTCTTCACAAAACTCTGTGTTTCCTTTTACGTGCTCTCTGCAGCTAATGCAAAGGATTCATTGCACTTATAGGAAAGAGTCCAGCTTTCCAGGCATAACATCATTACTTCCAGTATATATATATATATTTCTATATATATGTGTGTGTGTTCTGCATGCATTGGTCAGTGTCCGTGCACACGCCTGGTTGTTTTTAGTGTGAGAGTGTTTGATGAAACGAGAGCCAGTGTTAGTTATGACCCCGTGTTTTTGCAGAGTGGAACATGAGAACCTGTATTTGTGTGTTTTACAGTGAGGATTCTCACTCTACGGTATCCCACGTAGGGCTGGAGAAGAACTTCTGCCGGAACCCGGACCGGGACAAGCACGGCCCCTGGTGTTTCACCAGTCCCAACAACCGCCTGGCCTGGGACTACTGCAAGCTGAAGAAGTGTGAGTCATCTTTCCTCCCGTCGCAGTTCATCTCCGGACTAAGAGAGTGGGCGCATGTGTGTTCATAAAAGTCGAAGTTCTGTGAACGATCCACCTGCTGTAGCGGTTCCAGGTGTGCAGTGAGTTCAGACTTTTACTTTCTCCTGACGGGGAGATTAGTTAGCTTAACACGAGCTGGTCAGCAGATTTCATTTTCGGAGGTGGATCTACTCTAACTTCCCAGGTGTTAAAAACTAAACAGTGTTTAAAAAGCCATTTAAACGTGTTTTCAAAGATTTCTGCCTTTGAAGGAAGAGAAGCATTTACTGCTCACAAACGGGTCAAAACAAGGGTTTAATGAGCTGTTCAAACAACACCTCTGGAAGAGCGTTTACTAGAAGAAACTGCTGGCATCATATGAGAAATAACAGTTGAGCTTCTCGGCTTTTGTTTACTTCAACAAAAACGTCATGGCGGCTCCTTTCTGCATCTCGCCTGGTGGCTTACGTAACCCGTTAGCTTGCGGTTTTGTTCAATTGGCAGATAATGCAGGAGGCTGGAGCAGCAACAGATGCAGGTCTGTGCTGCCACCCTTTTATTTGAGGAGAAACACGCTCGGGCTGCTGGACCCAGAGTTTTCTTTGGCTGCTTTCAATCTGGCTCCTCTGAAGAGCCTCTTATGAATGGCTGCACCACCATTTCCATAATGTAAAACATGCCCTCCGTGAAGTTTTTAGGCCTTGAGTAATTTATCTGCAGAGGCTGCTGTCGTAGCCCCGAACAGTGATGCAGATGTTGGGAGAGGTCTTCATGAGAGGCTGGGGGAGGTTTCGTGCTTTGTGTGTCACCGTTCTAACTCTTGCGCTTTTCTTTCATCAAATCAGGTGAATCAGCGACATCGGCCCCTCAGCCCATCGGTGAGTATCCTTCCCTGTCATCTGGATCTCACCAGCCTGTTCCTCCTCCGTGTCCTTCCATCTCGGATCTCCTCCCACTTCCTTTTAACTCGTCTGTTGCCATTTACCTGACTAAACAAATCGTATTTTATGGATGGCTTTTGAAGTCACAACAAACGTTTACTCATTGAAATGCGTCCGTCTAACAAGCATTATCAAATATATCTCCTTGTTTAGCTCTCACCAGACCAAAGATATCATGCTTTGTGCACATAAACACCAGGATAGTTGGAGGTCATCAAGTACGAGGTACAGACGGCAGCTGGGTTGTAAGCATCCAGAGAGAGTAAGTCATCCCTTTTCTGTTTCACATTTCCCTTCGTCTGCCTTTCTGTTGAGCCGAGCGACAAATAAAATATTCTTCTTCGATGTTCTCAGAAAGGTTCATTTGTGTGGTGGCTCGCTGATCAGAGAGGACTGGGTTCTGACCGACCAGCAGTGCTTCACATCCTGGTAACGATTCATCTCCTTCCTTCTTGGAGACCGTCTTCTGAAGCATGTCCTTCACTGTGTGACTAACCGTCTCTCTTTGAAGCAAACTTTCCTGTCCGATATTCTTGGGTTACTCGATAAGAAAACTGTTTTAAGCCAGAGATCTGGTCCATTTCTGGTCCCTGTTGACGCCTTCCTGTTTAGCTTCATTTAAAGTGCATTGTCCTTGTAATAATTATTGTCTACTGGACTTCCACGTGTCCAGTTATCCAGAACCGTCCTGAAGTTTGTCAACAGGGTCAAACTTGGGTTTGGGCACGTGTTGCATGAGCCAGATGTGGCCCAACGTTCATAATCCAGTTCTGACATGTGAGGGCCAGGAACGACCCAAAGTCCTGAAGAAGATGAAGAGCGGGTGGACGTGGGTGGACGTGGTGGACATGGTGGACATGTGGCCGGGTTTAGACAGACGCCTTGAAGCAGTCGGAGCCAAACGTGGGCCAAAGAAAAGTGCAGATGTGGGCCTGGTTTGGGCCAAATGTTCTTTTGCTTTCTGGGCTTTAAAACTTAGTTTAATCTGAGTGTACAGAGTCGATGAAAAAGGTTTAAATAGTTTTATATTTGAAGAATTTATTTAGATGTCAGAGTAACTAACTGAATGAGCAGAAAACGGGTTTCTGGCCCAACTTTTTTACTTCTAAGGTGCATGAAAGGAAAAACCACCAGAAGTCAAAATGTCCAGAACACTTTATGTACATAAAACTACTTTATTGTGAGACTAATATGTTTGGCTTTTAGACTCGGTGGGGGTAATTTAGATAAGGCCACAGGTGATAAACTGCATGCCAAATACGAACATCTTACCAGTGTTTACTCAATGAATCAATAACACTCATTTTTCGTTACCTAAAACAATCTTTGGGGAGTGGCTTCCCACTCCCACGAAGGTTCCCGTCTCACACTGATCCCTGTGATCTTCAGCGTTCCAGACCTCCGGGAGTACAGCGTCCAGGTCGGTCTGCGTCACCTCAACGAGTCTTCCAAACACCCGAGACTGCGCATCTCTCGCCTGATCTGTGGTCCAGAAGGGTCCAATCTGGTTATGTTGAAGCTGGAAGAGTAAGTACCCGACTAAACGCCAGCTGTCCCTGAATCTGAGCTGCTGATGCTGAAGCACAAAGTGATGATGGGGAATAATATTGAATCCTTTGTACCATGTCAACTTCTAGGATTTGGACCTTTACATTACTTTTAGAAAAATGAAGAGGTTTTAACAGATTTTTCAAAGTATAAAAAAGGAAAAAAAAACAAAAAGGATTCGATTTCCTGGTTTCATTTATCCCTCTTTTTATTCAAGCCCCGCCCCTGTATCGGAGGGCGCATCCACCATCCACCTTCCGGTGAAAGAGTGCCACATCGCCGAAGGAACCAACTGCACCATGTATGGATGGGGGGAAACTAAAAGTACTGCCTTCTTTCACCTTTACGCTGACACACTTTCCCTGTTAATGTCTTCTCCATCTGAAGGTTTTCTGTAGCCTTCCTCACTCACGCTTGCTGCCTTCTGCTCTCTTCAGATACAGGACACGATGAAGCGCTCAACTCCGTAACCATGGCAATGGCTGACAACGGCTTGTGCTCTCAAATCAAAGGGGACGCCGGTGAAAGCAGAATATGTGCTGGTGGCAAGATTGGAGAAGGTGTATGTGATGTAAGTATCATTAACGCTTAATTAATTAGTCTTTAATGCAAAAAGCACCTCTTACAGGTCTGGATCTAGACCCTAGTGGCCATTAGAGGAACTGTAGCTCTGGATCTAGACCCTAGTGGCCATTAGAGGAACTGTAGGTCTGGATCTAGACCCTAGTGGCCATTAGAGAAACTAC
>JAOWBL010000016.1:7462917-7474871 GCA_028564865.1 Zenarchopterus dispar
AACTGTATAAAACATCAGTAGAGTTTTAAACTTTTTTTTTTGAGGATACAAGGCTAAAACTCAAAGTTAAACCCCCTGTCACCATGTTACATCTGAAAATAACTGCAGAAGCTTTACAAAGCTACGGCTGTTGTCTCCTTTGACAACAAAGATTTTATTTTGTGTTATGTAATAACGGGCGCTCTGTTGTTGTTTATTTCTGAGTTCAGTTCTGAACCTTAAATGCTTTACTGATGATCCGTGCGACCTGGACCCGGATGTGCTGTCAGGTTGAATCGGGTCTATATGCTTCAGCGTACAGATGCAGTTTTCACTCCGGCTCAGAAGAGGTTAGTCAGCCCACTTTCTGTACCATCAAGTTTCAGGGAGTTGAGTGGAGACAGATTTCCACCAGAAAATCAGTGATACACTTTGGCTTCTTCATACTCTGCTTTAGAGAAACCATGTTTTTTTTTTTTCTTCTTCTTTTAATCCTGTAAGAGGGAAGCAATAAAACAAACATTTGCCTAAACAGCTGGAGAACTTGATCTTGACCCAGCACGTTGAAGAGCAAACGCCGTCTCATTGGGGCTAAGCCCACGGATTAGAAAACTTCCGTCTTCTAATCCTCATTTCAGGTGTAAAAACCGGAATTTGTGCATCATCAACCTCAAACTGGACTTGAGTGAAGATGAGCAGGTTTGGTCTCCAAGAATCTCTCTTGACGGTTTGTGCAAAGCATTACATGATTTAGGAAAAGGAGCAGATTTTTCAGTGACTGCACCTCGGAGGACGTGAGTGAGGATTAACCAGCAGTCTGTGTGCGGTACAAAGCGCTAATGCCAACCCTCTGATTTAGGAGACTAAAGCTACATTATTTTTTTTCTCTCTATTTAACCACCCTTTTCTCATCTCTGTAAGGAGAGTCTGGGGCTTTTGATCTTTCGTTGAGCATATCTAATATCCATATTCAAGACATCCTTTTTTTTTTCCTTCTCTGGCAAGCAGAAACTATATTTGATATAGTCTGAGGCAGAAAGGAGTTTTTGGTTTTTGAAAGACGACTTCACAGTTACAGATGAACTTTGTATCTTTGATCACGTTGATGGAATTTGCTGAAAATATTTCATATATTTTTGACGTCTGAGTACTTTGAGATAAAGGAAATAAGATTGTCACGAAAATAATAGCTGGAGTTGCTTTTTAGACATTTGGCAATTTGTTGACGGCGCTGCTATCTTTGAGTAACTCTACCTTTTTATATTCTAAAATCTCCTTTACAAAAAGCTAAAACTGCAGAGGCATTTCCCTTTTCCTGCGTTCTCACTGTCACCCCACGTCTGTCTGTTTTTCTCATGCATATTTATCCCCACCCCCATTGAAATGGCAGAGCTTGCATGGTGACATAATCCCAAAAAGCTTGATTTGGCTAACTTTATAAGTAGTGCTTCTTGTGCGCCTCGGTCTCAGCCTCAGCAGAAAAAAAAAGTCAAATGGAAATATTGCATTAAGCCACTTATCAGAGTTGAGCACATTCGGATAATCCTGCATGCTCAAAGTGGCTCCTGTTATGCAGCTGCTTGTGTAGCACTGTTAGCAACAGAGTTTTCCCCTTATTGGTTTGCATGTGAGTGACTCCACGTCTTGTGTGCACCGTGGCATTTGATGGGGTGAGTTTCTGCGGGACTCGGAGCCGATTTGGGGGAAACTTGAGGTGCGAGTTTAAGCAGATGCAAAGCGGGTAGACCTGCACATCGTAAGGTCCCGGGGTTCAGCTCCACCCGGGGCTTCCTCTTTGTCCTCCTTCACTCCTCTCCTTTTTAAAACCTTTTCCTGCCACAAGATCTTTTTTTTTTTCCTAAGTAAAGCTCGTGCTTTTAAAAGACAGCCGGCTGCAATAATAGCCGTCTAAAGTGCTGCAGAACTTTATCATTCACTCTCTTCTGTCATCACACTTTTACTGTGATCGTTTCCTGATCCACCCCCCACGTTTCTTCGGTGCACGTCTCTTCATCCTGTTAGCACCTGATGCAACATCTAGTATGTTTGAATAAGTTCCCGTTTAAAGATGTCAGTCTTTGGTACAAATCCAGCTTTATCTTGAGCTTTTTAACTTCTTCTTCTGCAGCAGATGTGTGTGTGCCTGCAGGAACCTGGTCTGAAGCTCTGCAGCTAAACTGTCGAGGGATTTCAGACGGGCGCTGAGCTCCGCTTTCAAGCTCATTTCCATAAGTTGTGCTGGAAGAATGTTTTGGTCCTGAGCATGCGGTGGCATGACCGCGCACGTGTGCCATAGGTCATCAAATGAATGAGTGAATACTTAAGCATCAGTGTATACAAATGTACAGAATCTGTCAGAACCCGTCAGGTTCTGTCTCAAAGTGCCGGATGTTCTGTTGACTTATTGGCTGTTATTAATTATTTGTTTGTTTTGTAAACCTTGATCTTACACTCAACAACAGACTGTCAAAATGCTCCAAACTCGTCCTGAAACATCCAGGAGTGAAATGCTAGCTATTCCAGGTCAAAGTAGATGAGAGGTTCCTGTATTGATCCCACAGTGGGGAAATTCACATTTCACACAGTCAGGGCTATAACTTTAATTTTTCTTGTTTCCACCTCCAAAGTGGGGTAAGTGACGCATGTGCACGTGAAATCTCATGTCAGTCGTGAACATGAGGTCTCAGGTCTGTACTCCTGTAAATCCACACCAAACAGGCTGATATTTGATTTATTAATACTTCATACTGTATACTTCTCACTGCCTGACGGCCTGTACTTTGTCTTATCATGTCGGTTGTATATCACAGCACACATGTAGTGGTATCTGGGTGGGGTTGTGCAGGAAGTGAAGAAGGTGCAGATGAGGTTAGATGATGGTTGGATGAAGTGGAACACTTGTCTTCAGTAGCAACTGAAGCATCTCACTGATATAACCACAAACAGACCTTATTTATTTATTTGTTTGTTTGTTTGTCTGTTCCAGAGTCTTACTTTGATTTTGAGTGTTGACTGATGCTGAGTCCCGAGCCGGTTTTTATTTTGAAGGAAAAAAAGGTAAAAGAAAAAAAAAAAACACACCAATTCCCAAACTGGGAAGAGTAGAAGCTGCTGCAGCGCTGCTTTTCCGGTCCAGTTAGAAATATTTCAAAATTGCAGATATTTCTGAAAAGCCGAGAACCTGCTTCAAGTTGTCTGTTTCTTGTCACAAATTATTCAGCAATCCCATGATCGTCCCTGATTTCTGATCACGTGATCGGATCAGGACATCACTGGTTCAAACAACTTTGGAAACACTGTTGTGATGCGGAGCTGAGGTTCTGTAGTGGCTGCGGTTGGACCGGACCAGCACCATCATCTGGTTCAAGTCGGTCAACAAGAGTCTGTAGGAGGAGAGGGAGACCTCCAGAACATCCTTCTGAGATCAGAGAAACCGTCCTGCTGGAGGGAAAGAACTAGACGTAACCCGAGTTAAGAAATTCAAGCAATAACTCCCCCCTAACGTCAGAACTCAGACCTCAGGGTCATTTATTTCTGGTACCTGAACAGTTTCTCATCTTTGACTGAAAACTAGTCTGTAGATGAGACAGACGGTTATTTTAACTGCAGCAAAGTTTAACCTCCTCCACTTTTTCAGGACAAGAAGATCCTTTCACCGTGTTCCCAATGAAAAAAAGAAAAAAAAACCTCGCTAGGTTGATGTCAGTAAATCCCACTGATAAAGCTTTGCAGCTGCAAAATCCGCATTGAGCTGAAACTAGTTGAACTGATGTTTTTCTAGGACGGGGCTAACATTAAAATAAATCAATCAGTGGCACTTTGATGTTTGTTTCAGAAACAGGATAATAGCCTGGTCTCTATTAGTCATAAAAACACGTTACAGACATGGATCTTTTGGTAAATATTCCCATGGTGCTCGGCGCCTCGGCAGAACAAACACATTCAGTCTCTCACTTCTCCCGCTGTTCTTATCACTCCCCCACTTCCTGATCCATCCACTGCATCAGCCTCTCTATTTCACTCTCCTCCGAGGGGTTCATATGGAAGGATTTGCTTTATCAGACGATCTGTTAGATGGCCTGTGGAAAATTGGCCTGGAACTCCTCTCACACTGCTGGTCAAAGTTGATTATCTGTCATCACCTCCACTAATGGGCTGTAAATCTCCCCTTCACATCTTTGTTTGTTTGTTGCTCTCATTTTCCTACAGCATGTCATTTCATCTCATCTCAGCCTTGCCATCTTGATTGAATTCTTCCTTCTTTTATATTGTTTTGTCAGATTCTGCTCATGAATATTTGCTTTTCCATGCCTGGCTGTCGGTATTAATTACAGATAACAAAGAACAATTTTGGATCCTTTTTGCTCATTTCAGTAGGCTTTTGTTGCAGGAAGTTTGCGTACGCTCCATAAACCGTGTTTGAGAAAGTGGGAGCTGTGAGAGGAGAGCAGGACCGATGAAAGCTGCTCTCTGATTGGATGCTGGTAAACGACGACCCCTGCGGGGTTAATGGTCCCCGTCATTACCTGATGTCAGGCGCAGCTCTTAGTGGAGACGCGTCTGCTCAGAAAAGACGTTGACAAACTGGTCCTCTCCCCGTCTCTTAGAGAGCGTCGGTATGTAAACCCTGAAGCTTCTAGAAACGACTCTGACACGGTTCAGAAGAGATTTAAAGAACTAACCAAACACATAACGCCTTAGATTCAACCTACAACTGTTTCTATTGAGCCACTGATGCAGACATTCATTCCCCACATTAAATTCAAATATTTTATTAAAGTGTTGCAGCTGTTGCCATTACCTGTTTAAAATATAAAAAAGTCAACATTTGAATTGACTGTTTTGCTTTTTTTTAAAATAAGTGTTGTGGTTTTATGTAACCTTACAACTGATGTAGAGGAGCAATAATAATGGGAATAAAAATGGTGCTACTTCAGAAGAAAAAGACCTGATATCCGATCCAATAAATATCAGAATTTAAAACAAAAAAATGTCTCCGGAAATGTCAGTCCTGAACCTTCTGTTTAGCTGCAGGTTAGATCACCGTTATGTCTCAGCCTGGACTTCCTGTGGACGTGTCCGGTTCTGTCTCAGCCCGATGATTCGTATGTTTACATCTGTAGCCCGACGTCTAGTCCAGCTGGGGTCGTAACCGGATCGGGACATTTACACGGGCTGCCGTCCACGTCCCAGTACACAAGCGTGGGAGGAAAATGGATGTACTGATCCGAACATCCCCCGCTCCGTTACGATGGGCGCTGAGGCTTCTTTTCAGTTTGTCGGTCGTGGTCAGTTTCCGGTTGACCCAACTGAGCTGTGAAGTGGACAGCGTTACATACCTTGGTAGTTCAAAGAACGACGAGGTGGTTATTTTCTGTTCCGTCTTTTCTGACTTCTGGACTGAAGTGTGGGTTTGGGGTGTTTTTGGAGTGGGCACATCTGACTGTGATAGTCTAATGAAGCTGGTCATGTCAGAATGTGGTTTTAATTAGACCTGGTGTGTGTAGTTTTTTAAAATTTTTATTTACATGTCAAGTAAACATGCTTGAGTTTAAAGAGAAGAACAATCACGTCATCCGAACACCTTCAGGTGCTCATAAACCCGATTCTCTGCACAAACATAGTTTGTCTCCCGCGTTTTTCATCTTTGTTGTTTTTGCTGATTTAAATTCTGACATTTCTGCACAGGGCTGATTATGAATGCTGTTAGTAGCCAAATTTAATGCCGTTATGTAACCAGTATCTAGTATTTGTAGAGCCTCGTTATTCCACAGTGCATGTTTGTACATCTCACTGTGGGCAGTGATGCTCATCCCACGTTGTTGTTGGAGTGACAGAGACTGGACAGCGAACATGATCCTGTTTACTTATTTCTTCCTGCTGCTTCATAAATAACTGATTTAAAAACAGGAAAGCAGAATGAGCTCTGGACATGTTTCCGAGTCACACCGACGGGTTATTCCTCAAACTGTTGGACCGGAGAACTGGGACATGTACTTTCAGCTAACTGGCCAGAAAACAGCTCCTCACATGTTTCATTAGCCTAACTTAGACCTCTGCTTCTTTTTTTTTTCTTTAATTCCCTTTCTGAGATTCAAAAACACCCCCCACACCCCCATCGGAGGATGCTGCAGCCTCTTTAATACATTTAGATGAGACTCAGAACATTAAGAGACTAAGCTTCTGGAGGATCTTAGATTGCCGTCTCCTGTCTCTTTTCCATCCTCACTAAAGATCTGAGGATGTTGGCGTAATGAAAGACACCCCCGATGTCCTCCCACCCCTCCACCCCCTCCTTTGAAATTGCAGATTGCATTTAGTGCTGAACAACACCACAACATCCTGCTTTGACAGAAGCTCTTCGTTCTCACGTCAGCATCACCTCATCCCGTCCATCTGATGACAGGCTGCCATTGTTCTTTAATGTCCCTGGAATAGGCCTGTCGGAGTTCTGTCGAAGTTCTGTCTTCACCGCCACGCCGCTCCCGCTGGATTCCTGCGTATACTTATTAATCCCCGTCCTCGCTTACACATGTCTGACACGGTCGGCATGCGCCTCTTAAACTGTCGGGTTTGTGCAGCAGTATGGCTGCATCCCTGCTGTTACCGCTGTCTGCCTGTCTGCCTGTCTGCCTGTCTGCCTGTCTGCCTGTCTGTCTGTCTGTCTGGCCCACAGAGCAGGCTTTCCCTGTCACATGCCCGTGGACGTATGCACACGCACACAGCTGAGCGACAAAATTGTATCTTCAGGGTGGGTGGGTTGGAGTCTATCCCTGAGGAGCTGTGCTGCGTGGGTCATTTGGGTTCCATCGCTCTGTGTGTGTGTGTGTGTGTGTGTGTGTGTGTGTGTGTGTGTGTGTGTTGTCCCAAACATCCAGTGTGTTAACACTGCTCCTCTGGGGAGCTCTACACCACTGCCTGATGTGATTCGTCCTGACTGGGGGTGACCTTGAGAAGTGGGACAAACAAAGGGACATGGACACAACACTCCCCGTAGTATTTATTCACATAACCCTCGCTGCCTTCACTGTTTCTCATTACCTCTAGTGTACTTTTGTTTGTTTGTTTGTTTGTTTTGACCCCTTGCTCATGTTCCCCTTCAGGTCAATGTGACGGTAGACTACATCAGAGCAGCAACCGGTCCAGGAGAAGGCACACCTGCCTTCTCAGAACGCACCTGTGCCACAGTCACAATTGGAGGAATGTGAGTAAATAGCTGGGTGGGGGTGGGGGGTGGGTGTGGGGCTTATCTTCCATCGGCTCTCTTCTGGTTTTACTTCTCCCTGAAAGCCAAGACCAAGTCTCTTGTAAATGGGCAGGTGTTACCAGAGTACAACCCAAGAACAGATTCCATGTAACTGATCACTAATCAATTAAATCTGGTGAAGACTGGTGATCTGAAAGTGGTGAACGTAGTCGGGCGTTCTTATTCTGAAAAGAGCCAACTCGGTGCAAGTGTTTTCAGTTGCTTTGAAGAAATGTGGTTTATCAGTTGAAGACTTTTATTCTTTAGTTCCCTGATAAATGTTATTCACTGGAGCAAATTTAATCAAAACAGAAAAGAGGAGCTTTTATGTGTCATGACTTGAAATTAAGCTTTAGAGGTCTATTTGACTCAAAAAAAAAAAAAAGGGTTGAAAGCTCCAATTATCTGCTCTTCTTTTTTTTTTTCTTTGTATCACTGGCATCACAAATCATCACAAATCATCACATTTACACACGGAGAGACGGATCTCTTTTCATCCAGCAGCTGTCTCATATTTGATGACACTTGTCTGGACCGAGGTCAGGTTCTGGCCCGGCAAACATCAATTACAGCCCGCCATTAGCTGACATCAACTGGTACTCAGGATGCAGTCGTCCCCGGCAACGGTCAGCTGGATGATTTTTCACCCGATTTGGGTTGGAGTGTATTACCCATCCTTCCCATCCTCGTGACTGGAGACCACAATTAAACCAGCATTTAATGCACGTGCACAGTGTACGTGCACTGTTTGCATTAGGACAAATTTGCTCCAGTTTCTGTTGACTTGATGTTAATCAAGACCTTTTAAAATCCCATCTTCCTTTGCCTTTCCCCTCCCGTGTTTCCGTAGCAACATCGCAGAAGCGTTGGTGAGTAAAGGCTTCGCCACCGTCATCAGGTACCGGCAGGACGATGACCAGCGGTCCTCTCACTACGACGAGCTGCTGGCTGCAGAGGCGCGGTGAGAAACGCCCCAAACACCTCCGACATGATCGCTCCCTCACATGACCCTTACCAAGAACACACGTTTTTAGTTTATTTTGAATTTGAACAAAAACGAGCAGATGACTCCAACAAATCCACGTGCTACAGCGATTGTTTTCTCTCTTGGTGATGAGTAAAGTGCAAGAGTGGGGTGTGTGTTATTAATCACACAGGTGAGGTAACGCTGTGTCACCTTCATTAGTCACAACCTATCAGTCATTGTTTCATTTTCTTGTCATCACTCTTAAATATTTACTCATCCATGTAACCCACCTTCTTTTTTTTCTTTTTTCTGCCTGAGCGCACATGTGCCTTCTCAGGCTCCAGACGCTAAATCAGAGTCTCTCTTTACACAGGCCCTATGAATATAATTATATGGAGGTGCAGTGGAGAGATTTAGTACAAGCTTTATTACTCTGCCATAGATTAAGATCTGCTTGCTGTAGGTAGAGGAGATGCAGCCACAGCCTCTTTTTATAGGATTAACTCTTTGTCTCCCTTTCTCTTTCACACGCCGGCTCTGCTTACCTGCCCTCTTTTCTCTCCTCTTCCCACTCCTGCTATTCTTGCTTTTTCACACATTTTGCCCTTGTCTGCAGCTTAGCTGTTTTCACTTTTGTCCTTCTTTGGCCTTGATCTTCTGGGTCTTCTCTTTTCTCTGTTCTTTTTCCTCTCAGCCCCCCCCTCCCACCCCTCACTGCTCTTTGTCCCTGGTGGGGTTCTATTAGAGTTGATGAGAGGTTTCTGTCTATAGCCTCGGTTGTATTTTTAGTTCCCACTGCGCCTTCAAGGACCCTCCTCCGAGCTGCTGAATGCACGTCTGTACAGTCGATGTTTGCATAAACGAACATGTTCTGTCATGAAAGGAAAAGTCTCCACTCTCCACTCCACGGCTGCAGCCACAGGTCCTCTTTCTTCGTCTTGTTCGACCTCTGAGCTTTTTAGAGCAGCTCTCGGCATTGGCAGTCGCCATCACTAAACCTCTTCAGCTGCTTCTCTTTTTCTCATTTATTCCAGTAAACTCTTTCATAATGATCCTTCAATCCCCATGCTACTTTTTCATCTTCAGCCCATAATTTCTCTCTGTGGAGAAACACGTCACCCGAGTGGACTGGAACATACTTCACAGATCCTCAGTGGCTTTCTTTGCTTAAACTGTTATGATGTAAAGAATTTTTCCATGTTTAATAAAGTTCAGCTTTATATGTTAGCTGTTGTGTTTATGGTTTGACTGTTTTTAAATGTAGGGCCATCAAGAACGGGAAAGGTCTGCACAGCAAAAAGGAGGTTCCCATCCACAGAGTAGCTGACATCTCTGGGGTATGTATTCATGTCTTCATCATTTTATCCTGCACAATAAAAGGTTTTACATGATGTGGATAATGGGATAAACATCCATGTTCGCTTACTCTAATGTGTCCCGGCCATAATTAGAATCAAATCTTTAAAAATGCATTGATGTGCATCCATACTGACTCTTAAAGACACGTTAGGCCAGCGTTTCTCAGGAGGCTGTAATTGTCGAATCATTCCTATAAACGGCATCTGGAAATAAGCAGCATTAATGAAAACATCATCGGTGCTTGGTCCTAGCTTGTTTACGTGTGCCCAGGGGCTTGATTGAGGGTCGAGGCATCGTTTGGCTAATGAAGCCTGATTGGGAGTCCTCATCGGAGGAGCATCAGCGTGAGAAATCCATTAAATCTTTCAGTCATGGGTGATTGGTACACATTATTTTTTAAAGTGTGTGTTTTGTTTTTCACCAACCAGGAAGCTGCTTTTTTTTTTTTTTTAAATCACAACTTGTCTGTTCTTTCATACTGTTGGTGTTAATGTTTGAAGGTTTGTTTCCAGCTTCTCATCCACAAACAAGTTTTGTTTTTTTGTTTTTTTAAATCTTTTAGATACAATTCAGAAACATGGGAAACCGGGAATAAAAGTAGCTGAAAATAATCCGTTTGTTTGCTAGTTTCTTATCTTGACCAGCTTCTAGTTGGTCTGAGTGACTCCAACGAGAACTTTGTTAAAAGTCGCCACCTCATCACTTCTTGGATTTATCAGCTCCAGAGGACCTTGGCTCAGATTCATCTGACACTTTTTTTCCTTTTTAAACCTCTGAGTGCTTTCACCAGACTTTGTGAGCCCCTGTACACTTGGTGAAAAGCTTTTTGAAGTGTTAAACGGGGGCATTAGAGCACACACCCAGGTCATTAACTTGTTTTTTTTCTTTTTGTTTTTCTGGCACATCGAAACTCTTAATTGGCTAAACTCATTAAACACAACCAGGACTTTAGTGTCCAGGTAATAATAACCATAATTTCATAAATGTTGGATATTTCATGTGGCCACCGGGTTAACTCCCTCCGTCTTATTGTGTCAACGGCACAGATAAATGATTAAAGCCTGGAAATATAATTATGACGGGGAACTGCCGTGCTGACATGGCGGCTTTGATATTTCATTAGAGGACTAAACTGACCACATTTGAAGCGGAGAGCTGACTTGGGAGCGGTTATCAGGGGTGGTTGGAGGATGTTCTCAATAATTAATGAACTTTAATAACGGTGAGAAGAGGAGCATCCTTCTCTCAAATGAACTTCACGTCTCACTTGTTAAATAATCCCACTTAGCGGGCCGAAGCTGCGAGTCGGCGTTTGATTGGCGTGACGTGGGCGATGTCACTGCAGAGCCCCGCCTCCACTCGTTCTCATTAGCGCCGGCGTCGGTGGGTTCAGGTCAGCGTTGTCATGACGCTGCAGCCCCCCCACCCCCAGCATTTCTGTCAGTCTCCAGTAAGACGTGCATGCTCCGTCTAGGATTGTCGCCAGTAACTGGCTGTGTGTGTGTGTGTGTGAGAGAGAGAGAGCACGTGAGCACGTGCGTGCACCAGTTGTTTGGCGAGGCTAATATAATGAGCATTTTAATAAAAGGCCCAAAAATAGCAACGCTGCCGTACACTTCCTGCATTGTTTCCCTCTTTTTCTTTTTCTTAAAAATTTTTTTTATTCCTCCTCTGATACACACCCACACACGAGCGTGCACAGGCAGACCCCCTCCCCCCGTGGAAGTGCACGCTCCTGTACGTCGGCATCCTTTTGGTGGGAAAGGTTTGTTGAAAGGCTTTGTGCAGGTTGAGTGGGACGAAGTCACAAATAGAGCAGAGATAGGTTTCTAAATGTATAGAGTGGGAGATGTAGCGAGGTGGTGGGTGGAGAGAAGATGAAGCTCTTGACTCACCTCATGCCTCTAAAGGTTGCATAATGAGGTTGTCTTATTTCTCATGTCTCTCCCCTTTTTCTGAACCAAGTTAGGCTGCACAGCCCACACGCACTGCAGGTGCTGTAAATGTGTTTGTGTGAACAAGAGTGTCATCTCCCACTCAAAAGGGTTATTTTGGATTTCAGTGGGTGGAGTTCAGGTGCTTCATCTTATGGCTAAAGCACCTACTCCTGCAGCCCCGTGTGTTTCAGCCCCACTTGTGTCCTGGAAGGTGTTTACTTTCTCCGCTGCTGTCTGTTTACCGGTGTAGAAAACGGAAGAGGATTGATATTGTTTTGGTTTGGAGAGAATTTGAACATTTACTCCAGCAAATTGAGAAGTCGTTTGTTTGCTTTGGCGTTCCTCGTCTGAGGCTTTGTGCCTACTCCCGTGTCCTCTCTGCCTCACAAACACAACACTGGGCCATGACTCATTGTTGTGTTGTGCCTACGTTCTCATGCCTGGAGTAGGCACATCATTTAAAAAA
>JAOWBL010000016.1:7477724-7490202 GCA_028564865.1 Zenarchopterus dispar
GTTTGTCTGCGTATGAAATGCCCACCGGACCTTTTTCATCTTCCTCCAGCAGATTTTTCTCCCATACGTCAAATTAAGGATGTTTTCAGTGTATTTTTTTTTTTCTTCTTTACATTTCTAATAATGTTTCAATAGGCGTTCAATAGAAATGAGAATTTAAAAGTATTTAATGATGCGTTTCAACTGGAGAAGGGTAAAAATCCACATTTTACATGAATGCCTTTACTAAACTTTTATATAAGAATTATCTAAACGAATATATTAAATATGCTTGAACAAGTGTTATTTTAATGTCCTTACAAGCTCAGGTATTATCACACTATTGACTTTATATAAAAGATAAAAGCTGAGTCTGCTTGTTTGTCTGCAGATAAATATTCAAAGAAATCTGTTGTCAAAACAAACCCTACTTATCTGTTTCATTAGCTCTTTTTTTCTTTTATATTGTCTTTGAGTTTCTGTTTTTGTATTATTATTATTATTCATAAAGCTAGGAGACCTTTGGAGAAACGAATAAAACATCCCAAGGCCATAATTCGCTTTATAACGCTTAAAAAATTCAGACATTTGTAAATTTTAATTCAGTTTGTTTTTACGAAGCAGAAAATTTGTTTTTCTCTAGATGTAGTATTTATGTGGATTTAACGTGACACTCAACATATTTCTGGTGTTTCTCCAGTGAAACGCGTCTCCACACTTTAATAAAAACAACAACAAACAAACAAACGGGTTCAGGGAACGAGACGTCCATGTTTCAGAGGCGACCAGCGCTCAGGTTCAGGGATCCGTGTCACTTCTGTTTCTAAGTTTGATAACGTGCTAAAAGTCATCCTGTTACGGAAGAAAAGAAGGAAAGGGATTTGGACGTATGGAGGGGCAGGTTTCAAAAGGATGTTGAAGGAAGGAGCAGAGGGAAGACGTGGAGGCTGAAAGGAGACCGGAGGATGAAGAGGAGGAGGTTTATGGTAAAGGGAAGAGGAAAAGCACAGTTTCTGTGAAGTACGCGGCTATAAAGGTCTGTTTAAACGAAGGAAGACCAAGCAGTGAAAAGGCTGTAAAAGTTTATTGGCTTCAATAGCTTTTACGGAGTTTGAGGCGGAGGCCACAGCAGGTGAAGTATACTCGGAAACTTACTCAAAGTTGCATCGAGGAGCCGACTGTCAAAAAGATGAAACACCCATCACTCCAACGCCAGGACTTATGGTGTCAGCGAGGAGCATTACCCATCATCCTCGGCGCGGCTTGGCACCATCCGCCCAACTTTTCATAAATCCCAGCGCGTACGTGCCCGCTTTGTTGTGTACATGTATATATGTGGATGAAATGAAGAAGAGCCATCTACGTCTCATCTCCACACATCTGATTATCTTCAGACACATCTGAAGACGTAAGAAATTAGCTGTTAAATATACAGCAACATGAGACGCCGTCACAAACCTGAGCGGGACTTAAGCTGCCGCACTCGAGAGAGAAATCATCCGTTTTTCCTCTGAGAGGGAAAATGTGCTTTAATCTAATCCACAAGTCATGTTTGGCTTTCACAAATCCAAAGTTAAAATGATTTCTAGAAAACTTCATCTGTAAAGGTATGTTCAGAGATTTCTGGTGTAAAGAAACACCAGCCTTTTTTTTTTTTTTTTTTGTCTAAACCATTGTCTTCCAAATCAATTCCCTGATGCTTCGGTGTGCTGTGGAGGAATGAGCCGAGCTTTGTCTAAGCCTCGTCTGAGGTAATGGGGCTTTACATTAGAGAGCCACGCTGAGATGGTGGCCGGCCACAAAGATGGATGGAGAGGATAAAAGAGGGAGCTGGTCCAACCAAATACGTGGATTTTTCCTTTGCAGCATGTTCTCGACCCCCCCCCCCCATCCTGACGTGAACCCACCAGCATCTTTCACTTCCTGAACACGAAGCACAACAAAGATTAATGAGATGGAAATTTAACCGGAATGAAAGTTGGAGTTAAATCTCCTCCCCTCAAAACAAGGAAAGTGCTTTCGTTTGCTTTGACTGTTGCGTTGCTAATTACAGCCTGTCAACACCCTGTCAAAAATCCACCACTTGGTACCTTCAGAAGGTAAAATAAAAGCCCGTGTACCTGCAGACAGCAAGACCGCGAGCAGCTGGCAGCTCCTGAGCAAATGCGTCTCAGACCAATCAATATTCACACCATTAGCATAGGAATATGCGACATGATGTATTCTTGGATAAGCTGCAGAGATGACACCAATGCAGTGGTGCACGTGGTCATGATGGCACATCGTCACATGGAAGCAAATGATCTGGCTTAAATAAGGAAGAAGGGGACTCGGTCCTGACTTCTCCAGGTCTGGTTGAAAATAAAAAAAAAAGAAAGAGGCTCGCTGGAAGTTAAAGCATCTGTTTTTGAAATGGAAAAACTTGAAAAATAAAAGCATGTTTAAAAGAATTTGAACAGGCGATTAGGAAGTGACGGGTTGGAGAGGGAAAGCTGCCAGTTTGAGCTGACTGGGAAGGCGGTATTTAATCAGACACATGGCTCACCCCACATCCCAGATTAACACGTTCGAAGCTCCCCACGGGGGGGGCCCCCCCACCCCACCCCCGTCTCAGGATGAAGTGGCATGGTGGGAAATGAGGGGGAAGCGATCCAAACACCGAAGGGTTAAACGAAGGAGCCAGCCGTTGCCAAGACGATTTTCAGTTCTGTCTGGAAACGGCCGCGTTCTAAAACGAGAAATCTCCCCTCCGTGCCTCACGGATCAAACGTGGTGATCGGAGTGATGTGTGTTGGATTGACATGTGAGCGCACTGGAGGCTAGCATGAGGAGCAGCTGTACAGCAGCCTCCCCTGTGTGTGTGTGTGTGTGTGTTGTGTAACGTCAGAACGATCAGTGTATGTCTTGTTTGTCTCGGAGATCAGATGAGATGGATATCCTGCAGTCTGACCCAGATGTTTATCTCGGTGTCAGGCCTGAGTTATGTATCTCGGCGCAGGTTAAAACTGGCTGTGCTAAGTGGCTCCTTGGCTGAGGAAGTGCTGCAGGGGGGAGGAGGGGGGGTGCAGGAGTGGAGTCAGGTCATTTCAAGGAAGCGTGAAGTGTGTATGTGTGTGTATATGTATGTCTATTTTATATCTGAACCCATCGTGACCCCTTTACATGACTGATCTTGTTTTTATTTATTTTTTTGGTCTCTTTCTTGGTAAATTACTCTCTCGTAACTCTCTCTATCTACCCTGAACAATTCAACTTCTTTATGTATTACATTTACATTTTCCCTGTTTTGGGGGGATTAACAGTTCCAGCCTTTATCGTAGCCTCCCCACCCCCCGACTCCAGCACCAACTCCTATCTCCCTCTCTGCAATTACTTCATTCCCCAGTTTTTTTGGTAACTGCGCTGTTCTGCCCTCTCAAAGCCTTTTTCCCTACTTTATTGTGCATTTTCATCTCCGTCTGTCTTTTGTTTTATTCAGGCAGCGTCGTAGCCACCGAGTCCACTGTGGAAGATTTGTCCTGGTGGATGTCTATAAATATTTTTAAATGATCTTGGCCATTAGTGTCTCTTCCTCTCCGCTACTGAGAAAGCTTCAGCCTTTTATTGCATTTTATTGAATTTTAGATGATAGATAAATATCTGCGGTAGACATGTGGAACCATGGGCTCATATGTGGAGAGTACTGTGTTTGTTGGTCAGCCTGGTATCTTTGTTTTGTAATCAGAGCAGATTTGTTGTAGTCTTGGAGGAAACCTACATTTATGCTTTTCGAGCTCACTTTTTTTTTTTCTGCTGGGTTTTAAAAGCAGGTTAGCCTCGTCTCTTAAGGACAGTTGACTGAACCGTTCCTAACTTTTCAGTGGCGGCTGTCCCGTGGCCTGGTTTTGCCTTTCCTGGGTCATTTTCTCTTCCCCTGCCAGCGTGAGCAGGCACAAACGTGTCCTCCGGGTTCCTAACCAGCTGATCTGGACTCACCTGGCGTCCTCTGTTAAAATGCTGACTCACGCTTCGTTCCCATGAGGTCGGGGAAACCTTACGTAACAGTTGGAGTTTTTCCACCGAAGCGGTTCCAGAGCCAGATCGGTACCGGTGCCAGATTTAGCACCAGTTTTTTTTTTTCGCTTTTCGACCACCGTTTCCATGGAAACCAGTCTAGTGTGGAGCAAACATGTGACTTTGAAGAGATGTTTGTTGTTCATGTAAACGTTGTTGATGCCGGAAACTTCCAGGAAGTCGGTGCCTTGCGAGATTTTTTGGTCCAGGATCCCCGTCTGCACATACTGAAATTTGATTTCCGTTAGTCACGTTGTCATCAAACTTTTTCACGTAAGAAAAGCAAAACTTTGAGTTTTTGATAACGGTGTGACTGCAGAGGGGTCGGTGCTTCATCGAACGGTGTGTAACTCTCTGCTTCTCGTCCTGCGAGACTTCTCTTCAAAACAAACAAACAAAATAATCTGAAATTATTTCGATTAAAGGATCTAGAAATCGGTCGTCGGGTCGGTCTGTTACAGCTCAAGTCCTCCAGAGCTTACTCTGGACCCCCCACTAATGGAAACCCACTAAAACACACTTCTCTACACTTTCAGCTTTCCAATCGATAGTCAATAAATTTATTTTTAACTTTTTATTTGTTCTCAATTCAAACTGCAACAAAACAGTTTTCCTTTTGGGGATGAGATGTTCAGTTCAATCCCTTTAGTTATTTCAGAGTCATAAAGCTTTATATAAAACTTGTACTGTCCCCCTTCTGCTAAAAGGACCTTTGCTGACCTTTGACCCCACCGATTTCGCTGTCTTTGGCCAGGTATTGAATGTCCGCGTAGCGCCCGGAACATGCCTGGGGGGATGCAGGTGGCCGAGCCCTTCAGTGATGAAGCCATGCTGTTCACCAAAGAGCTGGTGCTGCAGAGAGAGGTAAGCAGAAGCTTCCGGCTCCGCTCTCATCACTTCCTGTCATTTCCCTGCACTTCCCCACGTTGGGGATTCTTCCTGTTGGGATTTTTTAGCTCCAAGTTGTGGGTCCTGGTATTTTTCACTTCAGTTTTAACTCTCAGAATCTAATTTTAGCTGTGTGTGAACGCAAGATTTTTTTTTTTTTTTTTTTCTGGAGAGGAGGAAATTACTAACTTTAATTTACTTAATTTTATTTTGAAAATCTTGTTAAACACGCATACTGCCTTCCTTTTTCTGTTTAATTAAATTTTACTGCAGCAACACATTAACATTTAGTTATCAAAATATCAGAGATTTTAAAATTGATGTATGCAGTAGAACTTTTATTAATTTCTTAACTCTTGTAGAAACATGGGTAAATACAGTTTTTAAAATTCTCTGATATAAATTTATTCTAGGGAGGATCTTTCATTCCTCGGATGAATATTTTATTTTTTTAATTGTTTCAGATGTATTGATTTTCTCTCCTCCTACATCAAACCCGACGTCGCTGCGCTGTCGAGACAGTTTAAACTAAGATGGCACCGCCGACTTTAATAAGCAGATTAAATTGTTTACTCCCAGGTGAAGTTTATTACAGCATTTAAAACGCTGTAGACGTCCCTTGAGTGATGTCAAATCTCATCCAAACTTCAGACAAAGGTTTACACAATCCCGTAAACTACTCCCCGGACCCCACACACACACACACACACACATCTCCTCCTGCTAATTCCCATTTTACAGAAAGCTCAGCTGATAGTGGATCGGTGCTCCTGGGCTTTAGAAAACTCCTTTCATTTTGTGCCTGTTCATTCACATGCTAATAGGTTTTTAGAAGAAGCAGTGAACGGACCAAAGCCATGATGGAACCAGCTATAATCCTGCCACCACTTATCCCGGCCACACACTCTCTCTTTTTGCTTTTTTTTTTTTTTTTTTAAAACTCTCCTGCATCGCTATCTCTGCTTTAAAGGGCTTTTTTGCGAAGGGTGGCTGACTCCACTTTCCTCTGCTGTTCGATTGTCATGGAAATGGAGCATTTGCCAGTGTTGTAAGTGGACTAATGTTAAAGTGTGTGTGTGTGTGTGTGTATTTGGAGGCTGTGGACAGCCACCAACATATTAGTGAAGTCTTGAATGTGAAATAATTGACGCAAGCAGCTTGGGGAAGTTTTGAGTGGGTGAGAGGTTTTCCACAGATGCCCAAACGCAGATTTAACACAGCTCTTCATGCCGTCTTATTTTGGTTCTGTTACGGGGGCCAGAAAATGTAAAACTTGATTCAAGGTCGTCTCGTCATGTGGTCGTAATAAAACTTTTATTTAGTGTCAGAAGCAGCACTTCCAACGCTGTTTGTTAGATAAACAGTAGAAGAGCCCCCGCTTCTAGAAAATAACTTTAACCGTGAAACTTTAACGCAAATCTGCTCGAATATTAATGAGGTGGGACCTTTATGCCTTACGTTGGTTCTGAGTGACCCGGAGACCGTGGAACGAGAAGACGTCCATGTTTGTGAAGATGAGCTGCTCGGCCATTCAAACCTTCCTCACCCAGATGTTTCCTCAACACCTCCCACTGACGCGGCGCCGAGCATCCTCCTGCTGGTCTCTGTGAATGAAGACGGCTTTTTTTTTCTTTTCTTTTTTTTTCCTCTTTGGTCTCGACGTGATTCAATCGTTGTGAAGAGCTTTCCTCTCAGGTTCTTTGAAAAACAGAAAGCGCCGTCTTTTCAGCATACCTGCGGCCTCGTTGATTGGATCGCTTGTTTTCAGCAAACTCACGGCCCCGTCCTGCCTTCTCTTCTTGGAGATGACATGCCAGAGCCACTTTCATTTCCATCCTCCGCTAAGCTTTAGTGTCGTCAAGGTGATGCTGGAAAATAAGCTGCATTGTTCATTTCACAGCAGGGCATCATTAAAACAGTTCCCACATCACTCGGGCAACACGCCTGCTGAAGCACTCCACTGAAAAGAATCCTTCAAGACGTTTTATTTGCTTTTGCGTTTGTCCCACTGCACAAGAATCTCTAATAATAATAATAATAGTAATAATCAAAGCCATCTAAATAATGATGTCCCCCAGCTGCACTGTCCCTCACCTCTCCGGGAAGGGTTCAGATCAAGCGGTTATCAAGCACGTCCTCCCCTCCACCCACGCTCCCACCTCCTGACATGTTCTCTCCTTGGCCAGTCATTTGTGGTGTCAGCAGGTTTTCCACAGGTAGGTGGGAGCTATCAGACGTGATGGAGCCGTATAATGAGTCCCGAGCCCAGTGTGGGGGCTGGTTGGCTGGCTGCTCTGACCTGGTTTCTGGAGTACCAACACAAACGCCGTCTAAGAGGAACTCTTTAAATAGTCGTTTTGAACTGAAAAAGCCACGAGTGTGAAACATTTCCGTGGAGCCTGAACCGTGTAACGTTGCGCACGAGACGGAGCTGGACCGGAGAAACGGGAGGAAGTTCACGAGCCTTAACGAGCCACGTGAGCAGCAGAATGGAGGAGAGCAAGAGTTTGGTCCATCTCTCTTCCCGTCTGGGGTTTCCACCGCCGCTGTAATTAAAAGCAGCTTCCGTGTGTGAAACCCCGACACGAATCTGATGTTGGACTTGATTCGCTTCCATTCAGGTGTTGATTCACCTGTGAAAAGCATCTGATTGCTGAAGCTGCTCCTGAAGCGGGTTTAGGTGAATAACATTTGATTTCTGTGCTGGTGATATCTCTTCTCATCCGTGAAATCTTTTTCGCACTCGTGCAGCTCGAGTCATTTCGAGTTGTCAAAGTCTTTGTGAAGCTGACAGCGTGTTGCCGTGGTAATCTGGATGCTCTGTGCATCACCCCACGTCGTACATCACTACTGGCTAATTAGCTCCTTTCTCTGTCTTGAGTGTGTTGAAACTGAGGACTTTTTGTCTTTTTACTGAGATGTGGCTCCACTCGTCTTATTTCTAACATTCAGCTCGGTTTCTCTTCGCTGCAGCACAGCGAACTTTTAATTTCTCTGGATTCAAACACGAGCTTTCTGGGTCTCTGTTTCGACGATGGCCCCGTCACTTTTGCTCTGTTTTATGGATGATTCTCTCTCCTTTCTTTTTTTTTTTCCATTAAGGATTTTTCCAACCAGACTTCCTCTTTCCTTCTGAAAACCACTTGTTTATCAGCTATGTCTTATTTCCCCGCCTCTCCCTGTTCCTGCTTTCTCTGCATCGTGTTAATCTGACAGAGCCAGAACCAAAACAGCAGCACACAACCGCGGAGGGAAAAAATAGATTGGTGAACACTACTCCCCAGACGTTGGCCTTTTTCCGTTTCTGATGTTTTTCATTTAGGTTTTCTCACCTCCCACCTTCCATTGACAAAAAAAACAAAATCCATTGACTTAGTCACTGCGCTTCGGTTGATTTCTTCTTGATTCCTTTTTTTAGGGACAACTTTAAAAGCTCAGTCTGAGCAGGAGGGAGACAAATAAGAATTTAACTGCATTGATGCGTTTATTTACGATGAGTCGGCAGTCTTGGTGAAATTATATTTAAATGTTCCTGATTAGAAGTTTACACACCTGACGAGTGTCATTCCAGCCTAGATGATTTAATTGTTCCTGATGTAAATGTAAGGTTCACACTTTAAAGACTTGTGCTGGTCTTTCTCTGCGAGTTTAACGCTTCTAATTTTGATTGATTTTGTCTAATATTTTGTATCTGAATAGGTGGGTTGGACTAATCAACTCTGCTATCAAACATTCCTGTATACAGCTGTTTATCATTACTTCCCCAGCTTCCTAAAGATATCCTTGTTCTTAATCTTTGAAAATAAAATTAGTTTTTTTTTTCCTCCCGGTAAAGGTCAGGAAAAAAACCTCTTGATTTCAGTCCAAAAGTGATGTAACGTACAGATGTTTGAAGGGGAACAGAAAAGATGCAGCGCAGCTGATAACTGTCAGGATTTGTTATTTACATCAACAGAAACACACGTTTATGATAAAAAGTTCACATTCTGATTCCCAGCATGTGAGCCTTTGAGTTTTTTTATATTCTTTCTTTTTCTCTTGTGTTTTATGGCGAACTGTTGTCTTCCAGCGTTTTACAGCATCTGGCCTGTAATTCCTGATAAATGAAGCTTTTTTTTTTTTTTTTTAAAAGTTACTCGATTTAAACATTCTCCATTGATGGATTAATTGGATGTACTCTGCACCGTTTCACCTGTTGTAAAATCGTATAAAGCCACAGATTTATTCATGATTATTAATTTTTTTTATTTTTTTGAGTGACAGCTGGATTGTAATTGATGGTTTTAAAAGCTACCTGTCATCCCTTTAGCTTTTTGTGTAAATCTGACATCCAAGCTGTAAATTAAGAGTAAAGAGAACGTAATTAGTCCTATTTTAAGTATAATATTTCAAATAAAAGCACTGTTCACAGCACCAGCAGCCTGCTGCAGCCAGCTCTTGGGTGGCCTGGAAGGTTTGAGGTGAAGTTCAGTTGAGCAGCAGCTAACACTAGGAGCACCTCAGCTAGCATCCTTCCAGGTTTTCCAGGACTTTTCCAGGTTGAGTAACAGAGCCAGTAGTCAGCCTTAAACTTGGTACCTGATTTAAAGTCCCACGACTACATCTGCTGACTCAGCAACTACAATTCAAACTCAAGTCGACATGTTAATGCACAATTCCTTCCCAAAAAAAAAGAGGAACATAAAAGAAAGCTTTATGATCCTGAGGGAGAATCAGTTGGAGTTGTGGTAGCAGAAGTCAACACTAGGAAGACACATGAGACAAGTTGTCCTCTATGAAAACGTTTGCAGCTTGGGTCACATGACGGTAAACCTGCTCTGTCTTTTGTAAAACCCGACCTGCATCAGGATGAACAAGAGGATGCTGCTTCTTGGTCCAAGATTTTTTTTTTTTTTTTTAACTATTTCCTCTCACTACCTGACAGTTTTCAGCCGTAACCAGGAAGAATAATCCTGACAACATTCATCACACATGAAATACTCACTCCTGGCTCGGCGCATGTGTACGGGGGTTCTGGGTGTTTCTGGCATCCTAAACCTGGCCCAGCCTTGATTAGAAGGGGTCTCCTTGCACCCCCCCGTTCCCCACCTGTTGAGGTGACAACTCGGCGCCCGAGGCTGCTCCTGGCGGGACTTGGCAGAGACGGGCCTCGGGTCTGTGATTGGATGAGCCACCGTACCGGCGTGGCATCACAGATGCCTGGCTAAAGCCCGCCTGGAGATCTCTGTCTCAGTAACTGTTCTGGGTGAGAGTTTTAATTAAATGTTAATAAAGCCCATACTTGTGTAATATCCAGAGGATTTTCTTTGTTGTGTCAGAATGTGTGGTAATCCTTAATAAAGCGCCACCTCCAGAACAAACAGACACTGTAGCAGGAGGGGACTGAAGTACGCGCCGCCGTCTTGACTTGTTTGTCTCATCACATTTGTGCTCGCTGCAGCTTGGATCGATAGATTTAGCTTTCTTTTATTTATTTTTTTTCAAAGCCACAGCCGACCAGAATGGATCCTTCAAGGATTTGACCTTTTTATATACACTATTTTGCCACTTATGGCCTCAGAACAGCATTAAATCTTGTCCCATCGTCCGTGCTCACACATTGATTTCCGATCAAGCTTCAATTATTTTGGCGTGAGGTCGTTTGCTCAAGCGCCGAATCTGGCCGTCTTTGACCATTTCGCTTCATCTCTCCTTCGCTCGCACGTTTATTTTTCCCATCATGCCCTTATTTCCCGGCGTTGGTTTTGTGCTCGGGCGCACACATGCGCTGCATATGTGTGAGAGCAAACAGAGTGAGTAGACAAAATGAATAATGCATGCAGTGGTTTCCCTGGTCAGCGAGACAGACGGTGGGGACTGAACTGCCCCTCAGGTCCGTTTTTCCCATCATGCCGTGCAGTTGAAACACGGCAGCTCTGTATCCAGACTACTGCTCCTTTATATCCACAGATGAGGTCTGTCCCCGTCCACTCACAACCGTGACACAAGGTGAACGCTGACGCATTTGGATCGAATCCATAAATGTAATATTTATTGCCTTATTTATTTTTTATTTTTTGGCCATGGTTTGCTAACTCGTTTCCAAAACTGTTAACAAATGAATTTTCTTTATTAACTAATAATAATATGTGACCCAGATGAGGCTTTTAATGATTGCAGTAAAGCGACAGCAGTGAAATCAATCCTCAGTGGCAGATGAGGATATTAAAAATTGTAAATCTGGTGGCGCAGTTGTCGATTGATCCGGCCGGACAGAACCACACTGTGCAATTAGTTTCATGATGGAACAAACGTCAGCTGATCTGTTGAGCTGTGGACCTCTCCTCCAACCAGAGACCCAGTCCTTCGGGTCTGTCATCATTGGGCTGTAATCGTCTCTGGACGCGTCTCTCGGTGGAACAGAACCGGAGCTGCAGGACGAGCGGCTACTTTACAACTTAAGTCGAGCTTTTATCTGGAATTTAAAAACCTCATTGGGAGCGTAATAACTGACCATCCATTTAGTTCCTGGTGACACCCCACCTACGTGACTTTGGACTAAGTGGAGTCGGTCCTTGGGTTTCTGCAGCAGTTTTCCTGCCTTTTGTGCCCGCTGGTTCCACTGGCGGGCAGCTTTGCTCCTTCAGAGCGGTGAGTTACAGCCTGAAGGTGAACCGAGTGGCCCACATAAAAGCGCCGCCACGGAGAAGGCAGAAACCTGCCCACTGTTTTATCGCCACAACTCTTTTTACGAGAGCGACCTTGTGTTTGAAGCGTGCGAGACGGAGTCGCAACTCTGATGAGCGCAACCTACAAACCGGCGAGCACGCAGTGTACTCGCGGGCCCGCCGAATCCTCTTAGCCTCTTCCTCTACATGAAGGGCACTGCAGCACTCTTCCACGTCAATGAGGCCAAGAGTTTAATGCTCTTCATGGACTTCCACTTTGCTGTCTGAAAGTATACTTTTAGGAGTAATCTCTCCATCTTTTCTGTCTGTTTTTTTTTATTCTGCTTGATCTAGATGTTTGAGGTGCAGCAGTGTGCCGTCTCACATTTATAAGCTCTTTGTAAAAGTTGTAAAATTTAAGAGTAAACATGAGGGAAATCCTCTAAAATGAATTAAAAGGAAATAATTGCTTTTGAGTGCATCCTCTGGTTAGAAGATATTACTGATCACATAGCACCAACTCGTGGAGGTTCAGTTCCTTCAAGGACCGTTAGAGGCTGCCTCCAGAAGATTTGGAGATCTGGAGTTCAAACCAACTCTTCAGAAAAATCAGAACTTTTCACTCAAAGTATTACTCACGGAGTAAAACATGACCGCCACAAACCCTGAAGCTGGGAAAAAGAAGGGTTGAAACCTCGTCATCCAAATAAAACTGTTTCCATTTTCATCAACTTTTTAAAATCAAAATGTGCCTAAAAAGACGTGTAAACAAGCTACAGAAACGAACCCATTAAAGCTGAAGTTTTTATATTTTAGTGGCTGAAAATGAAAACGAAAAGACTTGTTTTTGTCTTTGATTCATGTCACACTCACGAGAAAGGAAAATGGTCAAAGTGGACAAGAACTTCTGC
>JAOWBL010000016.1:7498676-7518676 GCA_028564865.1 Zenarchopterus dispar
ATTTACAATATCCCCCCCAACCCCCCTTCCCTGCTGATCTGTGAGCTCTTGCGAGATAAGTTCATCTTGCCATGCTTCCTCTTTCCAATGGCTTCATAATTGCTAATAAAGCACACAGACAGATAACATGATGTGGAGAAAGAAAAGATGGAGAAGTGTTTCCCATGGAGACGGGCCCTCAAGTGGCAGGCCAGCTTATTGGCTGATTGATGACCCTGTAGCCATTTTGACCGAGTAGGATGTCAGAGCCTTTTTATAGCTCAGTACAGCACAAGTATGTGATCACATAGCCCAACATACTTCACTACTGAATAAATATGCCGCAACACTGAAAATGCACCAACGTTCTGTAAAGCTTATGATAAAATGTCATAAAGGAGCTTTACGTTTAGGATGCTTTCTGAATGTGTGAAGTTAAAATCCATGTTTCCAATAAGCATCCTTGCTCTCGATTTTCTTACATGTCACATCAGACAATTGAAGCTCATGTTCTTAAAACAAGGAAACGACAGAAATAAGAGATGTAAACACGAAGTTTGATGGCAAACGCAGTTCACAGCACAAAATGGTTATGTTAACTATGAATTTTAGATGATCCACTCTGCTTCCTTTCCTCCGATTCTCCCTCCAGACCCTTCTATTCTATATCTTATTTTTCCCTGCACTACGGAGCTTTTTCAGAGATCCTTATTTGATCACATCAGTTCACAACGAAACTGGCAAAAACATCCAGACACACATGGGCAGATGCAGACGGGCTTGCATGTCTGAAGGAATCCACCTCATGCTCGTAAATGCAGACGCTGCTCTGCGTTTGAATCCTGGACTCTTCGGGGGGGAGAGGGAAGCTGAAGCTGCAGCTGAGGTGCTCCTGTTAGATTTTTGCTTTGCTGATTACGTGTGACGGTGCCGGGTCCACTGCAGTAGGTCATGTTTACTCCAATTAGATCCTGAATGTTAGAGGAATATGGGATTCTACTTCTTGGGTTAATGATGCAAAGCTGATTTAATCACAAGCACTTGATATTTAGCACAACCTCTATCATGTCATGACAAGTTTTTTTCTGTTAGATAAATGTAAACTTCATCAATAATTTAGCTGTGCTTACACACTGCAGATGTTTAGAACTACCTCAGACTGCACCTCTAAATTGGTTTTTAATTGGAAACTCATTTTATACTGAGGTTTTTTTTCCCAGTCCTGAACATGTAACATATGGTGTTGTAAATGAAAATGATACCAGTGCAATCTCACTCTGCAGCATTTGTTTCCAAAACATCTTCTAAAATGACTAAATGCATTTTTTTTAAAAGTAACTAAAACACTTGTGCAGGATGCTCATTTCCTCTTCTGCTGTGTTTATTGTCCTCCACTTTAACAGTCTCTCTTTCCCTCTTGTCATTTTTAAATAAATTTTCACAGTTGTAGTTTTATTCTGAGGAACGCGTCACTCATGCATGTTAACTGTAATCTCCGTGGTAACGACTGCGTCACACACCGTGACAGTCACTTGCTTAACTTGTACCTCAAAAATCAAAAATGTTAGGTTTTTTACGATAAAGGCTAATAACAAGGGGTTAGTTGTGCTAACTCTGACAATTAGGCAAATTATTTTTGATGATCTTTTGTATTCTTTCATATCTCTAAAATATGTTAGATTTTTACCAAGCATATCATGTATTTTAACTGAAATGTGCTACTAAGATATTTCCCTCCTCCTCCTTTTTAAATTGAAATATCCCAAGCTTAAGACGCTGTCTGTAAATAAAAACAAAAACAGTTGCAGAAGACAGTACAGCAGTAGTATTGACCGACCCTTTGGCACCACGTATTCTCTTCTCCTAAATCAAACAGGCTTATCTAACACTACTTGGGACATTACTTAATAACTATATGCAGGCTGTTATCTTAATACCTTCGACAGAGCTGTGCAGAAATTTCATGTTTGAGAAAATTGATCTTGTTGGAGATTTAAAGTCAGCAACACCTCAGTCTATTTCTCACAACCAAAATCTCTCACACTGATTAATGAAAGCCCAGCAAATGGCAATGAAAAATGACTTACTATAATTTTTAGCATAGAGGATCGAAACACCCAAACACTTTAAACACCTTAATGTGTACCCTTTTCTCCTCATTAGCTATATGACAAATGTTGGCACTTTGTGATGTAGCAAATGATTAGCATCTCATTTACCAGCAGGTTACAATAACAGTGCTGCACTTGTCTGTGGCAACAACATGGGTTCTTTTTAACACCTCACTGCATGTGTTAAAGTTGAGCAAATGCTTTTCATCAGCCACAATTTAATCAAGCATGCCGACAGTCACTGACGATGTCATACATAAACTTGTTACATAAAAAGAATATAATAGCTGTGAACAGATTTAAAGGGTGGAGAAAAAAAAGCGTCATCCACCTCAGCGCTGTGATTCATTCTTCCCAAGTCATTCAGCACACTCAGGGTTAAAGTCTAGCTGCAGCATCTTACTGCAGTGTCTAAAGCATTCGGCTGATCGTTAGCGTTACAGTTTATGCTGGGCAAAGAAGAGAAGGGGGAAAAAACACCTAATAGTTCCTTTTTTTCTTCCAAAAATCATTTTTATTGCATTTATAACATTTGGCACAGTACAAATTCTTGGTGCTTTTACAAGATAAACCTGTAAAGATCGACAGTGACCTTTTTTCAGGTTTCTGTTAAAGAAAGTCTTCTCTGTATAAATATTTTTCCTATCACTGCATTCTCTGTAGCCCGGTGTAAAAATCACACAGAATGCCCCTTTTTAAAACAAGACTACCCTCATTGTTCAAAGTCGAGACATCGTCTTAAACAACTCATTTTAAATAGAAGTTACAAGTTAGAAAATAGTTTCAATTTCTTTTAATATATGTTTCTCTATCACCAACCCATGGTAGTTTCAGTGTGTCCATATATATATTTATATATATATCATTTATTTATAAGCATGTACAACGATAAATCATCAGTCTTTTAAAGTTTGCACTCTGTACAAAAAAGTAGTTCCTGTCCTTTTTTTTTTTTTTTTTTTCTTTTTTTTTGTGCATTATATTGCATGATTCTCATGAAAAGAAGGGGGTGGAACGGGGTTGGTGGGGCCTAGGGGCAAAAAGTAGTGAGTCTCCAGGAGTGGGGGACTTCTTAAATCTGAGTCTCCTGCACCTTCTCCTTGGTGTGAGTTTTTATGATGTAGGGCTCGGCCATTGGTGCGACTGTGCTAGGCAGGGTTCGAGGCAAAGAGTTCCCAACATTGTTCTCTGTCCATTTAGCCCCATGGCCGCTTGGTTTGTAGGTGTTGTATTTGGGCTTTAGAGTGCTGTAGTCCATTTTATGAGGACTGTAATCAAGTTTAGGTTTCTGAGTGTGTGGACTAAAGTCAGACTTGAAGGCGCTGTAATCCACTTTGTGGGGGCTGAAGTCAGCCTTGAAGGCGTTGTAGTCAGATGCAGTCTTAAGAGGGGTGTAATGGTCCATGGTTTTGTGGGTAATATCTGCTTTAGGTCTCTGGGAATTATAGTCCATTTTGTGTTTAGGCTGAGTGCTGTAGTCAGGTTTAAATGGGCTGTAATCAGGCCTAGATCTTGGGTGGGTCCCAAAGTCATGTTTGAATGGACTGTATTCAGCTTTAGGTTTATGTTGTGTGTTGTATTCTGATTTCAGTGGGCTGTAATCATGTTTTGGTTTTGGTTGGGTGCTATAGTCTCTTTTAAATGGACTGAAGTCAGATCTCTGTCGAGGATGAGTGCTGTAATCTGGTTTGAAGGGGCTGTAGTCTGTCTTAACTTTTGGGTGAGTGCCAAAGTCTGGTTTAAATGGGCTGTATTCAGATTTAGGTTTCTGAGTCATGTATTCTTGTCTAAATGGGCTGCAGTCAAGCTTTGGTCTATGAAGGCTAAAATCAGGTGTTGATTTGTATGCATTGCAGTCTTGGATGGGCTTGTGGCTGCTGAAGTCCATGTTTGGCTTGTAAGTTGTATATTCAGCCTTCGGCCTGTGCAGGGTGAAATCAGACTGGTGTTTATATTCCGCCTTGGGTTTGTGAAAGCTGTAATCAGTCTTGTGGCTGATAAAGTCCAATTTGTGTATGCTGTTGTGGTCTCGAATTTCAGGCAATGCGTAGGATGACTCTTGGGCTGCAGAGGCTGGTGGAGGAAGGTCCTCCTCATCCACCTGGATAATCTCTACTGTACGGGCTGCTGCAACTGTGCCCCTCTGCTGGTGGCGCTTTCTGAGTTTGTAGAAGGCAATTAGCATGACTGCAGCCATAAGTGTCACTGCCACAAAGCAACCTATAATGATCTTAGTGGTCTTCATGACTTCATCCAGACTAGGGCCAGACTTTCCTGGCTTGCCGGTGGCCCCTCGTGGTCCTGGCGAAATGGATGGCTTAGATGAGTTTGCTGGACTGTCAGTGTTTTGCAGGAGCACGGTTGGTGTTGAGATAAAAACTGGCTGAAAGACTGAAGGAGAGGCTGTTGTAGTTGTTGTCCCTATGCCTACTCCCCCTCCTCCAGCAACACCAGCACCTGCAGCAGCTGCTGTTGTGGTAGTCTTAGCTTTGGGCATCTCAGTGGTTGGACCCAAGACCTCCACAGTCACTGTGGTGAAGTAACTCAAGTTGGATGTGTTGAGCTCAGCTGCACTCACATTGAGGTAGGCTGAGGCATTAGAGTTCCCAGCTGCATTGGACACCATGCAGGTATAAGTGCCTGTGTCTGCTGCTAAGACATTTGAGAAATTAAGGGTACCATCATTGAGGACTGATATTCTGGGGTGGCCAGAGGCATGTGTCAGGACAGTCCCATTGGGTAGGAGCCAGCGCACTGAAGACATTAGGGCGGTACGGCATTTGAGCTCAGCCACTCTGCCTGCTGAGATGTTCAAGTCTCTTGGAGCATCAGCAATGAATGGTGCAGAACATTGGACAGCAGCACCCTCACCTTGGTCCACCTCAACTAGTTGTCGTCCTCTCATGGTGGTAGGTGAGTGACAGCGTCCACAGCAAGTTGAGTTGGTTGGGATGTACTCTCTTAGCCAACGTGCTAACCACACAGCCTCACAGCCACAGTTCCAAGGGTTATGGTGGAGATGGAGCTCCACCAGGTACTTCAGTGGAGAAAACAGGTCATGTGGTACAGCGCTCAGATTATTATGGGCAAGATTAAGCTCCACCAATGAAGATAGGTCATCAAAAGCATTGCGTTCAATCACTGTGATTTGTGAGTTCATCACCCATAGCTTTTTTAGAGAGTTTAGACCTTTAAAGGAGCCTGGCTTTATCACTGGGAACAGATTCTCTGAGATCTCTAGCTCCTCCAGGCCCTTTAGGGGACTCAGGTTTGGCATGTCACCCCTTATGTTGCACATTCCCAGGTTGAGGTACTTGAGGTTTTGTAGACCCTCAAAAGCTCCTTCTGAGATATACTCCAATTTCCTTAACTCTCCTAGGTCCAGTCGCATGAGTGAGGGCACCCGGTTGAAGGCATAGGAAGGAATGCTCTCAATGGGGTTGTTCCTCAGCCACAGTTCTCTTAGTTTAGATAGGTACTCAAAAGCTCCACTGGGCACCACTGTCAGTCTGTTGTCAAATAGCTCCAATGTGTTCAGGCTGGTCAGTCCATTAAACGCGCCCACCTCAATCTGCCGTATGGCATTTCGGCCAAGCTGGAGCACCTCAAGGTGGTGCAGATGGCGGAACGAGTCAGCCTGCACCGCCTCAATGGCGTTTTCCATTAGATTGAGGTGCCGCGTGTTGGCAGGAATTCCAGGGGGCACGCGAGTTAGGCCCCTTCGGGTGCACACCACTTTGCCCTGCTGACTACTGCAGGAGCACTGTGGTGGACAGCCCTGGGGTCCTTGAGACACCGCCGCCCCCGCTAAGGCCAGGGAGGCGCTGCTCCACGCTCGTGCCATGAGGAAGAATACACAGAGCAGGGCGGCTTTCCTGGCACGATGCACAGCTACCCGCCCCAGGAGACTCATGATGTGGCACGTTCATAATTCAGCATCATCTGGGGGGGAGGATGGGGATGTTTGGGGTAGGGTTTTGGTGGATTTGAGGGTTGTGAAAATAATTGGATGGCTAGTTGTACTGATGAGGAGAACAAAGCAAAAAGGATAAGAGAACTGAGTAGAACACGGGGAGATGGTGGATTTGGGTGCTTGTTATGAGACAAGAGGACTTGACCTATCCTCACTTAAGTGGTAATTGTATTTCCATGAACTGTCAGGGGCAGTGGGAGAGGGGAGGGTGGAGAGGACCAGCGTTTCTGAAATGTGTGTTTGACATCATGGTAAATTAAGCAAACAAAAGTAGTATTACAAGACAGAGGGTAGTAAGGTGTTATAAATTGATGCAAAGAGGGGTTGAAACACTAGCCACCTACCTCAATTTATTAATACAGGTCCTTGAACTGAGATATATAGCTTCCCTCCTTTTTGCAATCAGATAGAGCTGTGGTTTTTGCATCAGATGTATTTATATCCAGAAGCAGCAAAGAAAACCACTTTGTATTTGCCCTGTCAAAATAGGTATCAATGCCAAAGACTTAATCAAAATAAGCCCTTTTGTAAATCCATACATCCAAATAGAAAGGTTCGAAGGCCTTTTGTGAGTGTTTTTTTTTCCCTCCCTTTCCGTGCTGATTGGAGGGAAAAAATGGAGGAAAAAAAAAAAGACGGTAGAAAGAAATCCAGTCAGGCTCCCAAAGCAGCAGTGCTCTCTTCCTCGACTCTCGCTGTCGACTCCTCTTCTCTCGCTTGTCCTTGGAATCCGACAGTTGATCCCCCTGCTAGACACATTACCCAGGTCTCCATTGTACAGATGGCCATAGAAGCACACATGAACAGTTTTCTTTTTGTGCACCAAAAGCAGAAATAAAAAAAGGTGGGGGTGGGACCGGAGAAGACTGAATGAATGAAAATTCCACAGTTCTTTCCAATGTTCTTTGCCTTTTGTTTGCTGTTTAGGAGCAAAGGATGACAAGCCGTGGGGGGGGGAAAAAGAACAAGATCCCCCCTCTGTATTCCTCTGTTCACTTTTTAGTAGTCAATCAGTTAGTCGGTTGGTCAGTCTTGACAGCCCTTCCCCATTTCTTGCACTTCTTTTCCTCTTGATTGTGGCGTCGTGTCCACTTGCTCCTTCCGATTTTTCTTTCTTTCCTCCGAGATTGCTTGGCAGGGGTTGAAAAGGACACACACTGCTTTTTATTAGCTTTATTAGTCCTCTTAACTAGCTTCACTCTCCAGCCTCTGCAGCCACGGTTGCGACAGCAGCGATTGCAAACGAACACACACCATCCCTGCGAAGCACGCAGCAGCAGCTGCCGCCTGCCTCCCGTGTACTTCCCAGTAATCCGTCAATTTCTTCAGAGGGAGATTGGGGTGGGGGTTGGATGGGGGTGCAGGAAAGAGTTGGGGTATCGTAGCCGAGGTGGGTTTGGAGGAGGGATGGTGCACAGTTTCTCCGTCCCCTCTCTGGCTTCTTTCTTCTTGTTTCCAGTGTTTTTTTTTTCTCCCTCCTCCTCTTCTTGTAGTGATAAGCACCCCCTTGCTAATGCAGCATCCAACTGGGGAAAGGAGCAAGGCAGCGGAGGCAAGCGCTGGGCAAGCGCGGCTTACAGGCGTGACGTTAACAGCAGCGTCGATGTGGAAAGGATCCGTTGTAGCAGCAAAAGAGAGCGTGTGCCGTCTCTCTTGCTCACTTGCGTTCTCTCTCTCTTTCTCTCTCTCCGTCTCTCACTCACACCCTCTCTCTCTCTCTCTCTCTCTCCGTCTCCCTCTAGCTTTCTGCAGTGTCCTGAGATAGTTGGGTGAGCTCAAAGCACTCAGACCTTTTTTAGAAATCTACCTCTTCGAAAACCAGTTTGCTCCAGCTGTCTTCCTCTCTCCTCTTTATTGCTCACAGGTTCTTGTTCTGGGGCTTTTGGGGGCTTTTTGTGGTTTAAGGAAATATACAGTGTCCAAGTAAAAGGCAGAGATTGTCTGTTAGTGTCCCCACAACAACTAACTGCAACTCCATCCCACTGTCATCCCACACCCCCTCAAAGAAAAAAGGGGAAAAAACATTCAAACGAGCCTGACAAAGCTCTCCAGCGTTTCTGTGGCGGCAACGGCAGCCTGATGGGTACTCTGCTTCTCTCTGGCTCCCTCTTTTAATGATGCCCTCTCTCTTTCATTTTTTTTTTTTTTTTTTTGCTCCCTTTTTCTTCATTTTTTTTTCTTTTACCGTTCTTTTTTGCGTTGTCCTTTCGTGGAAAATAGAGGAACATGAATGGACTGCTGACGCATTCTGCTCGGAGCAGTGCTTTCGTTTGATGCAGTGTGTTATGTGCATTAACTCCCCCACCCTCACCCTCCTCACTGTCTTTCCTCTTCTGCTCACTCTTTGTCCGTCACTGTGTCACCCTTGCACATGTATGTGTACATGTACATATCTCTCTCCCTGAGAAGAGGGAGAAATCTACCATTTAAACATCAAGTTGTTTTTATCCCCATTTGAGCCACCAAAAAAAAAAAACTAGACGAAAGAAGCCATGTGCTTTTATTGTGGCAGTGTTTTAGAAAAGGATGTCAGTCATACTACTACTACATATAAATAACAGTCATAAACTTAATACAACAGGAACCTATATAAACATTACAACATGTTGTTAACATAAAAATGAATATTACTGGTGAAAACACTAGCAGAACTACATGAACCTTCGCAACACTGACTCAAAACCCTACTGTTAGTTGCAGTATATTCAGATTTATTATCTGCATTACAGTTGATGCCGAATATTTAACCTCTGTACTCTTTTATCAAGGAGGGGAAATCACTCTTCCATCACGCATGTCTTTGAACATAGTTGGAACACTTTAACCAGACAGGCAATAACCCTCAATCTGAACACAAACTGTCGCTCCAGGAAGCACATAGCCATAAAGGTCATGTTAAAGAAGGCAATCGGGAGAAAACGAGACTTGTTTTACCTCTTTGCCAAAGGAGGGAAGGATAAACGAGCACGCCCTACCATCCAAGCAGCCATATCTCATATACTTTGTACAAGCATTGTGTCTGTTAAATTAGGTAACAGTGAGGATAATTGATGGTTGGTTAAGCTAGCTGTGGCTTTGCTGCTAGGTGTGTTTGTTTCTGAGCTAGAGAGGAAGCATGTGAAAGAGAGACAAGGAGGGAGGAGGGAAAGAACACCAGCTAGTAAAGGTCACACTGCCTGTAGCGCAGTACGTTATTCCCTCTGGCACAGGAGTATAGAGCCAACTCCTATATTATACACACACAGACTTTCTCCTTGACTTCACTGCAGTTGAATACGAACTGGCTTCAATGAAGCACATGTTACGGTGAGGTGGCATCCACGGGAGTATTGGGGAGATTTTCCTGCGTTATGAAATAAGCCCATTTCCTTTCCTTTCCCTTCCACAGGGATTCCACAGCGTCACAACCATGTGGAGGCTGAGACCGGTCTCGGGTTGGCTGTATGATCAAATTTTTAGAAATTGTTTTGACGAAAGGAAAATTTCAATAAAAGCAGAGGGTTAATTAGGCATTCAAGATGCCTTTGTATTTTTTTTTTTTAAGTGAAAAGTTGTACATCTACTGAAAAATTTCCACTTTTCTATACACGAGTTTTAACCGAAAGAATACTTGTGGAGACAGCGCCATGGTCTGAACCATTATTGATAACGTCAGATGTCATACTTTGTGCACAGTGGCACTGCAGTGTTTGTCAGGTGATGGGTGTTCGCTGTTGGGTGGGCATGATGTGCCACCATTTAATGAACAGGTGACCCAGAATGAGTTGGGGTTGAGTTCTACCCCCATGACCACATCGCATCCCAGACTACAATCTCACTAACATCATCCACTGACCTGTACCGTGACCAGCACTGCAAGGGCAACTGTCCTCTTTTCAACCTCATACTTTCCATTTCTCTCTCTTCTGGCTTTTATCTTCTCTTTTCATTTTTGTTGCTGCGTAAAGACACAGATTTTGCCATGCTTGGGGTGCTTAGTCATGGCCTTCTTAACTTTGTTATACTAGTCAAGGTTACTTGATAACTGACTAAACTCAAGGTTGATCATCTGAGCGAAGTTTTAGGTTGTGGTAATAATAATCATGCCAGTAGTTGGGCAACAACATCCAGGTCAAACGGTGTGCCCTTGTGTTCACAAGTTTAACATGCACCATCCAGAGAAGAAGCATGCTGTCCGGGCTTACCTTCTGGACTCGCTGACTGATGACAACTTGATGAGCTGTCAGATATGTGGGACCTTTGTGCTGTCATGCGAGCCCCATCCGCCTGCTGCTCGACCCCTACCCTCACCGCTTCGCCTGAAGCCCTGCGGATCCAACCCCTGCACCGGGCCGGCAGAGCACTGGGTGTTCTTGGGGGGGTGCTGCATGACCTACTTTGGTGTGGCCTGTCCACCAGCATATGCAAGGGGTATATGCAGTCAGTTTCGAACCCATCCCCGGGGGGGAAGTGCTAGCAAATCTGGGCTGCGGCCAGTCGCATGTAGGTCACCAGCCTGTGTCTGCGAGCATGTGCGCGTGTCAGTATTTCCATTTGGATGAATGGCTTGCAGTATGGCCTGGCAGCAATGATGATTGGATCAAATGTGTAGTCCTGAGATGGACCTAATGATAATGTCATCAACAGGATCAAGGATTTACTTATGTGGAGTTACACATTTTATGAATATGTGGTTCTGTGTGTGAGAACTTGTTCTCCAAATATCCAGTAAAGTCCCAGAGATCTGTTTCACATCTTTTCAACTAATTTTTCAAGAACATTTGCTCAAACATGCGTATACACATCAAGCCACAAACCCAAACTCTGTTCTGATACTTTGATATTGACCTTGAGGTGAAGGATTTCCTGCTAGACAGTAATTTTCCAATTTTCATTTCAATTTCCAAGAATTAATTCAGCAGGAGATTATGTATAGCACATACACACATGCAGAGACACCATCAGTGTTCTGGCACAGGCTTAAACTGTTTGGTGGGGATTTTTTTTTAAATCAATTTCATGATCACATACACAAATCATATGCTGGCGAATTAAGAGATTATAATAGGGTGTGTTTGTAGCTTCCATCTGGCCAGGTTGGATGAGGGCTTTCATCAGGATACCTACTTTCTCGTCACTTTTCCTTCACCTTATGTTACTTCCTCCTAACAGTCTATACTTAGTGATAACTTTCAGCAGCTTTCTTCAACTATTTTAGATGTTTTTTTTTTCTTTTAATCTGTCACATTGGAAAGTCCCACAGAAAATGACAATTGAAGTATTAAGACCAAAATAAATTCTTATTTGAATATGTTCACTGGTAGTAAGGTGTGCACACTGTTTGGTTTTTGGGGTTGTTTTGTAAAGCTGAGGACATTATGGTGTTGGAATAACATCTTGACAGCCTCTTGAAGGAGGTAATCCAGGATCTCCATATAGCCTCAGGTGACAAAGATCTCACGGACATACAGAAATTTGTGCCGTTCTTCATCTGGTCTGCGACTCCCCTTTGTCCCTTTTTTTTTTTTTGCCAACCTTCAACTCCCACCCCAATTGTTTTTGCTTCTGAGTGATGCTGCTTACAGACTCGTCTCAAGTTAATTGGGTTAACCGTGTTCATACGGGCTGCCAGAGAGGGGATTAGCCCAAGTACCGTGTTAGCTGGAAGCAGAGGACAGATATTGTAAGGTTAGCACAGTCAGTGCAGTCACAACAAAGCAAGATGGAAAGACCGAGTTTAAATTCTGAGCCTCTAAGGTGCAGCACTGGAATTATTTCGCTTTGGAGTATTTGTAATCATTGTTTATTTTAACATGGCAAATACATGATGACTTTTCTAGTTTTTCTCAGCATGTGCAGATTCTGCCTGTCCTTATGACGGCGCGGGTCAGCGGGGCCCATTTGGATTCACAGAGCATCCTCGTGTTCATTACAACGTTGCCTTGCCAACTGCTAGACCTGCGAAATTGATGTCTTTCTCTGAGCAATGTGAAGGTAAAAACATAGTAACTCACTGAGAGAGCAGCTAAATCTTCTCGACTCGAAGCTCCCAGGGACCAAAGATGCCGTCTTCATTGAGACCCACCCCCACCCCTCCTTGTGCTGGTGTGTGCTTTGGCTGGCCAAAATAGATGCCCCAACTAGTAAATTGCTACTCTGCACTATTATATACTCCCCTTTGGGCTTGTGCAATACTTTTAGCTGTCTCTGTCCACTTAATATGTTTGTAAGATAACATGGGCTGTAAATGTGATTAATGTGGTTTCTAGTAAATGCCTTGTTTAAAAAGTTTGTTTCTATATGTAGCTGGATCAAGCATGCAGCGCTCCCAAAGGCTCAGGGTTGCCTGTAAAACGCCGTATCTTCTGAGACGGCGAGGTCCCTTCTTGGATTTTTGCTCTTTACAAAACTTGTTCTGTTTTCTTTTTATGATCAAAGTAGTCCCAGTTTTTCCCCTGAATAGATGACTTAAAATACTCCTCTCTTTAAAAAAAAAAAAAAAGTTGCGAGGCTCTTTGCAGTTTTGCACCCATGAAACTGTTAATACTTGAAAGTGTTAAGTTTAATCTAAAAGAGGATGTTTTAGAGTACTAAAGAAAATAATGTAACGGCTTTTTTATTTTTCTTCAGGGAGGCATGACTTTTTTTTTCCTGAAGACTGTTTTCTGAGGATTAATGAAATATCAGTGATATTCTTCTCAAAATACTGTGAAGATGCAGTAAAAAAGCTCCTTTTTCAGCCATGAATTTACAGCTGTGTTTATAGCAGCTGGTTTGAAGGGGGTGGAGTCAACCACCTACCAACTCCTACCTATAAGAAGGTGTGCCCCTATAAAAATTTGTGTTACAGCTTTGTGCTGCCTCCTTGAAGGATCCTGCAGATGTTGAGATGAAGATGGAAGGAGCTGGAAGACTGCATTCATTATGTCACCAGATTGATCACTAAATGAGAAATTTTCGACTCATCTAAACACAGTGACGGGGATGCGAGGCAGTTTTTCATCTAATAATGTCTTTGAAGACTTGAATAAATACGCTCATATTTTGCTCCATATTATGACATAGAGCTGGTCTCACCTAGATTGAAGGAGCGGTTATTTCCAGATCCGCTGTGCACCTTTTCACCCGTCATGTTTGTTTTTATCTTTTGTCTCGTTTGAGAGCTCTTTAACAGGTAAAACACAAAACTGCAGACTGTTTTCCAGGTAATTTCCAGACAGATGAGAGGCTCTTTCTTTCTAACATTTGCAAGTTGGATTTCCTTAGATCCAGTTTATTTTCCCTTTCACTCGTGTTCACATGATCTTTCCGACGTGAGCGTGACTCTCAGCAGTAATACTTGAACGTGCTCAGGACATTGGTATGATCTAAACATTTGCATCAGAAATTCAGGTTTTGACTTCTTGTACAAGAGGTGCCTTTTATATGTCTATTTTTTCCAGTGCAACAGCTCCCCCCACCCCCACCCCTGCTGTAATACCCTCCATTTCTTTGCCTCAGTGTTTTTCTCCACTCTGGGGATTTGAGAAACCAAGCTAAGTGTGTCTAATCTATGAGCGCAACCAGCACAGCGTCGAATGTTTGGTGCCGCCGTACCTGCAGCTTCCAACAATACAGTACTTCAGACGCCGTGCACCCTGCAGCAGGTAGGAGACGATGCAGGGCTGGAAGGCAGAGGGTTGAGAGACACACCTGATGGGACATTGACATTATTGTTAAAATACCGTGAAAAGTCTCAAGGACTTCAGTAATGCGAGATAAAGAGGAAATAGCAGATGGACATTGATCAAAGCGGGGGGAAAACGAATCCCCGACTCACACCTCGCCCCGTCTACGCCGTTGCTCCGGCGACCTCGCTTAAATGTGTTTTCTGTTGAAATGCAATCAGGGATTTCCCCTGGAGGTAGGCTGTGGATGGGGATCAGCGGGGTCCCGGCTCTGAACGGGGGGGGCAAAAAAGCAGCAGGCAGCACTTTCTAAATTGAAGTCAATAACACAGCAGCTCGTTCTATCAGAGCAGATCCTCCCACACAGCGCCGTACACTCAACAAGCAGACCCAGGGCTACAATGTCGATTGAGTTCTCCAGAGCAGCACTACGCATGGCAGCGCTTGTTTTTGTAGGTGAACACATGAGCGGGCAGTGTGTCACTGGTGACACCCTTTCCTTTCACGTACGACGACTCGGTTGGAGCTGGTGTTAATGATCCCACATGCAACTGGAAGACATGTCGACTTAAAAACACACAACGCTGAACCCACGCTTGAAAGTGATTTTTTTTTTTTTTTTTTATTGTACATCTAGCTGTTGTGTGAAATCTTGCTAATGCAGGCATATTTGAAACACATGCACACACAGCCTTATTTTGCCTTTAATCCCTTTCTGCATGTTAGCACTTCTGCAAAGCTTAGGGGGATTAAAACTGGTATGGTTGGCCTTCTCTGAGCGCGGCTGAGAAAGGAAATTACTGACTGGTAGACGGGAGACATCCGGCTGACGTGACGGCCTGGTGTCCATGCACGTGTCGGAAGCTGACATACTTTTGGATGTGATGATAATGTTAATGGTTGCAGGCACATCCACCCAGCGTGAACCAGGCATGCCTCGTTCGGGAGCTTGCACTTTTCTTTTTTTTTTGCTTTCATTTGCTGAGCTGAACGTTTAGTGTATCGACTGCAGTTTTCCGTTGGCGTGCTGTGACCTGCTTCGGTTCGATGTGTGCATGTGTTTTCATCAGAACTCAGATTTCAGCCTTGATTTGGGGAAATAAAACGCCAGTCAATCACTGATTCATATTTCCAGTTCAGGAAAATAAGACGAAGTAATTCAAGGACCAGTTTAAGTCTTTAAACCACCTCACGGTAAAGTCCGTTGTCGTACTTTTCTTCGGTGGTGTTTTGTGGTTGTTTGCTGGTGCAGCTGTGACGTTCACGCCCCGCTGCCTCCGTCCCCTCGTACCTCCACTTCCTCTCCACTCTGTCAGTTGTGACTGATGGCATCAGTGTGGGTCACTTGCCCACTAGTTGTGGTTATTGGTGTGTGGCCCACTTATTTTTTCAATAATAACCTCCCGCTTTACACGCAGGACCGGCTTGGCACATGGATGAACAGTGATAATTTCCCAAGGCAGATATTGATTTAACTTTCATTAAAGCACCTTGTTTGACATCCTGATGAAAATCATCATTTTTACTGGAAGCCTGCCGCTGTAGTTCGATTACTGGTATGACTTCTTTTTAATCTAAAGTAACTATACAATAAGAACTTATGATAGAAATGGATTAAAGGATGACGGCATTGAGTCGATTTGACAACAAAAGTCATTGATTGTAATCGCTGTGGTGGCACTCAGATAATATATAAAGTAAGTTTCAACTTTTATAACTCTAGAGCAAAAATATAAAGCAAATAAAATATTTTCTTTTTTCATCAGTTTTTTGGAACTTCTGAAATAATAGCAGCTCCATTTGTGTAATAAATGGCTTTTTTCTCTGCTTTTTAAAAGCTTTTGTGAATTCAGGTTCATTACCCTTTCACACGAGAACAGAAAGAAAGTTCACCAAAGTCCCCGAGAAACACTGGTGGGAGTGGGAGGAGCTGGCTCTGAGTTTTATTGATGTTTTCTTTCAAGTGTCACCTGTGAGCTCATCCAGAAATTGCTTACCCCACCTTTAAAGGTGGTTTGAGTGTTCACCTTGTAACTTTGTGATGCAGTCGGGAGCAGAGCGGTTTTTTATTTTATTTTATTTTGTCATTTTTCCTCCCCCTTCTTCTGGCTGGATTGAGGGGATGAGAGTGTTTGCAGTGCTGTCTGTGATTGTTATCCATCATCTGTGCAAGCGCTGCCATCATTTTGCACACATGGTGTTGTTGGAAGCTTCTCCGGAGCAAATGCTGCGTTCCAGGCCGGGCGCGTCACATGATCCTGCTCAAGTTCAAGATTAGATTTAATGCACTACAAGTGTGCTCGTCTTTTGTGCTTAACACAATACTTAACAGTCCTGCCAGTATTGGCGATGCTTTTGCATCACGCTGTAATTACACTGTTATTATCCGATTATCCTTTCTTGTTATGTTCGTCAAGTAAACTGTGATAATAAATGTAAGACGGGGAGAAAAAACCCATCTTCCTTGCTTCCTGGCAGCATGTCGTCTAACTGTACGTGGTGTATATTCCACAACACAGAATAATATTATTTTCACAAAAAGAGTTGAACATTGTTGTGAATTGACTGGAGGAGATATTTGATGCCCTTTTGTTCACTTATTGCCTTGAATGAGTCACTTTCTTTTGTCGTTTTTGAATGAGCTTGTGCTCTTTTGTTTAAACACACATTCAGCATGTGTAAAAGTCGTAATGTGCCTCACCGCCGTCACGAGCCTCGTCCAGGAGACGCTCTGAAAGGACAAAACGAAATGCTGTGACGATGGTGGGTTGATTCACGGTGACTCATTTCCTTCAGCTGAGACAATCCAGTTGAGTCACGGGGAGGAAAGCTGTCATTTTAAAAAACGATCATTTAAATATGAACGTTACCCCCCACCACCTCGGCCCTGCTTGTACCTAAACCTTAAAGCTAAATGAAACTTAACGTGTGTCCTTCTTTTATCGCATCTTCTCTCCAAGGTACCACCGCTGAGTTTCCAAAGCTTTTCTGAGGCAGAAAAAGGGGGATGAACTGAGAAGAAAACCCCATCAACTCCGTTATTTATGACAAGTTTTCCTTTTTCCTTTTTTTCCCCGCTGCTTTTTTGCTCCCTTGTGCTCAGCCTTATTTCATGATCTTAATCTAATTTTGCTCCCTTGTTGTCTCATTATGGAGGTGTTTAGACTCTGTCATGGTCTTTTTTTGTGTAAAATTTCACTTATTTTTGTTGCTTTTTGGCAAAACATATGAGATAAACAATAGAAAAGAGCATTAAGAAAAACAAGATAAGCAGCGAGGGATAGGATCAGACTAATACATATTTAAAGAAATGCATTTAAGGCGCCAATATCTGGTGTTTCTGTAGGTAATTAGTTCATGCACGGCCAGGTCCAAATTGTGATTCAAGTGAAATTTTAAAAAAAACAGGCATCTAAATAATGCTGTACTGTCAAAATCCACTGTTAAATAAAATTTCTAGGGAAGATTAAATGCTGTAGTTGAGCCATCTTTAAGGTGGGCCTCCAGACATCTATGTGCTCCTCAGACATCCATCCATCCATCCATTTTCTCCACCCGCTGAGTCCATTACTGGGTCCTGGGGGTCTGCTGGAGCCGATCCCACCCCACTGCAGACGAGTCCGTCACACAGGTGAAACATATTTGTCAATAAATGATCATTTACGTTGTGGCGTCGACCATCTGGGTCCTAAACAGAAGTATAATGTTTGAGTCGGTCCTTCCTCCACCGAGTTTCCCTCCACAGTCACCCACCACCCACCTTTAGTCCCCATTCTCGTTTGCTGATCATTATTGGCAATCTAAATGTGATTGAGTGTGAGGAAAGGCTGAATGAAATTGCCAAACGTGAAGCATGATTATACAGCGATTTGTCTCCAGAGATGTTTCTCCTGTTTGCTGCTGAACACCAGACACCCCCCCCCCCCCCCCCCCCCCCCCCCCCCCCCCGACCCCTCTCCCCTTCAACATAAAGTCTGACTACCTGTTAGCTTGAACAATTTATAACCGCTTCAGTGTCGCCGCACGAGCACTCACACAATTTGTCTGAACGTAATTGTCCACTTAAGACTGGTTCTGTTTTTCTGTGTCGTTCCTTTCAGAAACTGCCAGGAGAATAAGTGTGATTTTTAGACGGAGCAGGAATATTTTTCTTCTGTCAAAACCCTGACAGCCTCCAACCTGTTAGGACAACTCTTTGCTTCTGCTCTGTAGCGACATGGAGTATCTATCTCTTCTGTGTCTCGTCTCGCACTCAAACTCTGACCTCTGCCTAACAACTCTCCAGCCAGCCTAGCAACCAGCCACTGAATCCCGCCTTGACAGGCACACAGAAATTGACCCAAAAAAAAACGGTGCTGAAAAATGTCCCAGTCGGCTCTTTTCCTTCCCTTTCTCTTCCGCTTTCATCCTGGCACTTTGTCAGCACAGGAAGGGTCTGCAAAGACAGAAATGGCTTTTTGAGTGACACGAGCTGCCGATGCCGTTTGACATGTCGACTGGTGAAAGAGGAGTTTGAGACAAATGATGATTGTCCCGTGGCTTCACTCGCGTTTGCTTGCCATCTCCTCCCCCTGAGGTCACCGAACCCTCACACTGCTTCTCATTGCCACCAGGTTTCTGGTTCTTGGTTCTGGTAATGAAGGCCCACCCCTTTATTTTCTTTGCTTTCACAGTAACTCATCTGGGTTTTGCCCAACTCTTGAAGTTGTCCCAACATCTGCAGCTGCATGTGCATGACACAACTAGACGCTGTTTCCGAGTGTGAAATTCAACTTGAGTGGGGTTGTGTGATGCATCCGATCCATCACAAGGTCAGCCCAACGCTGCTGGGCCACGTAGTCGGTGTGTGTCTCACATCGGGCTGGACCGAACCAACTAAACTAAGATCCTGAGCAGCTCTGCTTTCTCCTTCCAAGAACTGCAGATGGTGACTTTATTCCTTCTGCAGTCGAAGCTCGTGTCAACATGTGTGTGGGCTTTCGTTTGCAGGAAACTCTTGTGATGTCAGAGTGCTCGAGTCCTGTAGGAAGTCCTTCTCTGTTAAAGAAAATAAACCTTTCTGCTAGTCTTTGGTGAATAAATCTGTCATCAGGATGTCTTTGGATGTAAATAATAGACAGGATTGTTTTAAGATTGCATTCACGTTTAAACATTTACTTCTGTAAAAGGAGAAAGCAGAGATCTGTTAAGACATCGGTTTAATTCATTAATGTCAACCTCATACACGAAGGAAGACCTTTTTTAACAAAGAATAAAAAAAGATGATTTAGTCAATTATTTATATTGAACCCGTAGATGATGGTGTACTCCGCTGAACGAAATAACCAGTGTTAGCATTTAAATCTCCTCATTTCAGGGAATATGCAATCTCCCATCTATTCAGCGCTCCGACGTGCTTGTAAAAACATGCCTGCGTTATCGTCGCTTCCCTCGCGCCGCCGTTGATTGCTTCGTAACGACCGGACTCATTGGTTCTGCACTTGAAGGTGTAAATGGATCCGTTGGAAGCGCCGCAGTCATTTTGCGAGGCGGCGCGGCTTAATGCCCTTTCCACAATCATTGTGACCACCTCTCCATGTGCTCAATGTGGCTTGACTCTTCCCGCCAGGCTTTCACTTCTTCAGGCAGCCGTTTGAAGATTTGGACACTTAACTCTCCTCAGGCCTTCAAGGAAGCCCAACGTCTCCACCGAGAACACAATTTACCGCCGGGAACGGAGTGAAAAATGCTTAAAAATCAAAACACAATGACCTTTCTATTACTTTTAAAGCCGCCGGCCTTCATATCGGTTTAGATGTGTGAAAGTTCGGTTGTTATGTCGACTGATGCGGGATTGGTTTCGGAGCGATCGTCGACGCGTTTTTAACAGCCACTCAATAAGTTTAGTCCAGTTTGTGTTTTCCCACCTGCACCGTCACACCGCCCACTTAAGGGAAATGATATGATATTAGTAACACTAGAAGCGCTGCTCAGTATTCATCGACCCACTTGCCACGCCGTCCTTCTCTTAAAGACGAGATTGATCGTAGTTATTTCTGTTATTGATTTTAATGCCGGCTTGTTGAGGCCCGTACGGCGCCTCGCTCCTGCTGTGAGGCTTGTGCTTTTCTTTGATCTGGACACCAAAGGATCTATAATCCACTTCAACACAAGCATGATTAGGTTTGCTGACTCGTGTCTTTTTTTTTTTTTCGTTTTATGACATGCGGTATGTAACATTTCTCACATTAAACCTCCTTAATCGTAGTATATACGGAGTTCATTTATCGGGAGATGGTTAGACTAGAGGGA
>JAOWBL010000016.1:7523676-7533336 GCA_028564865.1 Zenarchopterus dispar
AAAGGCCTCGCACGTCTGTAGTCGCGTTTCCATGACAACATAGAAATGATCCATGAATAAATTGTTGGAAACTGATTTTTGTTGATTATTTCCTTCAACACTAGCATACATAAATTGTGATATAAATTGGATGAATTTTTTGAACAAGGTTGACCTCAGAGCAGTTGGAGAGGAAGGTTTTGGCTCCAGATTTTAGCCAGATGACCCGGTTCTTACCGCTCCAGCTCCAGCAGGAAGTTGATGTTTGGTGGTTTGACTCGGCGCAGCACCACGCCGTAGAGATGATGATTACTCCCAACCTCCACCTCAGTTTTCAGCTGCTGCTTTTGAACAGTTTCAGAGGCATCTGGTGCGGACAGATGCACCGTCGAGCGTTGCCAGATTCGGTCTCTTTCACCAGCGTGGTCGCTGTGGCAGACGTTCAGCTCCATCGCTGGCAGGAGATACCTGCAACATGAAAGTCTGTGTTACAAAGTCAATCCTGATGCAAAGTAAATAGAAAACTGAACCTTTTTGACTTCTAACCGGTTTGGTCGGGTATAACAAACCTCCTCGGTTATAGGGACACGTGTGGTTTTCTTCTGTTTTTACGGGATGTGTTTGTTTGTCCTATGACTGAAACTTCCACTTTTATTCTAGTATTCCTGAGTTCCCTGTTTACTGTTGTTATTGTTTGTTTGTATTAACATCAACCCCACTAGACACTGACCACCTGACCACAGCCAAGTGTTGGGAAACAGGTGAATTTATTTTATTACAACTCTGAGTATTAGTGTGTCTCTCTGCTGGCCATTCATTTTATTTCATATTTACCCACTCTGACATCTGCGTGACATGACCCATCCTACAAGCCTCTCAGTATTTAGCATCTTTATTTAATTATCACATGAATATTTTCTTTACTTAAGAATTAAAAACTGCTGACTTTGCAGGTATTTTTTCGATCAACAACTTTTGAAACAGTTTTAAAACTTTGACCCTCTTCTTGTTCACAGGTGGACAGCCTCTAGTCAAGCTTTTATTTTGACTTTTCAGTATACCTCATTGTGGTGGTGTAAGCTGTAAAGTCATGCCTTTTGCAGAAGTAACGGCAGCTTATGAGAGGGAGGTCGGTTTTAGCCTTTCAAGCTTTTTTTTTCTAACGTTCACCTGCTTTCCCATTTGACATTTTGATGCTCAGAGGGCCACTGCTGCTCTTCCAGCCTAGTTATGTAACTGCTTCTGCACTTCAAGACAAAGATAAAATGAGGTTAGTGTCTGAAATGGAGAGAGGGAGGGGGAACCAGGAGGCCCATTATACAAACACGGATGAGATTTGAGCCAGTTTGGACTATTTTCTGGTTTCAACCTGAGTGGGCAGCTCAGCATTTCAGCTACTGTTTTGGTTCTTTGCAAAAGCTTTCAGCGATTGTCAGAAAACATTTTTTAATCTTATTTAATCCCCGGGATTCGTGCATTGATTTAAAGTAAAGTATTTTCAAAGCGTAGCCTCTTTCAGGTTTGGTTTTACCTCCATTTTGGACAGGGACCGAGTGAGGGACGAGAAGGGAGGAAAATATGCAGCGACCGGGTTTCAGACAGAATTTGAACTGGGGGTCTGCTGTTTCAGGCCATTAATAAATAAATGTATCAGTGATCCAGTGTTTCAGTCAGGATCCAGTATAGAGAACTGTTCACGTGTGATCTTCACCAGCAGATCACAGCTGGATCCTTAAAGTGGGACCGGTTCTTTGCACAAGTTATCCTTCTGCACTAAAATAAGAACATATTATGCAGTCAGTAATGAAAGCTTTTTACTTGCAGTTTACAAACTTAATTCTCCTCAGATTTCCCTCGTGACTGCAGACCTCAGCGTCCAAGTCTTAATCACTTGACTTCCCCCTATCTCTAAAGCGCACCTGCCCTCTCACTTTCTCGCTGACTTTAAGCTTTCGAGTAGCAAAGAAATTCTTTCCCCAATCGTCCATCACTCATGAAACAAAATGTAATGAAGAGATTAGCCTGAATAGGCAGAACTTGGTTCTAGTCCATCACGGGCGGTGGTGGGAGACCCGTCCTCCTGTGTCAGCAAGGTCGCCTCGTTCAGCGCCCTCGGTTGTTTGTTTGAGGGAAAGGAGACCCGGTTCTCACCTCACCGAAGGTGACGTGCAGCAGGAAAATAAAATGATTAACAGCCTGTGCTGCTTTTGCAGGAATTCAATAGCAGATGTGAGCCGCCATATTGTAGAAAGCAGACGGTACTTAATTGAAAATGTCAAGGACTTGAGTTAATCTGAAGATAAGTGGGCATCGCTTTGTGTAGAAGGAAAGGTATAAATGCCATGGCGACCCAGGTGGATCGCTGGGACGGAAGATGGTGAAACGGGATCCAGATCAGCTCTCCGCTGACGTGTGTGAGAACGGTGTGTTTTATTTCACTCAGCGCTTTCCTCTTTACTTTTGTGCTCCAGGTGGAGGTTGAGGTGGAGAACATGGACAAAGCCGGGAACTTCATCGGCTGGCTGCACATCGAGGGTGTCAACCTGTCCGTGGCGCTGGTAGAAAACGCCCTGTCCAAAGTCCACTTCACAGCAGAGCGCAGCCCGTACTACAAAACCCTGGTGTCGGCGGAGGAGCCGTGCCGGCAGAGGAAAGAGAAGGTAGGTCTCACTTAGGCCGATGTACTGTACGTCCAATAAAAGACGACTGGACTCCCAAGTGACAAACTGCTGGCATGAACCTTTCCAACAGTGAACATCCCTCACTTTTATAACGCGGTAAATTTCATTCAGGATAACATCTTCAGTATTGTTGAGGGCTCCTGAAAGCTCAGGACATAATCCTGCATGGTCCTGGCGCCATCTTTCTCAGCCCCTTCTTCTTTTTTTTTTTTTTTAAATCGGGTCAGTGTGAGTTTTGTGGGATGTCCCGTCTTTTAGGTCCCGGACGGTTCGTTCCTGTGAGGCTCCACCCTCCCCACCTGCAGCGTCACCGTTCGTTAGATTCATTAGCTAAAGGTGCACTCGGAGGGAATGAAAAATAAAAGGCTCTTTGTTCTCATGAAGATGTATCGGTCATGAGAAATGGCAGCAGGTCATTGTTGTGGGGACATAAATTTGATTTAAATGTCTGAACATACAGTCAGAACTGATTGTAGCTGAAGCCGCGCTACTGTAAAATCGCTCCATCCAGGGTTTGCAAATGGCCACATTTCCTGTTATCATTGAAGCTGTCGTTCCTCGATGGGACTTGTTTGATGGATGGAGGCCCTTCCCACAGTGATCCCGATCTCGCCTCGCATTTTCATTATGACTCCACGAGTCACCCCTGGCAGATGCACAAAGTGCCCAGCCAGCTGTCATCGTTGTCCTCTTTCTCTCTATCTCGGTAACTTATTTCTTTCAGCCGCGCTCTCCTCCTCTCTCTCCCACTCGCTTCTACTTATTTGGGTCCTTGAGGACACACAAATGCCTCCTCTGCCCATATAAATGTGATGTATTGCTGGAGCTAAGGCGAGGTTGTGTTCTTTCTCCCTCCGTGGAATCTGTCATGTTCATAGTGTGTGTGTGTGTGTGTGTGTGTTTCCATGCTTTTGCTCTCGGCTCTACTCTTTCTGTTACAATTACTCTCCATCTGGCTATTTCTTTGCTCTTGAAAGACTGAAAAAGAGTTGTATATGTTAGCAGTGCACAGGTGAACCTTTGCCTTCGAAAACCAAACAAACAAACAAACAAACAAAGCAACCTGCATCTGTCTGGCCATGTGAACACACAGACCCTGCCATGTTTAATCTTCTCGAGCAAGAAAACCCAATCCTGACACCTTTTGTGATGTGACTGCGGGCTCCGAGTCGCCTCTGCAGCGTTCAGACAGATCGACTTTCACCACAAGGTTCTGACTTGAGCGAAGCTGAGAGCGGGCGGGACAGACGGTGATTATTGTTGATGCTGGTCAGCCGCCGCCTGATTTGTTGGTGGGAATAGTGGAGAGCGTGAGAAGAGCACAAAGCAATCGGTTGTAGGTGCGAGAATGCAAACTATGCATCTTGAAGGCAGACGAGGTGAGGCTCGGTGCTCTAATTAACCCGCAGAGACCGTCCGGGGAAAAGCTGAGAGCCTGGCGTTTTTCAGCCATTTTTTTGTGTGCTTCTCGTTTGAAGTTGCAGCTGGTCTTTGTCTGCGAGGAGGCGGAGCCTAGGCAGGGCAGATGGCGCCCCTTCCCATCGCTCTTCCTCTTCTCTCATTGACCTCTCTTTACTGTCCCCGTGGCTGGAGACGTGGAAGACAGAAGTGGATCTGCTGTGTCAGGCGTCTCCACAAGGAAACAAGGTTGTTGTAATAAAGGAGACTGAAGATGTGTGGAAGGGAACACACAAACACACACACACACACACTCATTAAGGAAAACTTTGCGTTGGTGGTCCAGCAGGGCCCCAGGATAGTAAAGTGGATCAAGTCTTTGCTGTAGCAGCTTCCAGACCTGAAAGTGCTTAGCTGGAGTGACCCAAGTGGAGATGAGATTTTACTAGAATGAGACCGCCGGGACCAAGTGATTGCGCTCTAATTGAAACATTGCAGTTGATCTCTTTTCTATGTCTCAGCATGTTTTCGGTCTTGCACATCAGCACCTCTCAGAACCATATTTGGGCCAGTCCTCCTCTGCATCCGTAAACACAAGATGTTGACCCGGGCCCGTTCTGCTCCCAGAGTGCCGTTTGTGAATGACAGAAGTCTAAACGAGGTTAAAAGGTCATAAAAGTGAGGAACATTTCCACGACTCGGGTTATTTTAGCGTACATCTCCTGGCTGCTCTCGTTTAGCATTTTTATGTGGATTTGGATTTATGTAGGTGTGGAAAAACACGCTGCTGCTTACGAAGCATCTTTGTAAACTAGATTGTTTTTGCAGAAACGTTGCTTTTTTGTCTTTAATAGCACTAGACAGACTTGTATTCCCTCGTATCAGCTGAGCGGGTTGGGAACAGAGACTCTGACGGCAGAGACGCTGGCTGCGGATGACGTTCCCGCTCACCGGTACCGCTCAGTTGGATCTAGCGTGCGCTTCCAGCGCCAGGTTTTGTGGGCCGGATGGGTGGAACTACCTCTGCTGCGTAACAAGGTGCACATACCTGCGCAACACGGAAGAAGAACGCAGCCGGTTTACGCCGAGTCGCCGTTTTCTGTGTTTGACTTCAGAACCTCGTCTCACCTGGAGGTGTTGATCCGTTTACGATCAAGTATCACTGGTTTTGGTACCGCCTTCAGAAGACTGCCAAAAACCAGTACAGCACGTGATTTCCAGCTGGACTGAACCAGAACCAGAACCAGGAAAAACTGGCTCCAGGAGTTGAGAGAAGTGAAAGGAGAAGTGGTGGAGTCATGATGGAGATCAGTGAACTCGTACAGAAGCTCTGCTGTCTGGACTTCAAGTTTTGTACCGCTGATTTTTCTTTTTTTTTTTTTTTTAATTGAAAATAAATACACAAGCGTGCACGTTGGGCCTATAAAATTATGGAGAAAAGAGAAAAGCAAGTAATTTTAGCAGCCTGATTATGTACAAGTAAATGAACTGTTCGTTATTAAAGTTCCTGTCAGGTTTTAACCTCGGTGCCTCCAGGAGATGTTTTTTTTTTTTTTTTTAAACTTCTGATTTGATGTTTGAATCTGCGGAGCAACACCTACAGTCTTCGATGAAAGGTCAGCCAGGTTGTATTATTCTGCAGAGAACATTAAAGGAACCGAAACTGGCTACCTGACAACTAATTTGCTCCAATTTGAGTAGATGATGTCACGAGAAGCTGAGGTGGAGAACCCAGCAGGAAGACATGATGCGTCTCACCTGACGTGTCCAGGACATGAAGAAAAACGTATTTTTAACTAATCTAGATAAAAGCTGAGTGTGCTAGCACCTGTACTTGTGTGTTCAAGTGCGAGGCTGAACTGGCCCGGTGTTATACCAGGGTCACATGGGCACCATCACGAGGAACGCCATCTCCTAACCTCCACCACAGCCGAACACCTCCTACCAAGTCAGCATGGAGCAAAGACGCATTTCCCGCCATTATCACTTCCCGGTTGTTTTCAAACCTGCTAGAAAAACAAATGACTGGATTGTGGGTATAATTTACCGTTGCTCCTCATTTTTCAGCTCCGACGTGCATCTTCGACTCTGTTTTTGTGTCTGAGCATCATGAAGGCAGGAAGTGATGCAAACACAGCAGCTATGACATCATAGTTACCACGTCCAACCACAACTCACGCTTCAGACGTAGCTGTTGTCTGTTGATGGGTGGAGAAGTGGTGGGACCACACCAGAATACTCGAACCGAATAAAGGATGAATAAGAATAAAGGTGCAGAATGGTACCAAAGGCCGTTGAAAGACCTTGTGGGTTTTTGTGATGAGGAATTTTACAATTTGGAGCGGCACAGATGGGTTTTTAGAGGATTAATACCTTTCTTGAGTGTGATGTTAAAGAGTGTGCTTTCTATTGAGCGTTTTCTTTTTCTGCTTCAATTATCCAACCTTGAAGGAGATTAACCCACTCTGATGGGTTTCAGAGTGGGAGAGCGGAGGAGGATGTGACAGCCCCCGTTAAAGAGTTCATGTCACGGGACCCGTCTCTCTCCCTCGCCGAGCCCGCCGTCGATCGGACGCGCTCACCCCGACTCCCGTCACGTGTTCCCTTTTATCCCGTCCTTCCACTAATCACCGGATCCCCGTCACGCTCCCGCTGCTTTGCCGGGTTTTGGCCGGGCTGGACACGTCCTTCCCCGGCCTGGACTCTGGGCGGCGTGAGTTGTGGAAGTCCTTGAGAAACGTGCGCTCAGGATCTGCTGCTGCCATTTCTTATCGCTCACCTGTCCGTCTGTGGCGGTTGTCAGAAGCACTTGAAGCAGCATCTTTGTGACATTCAGCTCGATGACGTGTCCTTGGCAGAGCCTGATTGAAGTACATAATCTTGTTTAAGCACCCCCCCACCCTCCCACCCCCCCTCCGTGATGCTCCGAGTCGAAAGTCTGGCCGACTTGGGTGTCGGGTCTGCTCACATTTAAACCCATAATGTTCCCCTTTTTCTTTTTTTCTTTTTCGTCAGGACTAAATACCAGTCCGCTGTTTTTGTTCTTTTTTTCGCCTCACTTATTTAACAATTACGTTTTAGAGACTGGAACCGAACCATAACAGGATTGGACTGAAAACCCACTTTTCCTCTGTGGGTTCTTGCCGTTATCAAAGCCAACAACAGTCCCACTGAACGGGAACACACTCGGGATGAACCTGGGCACCTTCTGAACAAAACGGAGGTAACCTTGTGACAGTTGACCTCCGGTGGACCGCTTTCACGTGGAAGTGAGGAGCATTGTGCGCCGTGCATTTAAATGAAAGTCTGCGTGGTTTTGTACGCGTTTGCCCCGGGGCAAGTTTGAGGGATTTAAATCGAGGAGAGATGCATGGTTTGTTGAGTGGGCCCTTTGTGTTACCTATGTGGCGTACAGCCCTCTCAGCCATCTGTAAATGCTCTCCATACAGTCCTGCCACACTAACGCCGGCGCTTTGTTGTCTCGGACGGCCGCCGTGATGCTCTCCTGAGCCTCAAAGCCACTGAGATGCTTTCAGGGTCTCGGGATCATGTTTCTACTTTCCCGTGCCGTTGTCTCGCTCCTCTCATGTTGAAGTAACCGGTGGCAGTCACCAGGCAACCTGACTGAAGAAGAGGGACAGGTTAACGTTAAATTAGTCCACTAATGGCAGCTTCAAATGGACTAAAAATCAAAAGAAATCCAGCTCACTTGATGGCTGAAGCCTCCTGTTTTCCAACTTTTTTTTTTTTTTTTTTTTTTTTTTTTTACTGGAGCCTTCCCCGTCTGTCTTACTTATTTCTGTCGCTGCAGTCTTGTGGTTTTGCTAAAATTGGAGAGATGTGGAGACGGGAGGAACTTTGACACGAGCAGAACCCGGTGACGAGTTCTGACATCAGTCCTCTTGGTCGGAGGGAAGCCTAGATGGCAGCCGTGCTGACGTCGGAGCTTTTATCCGATATTTGATATTCTTACCTTTTATCATCCAGGTTTTTGCTATTATTCCTGTAATTCTGCTTCTGGATGGAAGTCATTTGTTTTAAATCTTATTTCCATGCTGGTTCCTGGTGTGCATCACACTCTCCGCCGTGGGCTTGAAGGGACCGACCAGAAGCTGAAACCCCTGTGCTCGTGAAGCGTCTTTGCAGCTCGGGTGATATTCTGAAGGTCGTGGCTATCCACCGCTCGGCGGCTTTTTTCAATATCTTTTTGGACCAAATTCAGAGGACTCTGTTGTTGGACTCCGGATGAATGAGGCCGGGATGAAAAAGCACGACACCCTGTGTGTCACACTGCCAGCGAGTTGCGTCACTAGTGGATAAATCTGGAGTGGAGCCAGCGCTGCTTTTGAGCTGGTTTTGGCCCTAAAGGACAGAACAGAGCATCAGCTGACCCCAGATCAGTATGTTGATGACACTCTTGCTTGCATCTGCAAAAACTGTCGAGGGTCGTCTGCGTTTCTGCTTCTCAGAACGTCACGTCTTCGGCTGATGGAGAACAGGAGGCGGTTTACCGAGTCCCGCCGTGCTCCAGTCAGCTCTTGGACCGGATGCCGACCAAAACCTACCAGAATTTTCTAAAAGCTTTAAAAGTATTTTTAAGACAAGAGAACAGCTCCTTACATCTAAAAACTGTGAGCTAGACTTTTAAACGGGGCTGAGACCTCGAATCAATATCACCATTGATTGAACATGACACCCCGATTAGGATTACTGGGCATCATGGGTAAATCTGAAGTGTGACGTTAGTAGTCATGTGACTCCACTCGTCTTCACCTGCATGTTGTGGAGTGGACCGGGCGGAGTCACATGACTACCCCCGCGGCGCCGCGGCAGTATGTTTTTAGGGAAGTACGTGAACACACACACACACTGTTGGCATGGCGATAACAGGAGGAAAAAAACTAAATAACCGACCTGGGCAGGAAACATCGGTTATTGGCTGTCAATGTCAGTTCTGATTGATTATTGATTTATTTTCTACCAACTATGATAACGTGATCCAGCCGTGGTTTTAGGAGTCGCACTAAAGATTGATCAAGCACCAAGTTCCTGCACGGTTACACAAACACAACCAGATCGTTTAATGAATAACAGGACAACAACGCTCCAGCTGGTCGCCGAGCAACGGTTTCCATGACACAAAACTTGTGATATTAAAGATGTTTGATGATGTAATACCGAGGTGGGGAACCTCAACGACTCGGACCAGAACCCCCACCCCAACGACTCGGACCAGAACCCCCACCCCACCGACTCGGACCAGAACCGCCACCCCAGGGACTCGGACCAGAACCGCCACCCCAGGGACTCGGACCAGAACCGCCACCCCAGCAACTCGGACCAGAACCGCCACCCCAGCAACTCGGACCAGAACCGCCACCCCAGGGACTCGGACCAGAACCCTCACCCCAAGTTCTTCGTGACTTGGTCAAATGAAGATCAGCTCTGACACGTGTTCTTCCACGCTGCCTTTAATCCAGCTGTTCTCACCAGCGCCGCTCATCTGCAGCAACCTGAGAGAGTGCACGTGAGGACGTCGGTCTGCATCTGCAGTGGAAGTAAATCAATCAGAATCTTCCAGATTCTCTAGATCATGTGATCT
>JAOWBL010000016.1:7573905-7589036 GCA_028564865.1 Zenarchopterus dispar
AATTCCTGCTCAGGCCTGAAGGAACTCGGAGATGCCGAGTCGTCGCTCCGAGTCGTCGCTCCGAGTCGTCGCTCCGAACTTGGGTCTTCACTGCCCGCCTCTTCCACCTTTAAGCCTGGAGAATCCATCACCATGCCCTGAATCAGATTTATTGTATTTACCTTGTCACGGCAGCTTCGGTGTAATTTCATTGTGTGCTAACACGACCCCCTCCCACACCCCCACCCGTCATCCCCCTTCCCCTCCCCCACCCCTCTGATTGTACGATGAACCCCTGACGGCGATTATCCCTGACAGAGCGGGATCCAGGTACCAGGCTCCGGCTGGGGATGTGCTGCTGCATCTATCCTCCATCCATCTCCACCTTTCATTAAGCCTCCAGCCGGAGTCCATTACTGTAGAACAGAAGAAGTTCTGTCATTTTGTCAGGGACGTAACTGTTCACAAATGTTCAGTTTTATTTTATTTTAAAGGTAGTTAGAGCGCTGTAATCCTCCTCTCAATCCACTTTTAATTCCCCGTCACCATAGCAACAGGCTGCGCTGGTAGGTGTGTGTTGACATGTACGCTCCATCCACGGCTGTCACAAATTTACATAAATAGCCATTCCAGCAGCTTGTCTGTTTCCGCGGTAACGCCAGGTGATTCTCCAAGGCAACCTCTGCCCACGGTGCAGCTCGGCGGCTTTCATCTGGTCTCGGAAGTGGATTTGTCAAGTTAATGAGGAAGACGCTCGGTACACTGTCTCACATCATTGGCTTTACATTTCTTAGGTTTTTGCTAAAATAAGAGAAAGAAAAAAAACCCAGAGAAAGGCGAGCTGCTGGACTGTCATGAGTGGGGGATTGTGGGATTTCTGCTGAGAGTGATGCTGATGCCTGACATCGGTGTCGGTGTCAGGAAATAAACCGAACAAAACTTCCCATCAGATCAGCCGTCAGTAAAAGTTGGTTTTGAGCGAGCTGCCGAGCAAACACGGACTTTTACACGAGGGGAGCCGTTTCTGCGGCTCGGCGCCGGATCCATCGCCATGACAACTGGATCTGAGCTTCCTTCCTCGCTCATTTACAGAAGTGTTATGTTTCCCTTTTTTCTCTCTCTGTTGGAGGAACTTGAGAACCAGATGACAGGGGTTCTGCTCGGATCTCTTCTGGACCTCAAGTTTCCCAGAATTCACTGCGGTCCAGTTTCACTTCCTTTACTTTTCTTTTAAAACTGCAAATAAATAAAAAGTGGGAACTGAGAAGATGAACTGATGTCAGCAGTCCGGCGCCTCTTCAGGGTTCTGGTTCCACGAGACCCGTTTAGCCCCGCCCCCTCCCACCCCGGGGACATGGCCTTCACGGAGAGCCACGCCTCGCCGCGTTAGCCACACCACGTCCTCGCCGCGGCCCCGTAGGGTTTGGACGGCGCCGATCGTGGACGGTTCAGACGCGTCCCGTGGAGTTTGGTCTGCTCGTAAACGACACGCCGGCCGATGGCAGGAACATCACGCTCCACAGCCGGGGAAACCACGAACCTCCTCACAAGTTCCCGCCGCTCATCCGACCTTCTCAAAGTTCTCCCGCTCTGATTTTGTGTTTTTATCGGTGCCAAATTCTCCGGCGAGACGTTCCACCATCTGCTTTCTTTTTGACTCAACTTTCTCGAGATTTTGTTTTCAGTTTAGAAAATTTAAAGTTTATTTTAAAAATCCTCGAAAAACACTGAATCTGAGCTGCAGACTTTGTGCTGCTTAATAAAATCATTTTAAAATGGCGTTAGTCGTCATGGAGACGGACAGATGGACGGACGGACGGCGTCCACCGCCTCACCAGGAAAAAGCCCTCAAAGCGAGCACGAACGAGTACCTGGGACTCGCCGTGATTATGTGAACAGCTTTGGCATTTATTCCTTCATTTGTGAGGTTAAAACGCTTCCTGCCCCCCCCACCCCCACCCGTCCGTCCTCGCCGTTGGCGGTTCCTCGTGTGGTGCTTGTTTAAATCCAGGAAACCCACGGCAGCCATTTTCTTCCCCTTTTTGTGCGGCGGAGAGATTACCAGACGGCGAGTCGGTGAAGCTCCTGTGGGAGCTACAACCGCCGCCCCCACGATCCAGGAAACGGCGGCAACATTCCCGCCAATATTTGATGTTTTTGAAATTGAAACGCTTCCCTCGCCATTTGTTATGTATATATTAGCCTTTACATGATTGATTAAAGTAATTTTTTTTATTGGGGGGGGGGCTTTTAATCTGCTCAAAATAAATGAACATGGAAGTAAAAAAGCGGTCGGTCGAGCTGAACAGGAATTACCCGCCGGAGCGTAGCTAATTAACAAGCATTAGCATGCGAAAATGAGAAGCGTTATCTTGTTTACAAAATGTTGCTTATGGTAAACAACGGATAATCACCGCAACAAGTTTAGCTGTTTAAATGCTGGTAATTGCACATTGTTTCAACAGAAAGACTCCGCTCATCGGTGAAAAATCAAGGTAAAGGGCGGGAAGGTGAGACGTTCCCGCATCGCCATGGTTACCGCAGATGTCCGGATGAGGAGAATAAAAACCTGCGTTCTGCCTTCGGTCGGAGACGTCGGACCTCGCCGCTCAGGTGTCGTGACGCACGCCACTTTGTGTCTAGTTTTGAACATTTTAAATTTCAGATTGTATTCACAACTTTAAAGACAAATATTTGATTTTCTGATTATTAATTGAATGATTTTGCAGTCAGAGCTGCACTAATGGACAAAATTAAAGTCTCTGTTTTTGTCTTTAAATGATAGGCAGTATAAAGACAAAAAAAAAAAAAAACATAGTTATTAATTAAGGATTTGTTAAGACGAGGTTTAAAAGTGCTTTCAGCAGTTTCTGAGGCATCGAAGCTTCTTTTTAAAACGTCTAAATAAAACCACGACAAGACGAAGTTAAGACACGACTTTTCCAGACCGAGAAAAGTGACTTTTAAAAGTGGAAATAATGTCATACGAGGTAAAAGAGACGGAAGAGGTTCCCGTCTCGGAGATGAGCCGTGGACACGTGGAGAACGCTCTTCAGAGTCGATTGTGTTTTCAGACGGTGGCGGCGCACAAAGAAAGCGCCCCGACGTTATCAGATGAGCCCTTTTTCCTTGAAGGGGACCTTTTGTGTCCCCTGAGGTTTGACGGCGGACGGAGACACGGCCAGGGGCCGACTTCCCCGTCTGGAGACACTTCCAGCTTTACAACAGACACACGTCCTCCTCCTCCTCCTCTTCTTTTCTTTCCCCTGTGACGTCCACAGGTGACTCAAGACACATTTGTCCTTTATGCTCAGGAACCGCAGAGACACAGGGGTTGTCAGACAATTGCGTATTGTAGGAATAAATGTCTATATATTTTTTTTTCCCAGAGTCCCCCTGCGGAGCTTTTCACAAAAGAGACATTCTTCCAAGGTGTCACGGTGAATACCTGGCCTTATCGCTCGCTGTAGGGAGCGACAAAAGTAAAAAATAAAACAAAATAAATAAAAAAGACGACTTTGCTGTCTAAACAGACGTTTGATGAGAAAGAAAATCCACAGCCGTCTTCACCGTCCCACTTTAATACTCAGAAATTTCAATTAATGTTTCATGTCTCCTACTTTTAGTTTAAATGCAAACAGAATTTCTAATTTTTTGGATTAATTTCCTTTAAATCTACAAGTTGGGGAAATCCACTTTAAAAGTGATGAATGTAATTGTGGATATGTGCAGTTTTGTTATTATCACGAATAATGATCACTTTGTCAGGATTTTGACTTTTCCAGAGTAAATCCTGAAGCCTGATAATATCTACAAGTCTAATAAAAAATAAGAAATGGAAGTTAATATAAACAAACCACTAAAAACCCTTTTTATCTGCGTCTGACCTTGACGGTCTTACTACAGTTGGACCTTTGAGAAAACGTCAGCAGAAAAAAACCTTTTCTGCCTCATCACCTGAAATTTCAGCGTCGAACTTTTGCAAATGAACGTGTGATGGATCTGATGGATCTGGTGGATCTGGTGGATCTGGTGGATGTGATGGATCTGGTGGATCTGATGGATCTGGTGGATCTGATGGATCTGATGGATCTGGTGGATCAGGTGGATCTGGTGGATCTGATGGATCTGGTGGATCTGATGGATCTGGTGGATCTGGTGGATCAGATGGATCTGGTGGATCTGGTGGATCTGATGGATCTGGTGGATCTGATGGATCTGGTGGATCTGATGGATCTGATGGATCTGATGGATCTGGTGGATCTGGTGGATCTGATGGATCTGGTGGATCTGGTGGATCTGATGGATCTGGTGGATCTGATGGATCTGGAGTCCCGGTAGACTAATGAGGTTAAAGTGGAGTTTGGCCTGAGCAGATGTGGGTTTAGAGAAATCAAGTGTTGATGATGAGAGCAGCTCTGAGGGATGGCTTCATCATGGGCTTTTTTTCTTTCTTTTTTATTTCACTTGCTTTGTAAAAGTTTATGAACACACTTTTTCAAGTAAACACAAGACCAAACTCTTTCACAGCCGAGGCCAACACGGAAGAATACAAAAGTGCAATTTCTCAAGTTACCACTAGGGGCTGAGAGAGGGTGGGCTTGGAGGGCTCCACCAAATGGACCAATGAGGGAAGTTACTTCAAATAAAGTTTTATCCGTCCGTAAAACTTCTGTCATCATATTAGCTGGAACAAGAAGCAAAAATGGATTTAAGTGGGCTTCAAAAGTTATGCAGAATTTTGGTATTTTATTTTGTAAAGATGTCAAACGTATGAATCGAGATGGTTTGATTTGGGATGATTCACGTGTTTCAAAGAAAAGATGCTAACTCTGCTTTTTGTTGATGTTTTAATTTAAAGATATGAACAGACGTCATGTCATCCATAAACCAACTTTTCAAAAGGTCATTTTGAAAATCTTCAACATGACATAATCTTACACATTCTGTATCAGTCGAGAGGTGTATAAATTAAAGTAAATTAATACTTCAAGTTCCCTCTGCGCTCACACGGCACCTTATTAATCTTCTACAAAGACCTTTACTTGGTATTTTTCATGATATCTTTTATCTGCTCTACATGTATTTCTGTAGTACTTTGTCTCTGCTGTCACAAACACCAGTGAACCGGGTGGAGGACATCCTCCACCCACTGAGCTACAACTGCCTGCCACAATCATGAAAAATCTTTTAGTCACTATGTTGTGCTCGGTTGGTGATTGTAGGACTGTAGACAGCCAGAACAGCTTAAAGATAGGTCGATACTTGTAAAAGGTCACCTGTGTCATCACCTTTATGCAATGGAAGAAACTGAACAATCTCCCATGTTGAAGGGATTTGGCCCGAGGTAAAGGTTGCATTAAAAATTTGTACACGTAGTGATGCGGTAATAACAGGATCGCTGAGGCAAAGGAGTCATAGGTCAAAGTTGTCTTCACTTTCTGGTGTAGGAACGAATCAGCGCGCTGAAAAATGTAGAATATGTGACATGTCACAGAGACAATTTGTTAAGTAGCAGGAGACAACTCTGAATCAGCATCAGCGCTGACAGTTAATCTTAATATCTTTAAAAAAATGTGACATGAGTGAAGGAAATGTTTTCCATCAGCTTAAGTCACGACATTTGCTAACAGAGGGGTCATGTTTATCTCCATCATCTGTTGGAGGCAGCGTGGAGGACTTGCTCTTTAAGGATTATTAGTTCCCAGGGTGCTTTTCTACTATTAAACATCTTTATAAAACGCTTTTAATTTAAGACAAAAAAAAAATCCGAAATTCTGTCAGTTCTTGTGGTGGAAGTTCTTTGGAAAGTAGGACTAGCAAAGCCGAAATGAGGACCAGCTGAGCTGAATCGGGGATTAGTGGAGGTGAAACAAGGACTAGCGTAGCTGAAATGAGGATTAGTATAGCTGAAACCAGGGCTAGGTTTGCTGAAACCAGGACTAGGTTTGCTGAAACCAGGACTAGCGTAGCTGAATCGAGGACTACCATAGCTGAATCAAGGACTGGCGTAGCTGAAACCAGAACTAGCATAGCTGAAACTAACATGCGTAGCTGAAACCAGAACTAGCGTAGCTGAAACCAGAACTAGCGTAGCTGAAACCAACATGCGTAGCTGAAACCAGGACTAGCGTAAGTGAAACCAGGACTAGCAAAGCTGAATCAAGGACTAGCGTAGCTGAAACCAGGACTAGCGTAGCTGAAACAAGGACTAGCAAAGCTAAAATCAGAACTAGCAGAGCTGAAACAAGGACTAGTGAAGGTGAAACCAGAACTAGCATAGCTGAAACCAACATGCGTAGCTGAAACCAGGACTAGCGTAGCTGGACCGAGGACTAGCATAGCTGAAACCAGAACTAGCGTAGCTGAAACCAACATGCATAGCTGAAACCAGGACTAGCGTAGCTGAATCAAGGACTAGTGAAGGTGAAAGGAGGACTAGCAGATTTTCTTTTCTGCAAAGATAAATATAGAATTACATTTTTAAAATTATTTTCTGTTGTGTCATCATCTGTTTATAGAAATCACAGCAAACAGCAAATCATTGAAAACACTGGAAAAGTCTAATGTCAATTGAAAAAAAAGAAGTTTTGTACATTAAATGACCAGAAATTAGCTTTTGGTTCATGTTGATGGGTTGATGGGTTGGAAAACACACCAGATGATTGACGTTTAACCGTGTCACTTGATGATGACTTCTCAGCTACTTTAAGAGTATTGATTATCTGCTCAAATCCAAGGTCTATAACAATAAGCAGCGTTGTTGATGGAGAAAAAAAAAAGTCTTAATTTCTTTCAGATGTTCCTGCAGAGGTGGTGCGACGAAGCCAAAGTCACCAATATCACAAGGAACATAATCAGATGTTTTCAGCAGCAATGATGCATCGAGTGGGTGTACAAAAGAGTTCTGTGCATTATTTAATACTCATCATCCTTTCCTTTTCCTTTCACAATAAACAAGCTAAGCCAGTAATGTATCTGCTGTCATCAGGGATTTGGACATTAAGCCAGGTTTCTGGCTGGATCTGTTTCATTACATGTGCAAACACGTTTGCAAAATCCACTCTCACAAGCCTTTAAATCAAGTGTAAAAGACAAAGCCCACCAGCTTTTCTTCCCCACATCAAGCTAAATATATTAGTATGAATAATTTGTTTACAGTGGCATTACGGATAGTAGGATTCTGTTTAGAGACAGAAATATTTGGAGAAGAAAAACGACAAGTTTCAAAAGCGTGAGGATTAACTGATAATGGTACTTTCAAGATTATTTTATATATGTGTGTGTTCTTTCTGCTAATTTTCCAGAGCAAAGCATTTTTCTAACAAACATAGCAGCTAAAAGTAAACCAGACACCGAAACAAAAGTGGAGTACGTATGTGGGGTTGTGAAATGTAACGCTTAAAAATGGTTTCAGTATAACAACATTAAACTTAATCTAAGATCACTGTGTCACCGGTGGAGGTGAAGGTCGGGACAGGTGTGGACGGGTCAGTTTTCAGAGCCTGGCTGTGCCAGATAATCCTCATCCACCAGCTGATGGAGGTGGGGGGGGATTAGTATCAGATGTTTCGGTGTTCCAGTCTGGAAACCACCTGCTCATGGGACGTATCCATCCTCCACCACGATGCACATCAGCATCTTTCCACCATCTACTTTTACCCCACCCCACCCCGTCTTTACCCCCCCCCTCCATCCCCTCTCTATGAGGCCTCTGAGGAGCGGAGAGTCGTTAGCAGGTAATGAATGCTGGGAATGTGCGATTTCAGCGAGTGTCTGTAGGGCTAACCGAATGGGGAACGAGGGAACGGATCATTTTCGAGGAAGCCGGCAGAATTCTGGCTCTGAAGAAGTCGCCGGAGTAATTGGCCGCCCTCGGAGATTGACCGGCATCAGAGTGAATTCTACCCAATTTCTCCGTGGCCACCTCATTCGATATAATCACATAAAGCTTGTGCGATAAGTGCCTTCCCATCCGTCTCGAGGCAGAGTGGAGCGGCCCTGTTTCTTTACCCTGCGGTGTGGAAGTGGGAGGGCCGCGAGAATACAGCTCGTGATTGGGAGGCATGCTGGGTGATGCATTGTTGAACTGCTTTGACCGCTGTGCTTGTGAAAGTTACCATCAAGAAGCTCTGGCTGCTGAAATATACATCAGAGCCTCGGCCAATTAAATATGGATGTCGTGTACAGCGTGTGTGTAATGTGAGGACGGTGAGAGACTTGTTGTGTGTTTGTGTGTAACACATAAATCTGTCCTGTCTGAGGTGTCGCCGTTTCCTTTTGGGGAATGTCTGACACCTACTCGTCTTTGTTTACCAAGATGACATCATCACATATTTAGCACTTTTCAAGCATCTGTAAACTTAGAGAATTTCCCACCCTTTTTTTTTGTTTTCATGGTGTGTTTAGGGTCATTATCCATCAGCACTGGGAAGGTCCATCACATCTTCATCTAGAAACTTCTCTCAATTAGCAGACATGCGAGCCCGTACCATAATACTTCCTCCACCCTGTTTACGCATGACTTGGACCACTCTGGATCATAAGCTGTCCCTTTCCTTCTCCGTACTTTTCTCTTCCCATCATTGTGGTAAAAGTCTTGGTTTAATCTGATTCCAGAACATCTGAGATGTAATTCACTTTTTTTTTTTTTTTGGTCTTTTTTTTCTGGTAAAGTCAAATCTGACTCTCATGTTTGATTTGTGTTTCATGAAGGTATCTCCTGGTACTAGATGTTGTCAGTGAAACACCTACCTTCTCCAGGACTCTATGATTGTCCACTTGTCTCCCATGGTCTTCTCAGAGATTGAGATTGTTGATCTCACCGGTGCTTTCCTTCTTTTTAAGACTCTCTCTGTTACAGATTTAAGTCGCCTTTTCAGCCTGATGATGCACTTCTTCACTCGTTGGACTTCCTGTTTGTAGTTTCTCCTCTTTTCTGCCCTCTCAACCCCCGACTGGTCGAGGAGGATGGTACCCCCCTTTAACAGGTTTCTCCCTGTTAAAGGGGAGTTTTTTCTTTCCACAGTCGCCCAGTGCTTGCTCAGGATGGGCGATTGAGTTGAAGAAAGGTTTTTGCATTAATTGGACTCATTTGGAATGAGCTGAACTGTATTGATTAAGTGCCTTGAGATGACATTTGTTGTGATTTAGCATAAAAATTCAACTTGAATAGTTTCAGTCAAACAGCTTAAAAATAACAACCTGATACTAACTTGAGGAACTCAGTTCTGAAACGCCTGTGCATATTTTTATTTCTTTCTTTTTTATTTCTTGCCCAGTGGTGATGGGCAGGGGTTGCCCATCTGTACTTCTGGACCACTGCTTCTCAGATCTTCCTCACAGAACTAACATCTAACTGACCTGCTGCCAGTTAAACTAATTTATTACGAGATGTTCCTTTAGCTCAGGGACGTCCAAATCCCGTCCTCCAGGCCTGCTGCCTGCACGTTTTAGATGTTTTCCTGCTTCAAATGAACGCGATGATGATCAGTTTATCTGAATCAAGTGTGCTGAAGCTGGAAAACATCTGAAACATCCAGAACTGCGGCCCGTGAGGAACAGGCAGGGATGTCCAATTAATCTTCATAGCCCTGCAAACCTTTTTTTTAACTTATTTTCTTTAGAGATGTTTCCATTAAATTAAAAATTAACCAACATATATAACATTTGAATGTTTTCTATGTTTCACTGTGATTAAAACAAAAACTCTGGTTTGATTTTACTCAGTTTCAGTACTGAGATTAAAAGAAAGCGATCCAGAAAACAGCTCGACACGGGGAAGAATATGGTGATGAGATTTGTTTTTTTCCCCAGAAGGATGCTGTACACAGGGATGGAGGCAGATGAGTACGATATTGGACATGTTTCCTTATTTCAGGGCAGGATGACAACTCAGTCTTGTTTATAACAGCGGAAGCCCCGGGAACATGGGAAGTCATAGCCTGCACGAGCTTTCCATCAACTGTTATCTTAAAGACGGATTAAAAGTGGACAGAATCCTATTTCAGATTACAAGTTGTGTGCTAGCCTAAAAAGATGCAGAAAATGCCTCAGCGGCAGAAACCTGGGGGATTCCAGTAGTCCAGGTGAGTTCCTGTGGAAAAAGCTGCAGTGATGAGTTGTGTTCATATCAATTTTTTTATTTTTATTTTGAGTTGCGCTCATACCTGCAGCAGCTCACATCACCGGGCCCCAAACACGCTGCCCAGAGGCCAGGGAAATCTCATTTGTCTGAATTTTCTCGCTGGCTCGGGTCGACCTCGGATGAAAGTTAAATGAGCTGTTAATGCCAGGTGCAACCCTCAGCCATACCATACCTGTCAGTGAGGTCGCATCAAAGGACAGCTGGGATTTAAACCAGAGAAGGACGCTCCGACCTCCGGCGCTAGTTTTCACCTGCGCAGTTAGTCTTAAGGACTGTATCACCTGCTTTCAGGAAGATCTTTTCACTTCCAGCCACAGCGATGCTGACGCGGCGTTTGTACCAATCAGTGACAGCATCATCAGCCGTCTGCAGAAAGGCGCTGGCCTTTCATAGCGATGCCACTGATTGCCATGGTTACCCAAGAAATATGAAATGAAACTTTTTTTTCTTTTAAGCCTCACGCATAAAAGAAAGGTGTACATCATGGCCAGACGCCACAATGCAGGCTTTGTTCTCTTTCATTTTACATCAATATTTCACAAAAAAAAAAAAAAAAAGTCCCTCTTCCATCTCAAGGACAACCCTCACATTCCAAGTGCTTCTCTGCAGCGGAAATAGCGGATGGGAGCGTTAAATGATCCTTGACTTAATGGATTCTGTTTTTGTCAGCTTCCCTCAGGCCTGAGTAATCATTTGATAAATGTTGTTGCCATGGCGAACGGAAGCCTCGCTCGGAGGGCGGGGCGGTCCCTTAAAGGTTAAGGTGACATGGATTGGCTTCAGCTCGGGCGTCCTGATTGGACGACAGGGAGGCAGCGGTGTCCTGGTTGGTTGAGCAGCACGTCTTTGGATCCTGGACATGCACGCACACACACACACACGTGCACATGCACACACACACCATGTTCTCATCTGCTGCTGCTAATTAGCTGTTTGCCTGAGAGAACTCTGTGCCGCCCGCCAACCCCATTAGCCAAGCAAACTGTCCCCATGAATCCCCGGATCACAAACAAATGGACCCACGTGCACCATCACACCCATCACTGCGGAGCAAACCCTCCCAGAGTTGGATCCGTGGGAACGACAGACGTTATTTATCTGAGACCCAAGGCGCCTCTGCTGATGTGCTGATGCTGAAGTTACAGTGTGTTCGTGTGGTTTACGGATGGCCAGGACGGGAAGAGTGAGGAGGTGTGCCGATCGCTCATCTCCCTCCTATTCTGCTCCAGAAGCATAATGAGCCATCGACTGGTGCTGACAGCCCAACATCAGCTGGCCAATTAATGTCCATGCTCCTTTTTTAATCAGGCGTCTGTGCAGACACCCAGTCCAACCACCTAACTTGGAGGATGCTCCTGCTAATGATTTCCTCCAGGAAAGCAGAATTCCCATTTTGCTGGATGATTCAGTGGGAGCTTCTTGGACAGAAGCCCGGAGGTAGTGTTATCTTAAAAAAAAAAAAAGCAACTATAATTACAAAAAGCATGAAAAATAAAACTCAAAAAATGCTTTCATGTTGGATGATTCAATAGAAGCACAATGCCTATATGTTTCAAGGGCAGCCAAGTTCAGTGTTGTTTTAAAGCAGTGCAGAGATAAAACCTGACATGAGATAAACAACCCTTTGAGAGGCAGAAAGAGATGGAAGCAGATGTTCACAAAGGCAACAAAAGAGAGCCGAGGAAGCATTGTGACAAAGGAAGCCCTCTTGTCATTATCAAGTAAACAGAAGTGCCCATTTGTACTGCCAAGAGGAAAGGGGAGGGACGAAGGGATGGAAAGAGAGAGAGAAGCCAGCGGGAGCAGAATGGTACAGTCAGAAGATAAGGAGGGTTACCTCCTGGGTGATGCTGCTGGACCAGGTCACGGATCACTACGTCTGACAACTCCTCATTCTGCTGTCATTTTTCTTTTTCTTTTTTTTTTTTTATTGGAAAAAGCCTGGCGGAGAAACCCAGCATATTTCCCAGCAATGTTCTCTGAAACGTATAATTTCTGATCCAATTCTCCGTGTCCTAAAGTACCTTATTAGTGCTGCGATATGAGCTGCAGCCGTACACCTTCAATACATCCTTTCTTCTCTCCTCCCAGAGGTATAAAGCTGTTCTTAACATGCTTGGTTTATGAACCAGCTTCGATTTATATGTTAATTACGTCCTGCCACAGATCTAACAAGCTCTAATGTAATTGTGAATATTCTTAATCTGGCTGTATCAGCTTTATCTCCGTTCTCTCCTCTCCATCCTCTGGTGATCTGCAGCCCCACATCGGCAGTCTTCTCACGGAGATGACACGGGTTATCCTGATGATAGCAGATGTCATTTAATGCTATCTCCAGGGGGGAGAGCGAAGGGGCTAAGGCTAATGGAGAGTGGAGCAAATCTGATTTCTGTTTGACAACATTGTCCGCTCTTCCAGCGCTACCTGCCAGATGACTTTAAACTCACCACCTCGGGCTGGACATTTCTATGGCGACCGGAGACGAGGAACAGGATGGAGGATGCTGCTTCTACAGCTGAAATCAACAGTTTTCTTTCTGCAGAATCAGCTCCCACTTCAAACCAAGACTTGTCTTCACGTTTGAGAGCGAGACGAGAGAGAAACTGACGTGAAACTAGCGTGATCTGTTATAAAAACAGCTATATGAAACCACAATCAGCAGGACGACAGGGTGAGAAGTTCAACCATCCAGGAGGAAGTCTGAGTAGAGTTCCTGCTCCTCCACATCCAGAGGAACCAGCTGAGGTGGTTTGGGTCGGGGGTGAAGATGACCCCTGGCCTCCGTCACGCTGCAGAAATCTCTCAACTGACCCGGGAACAGCTTGGTAGAGCTGGAGAAGGTGAGCAGGGAGATGGAGGTCTGGGCACCTCCAACAGTTCATAAAACTCCACGAAGGTCGGTTTGAACCGAAGAAACCTTCTGGATGGGAACCAAGGAAAGGAAATCCAACGCACTCGAGGACTCCGAAAACCAATCGACTACTTTTTGCTATCAAATTATAAATAACTAAAGTGACACAAATAAAATATTTGATTCATCTAAGTGTTCAGACCCTTCACCTACAAACTCAACAAAGCTTAAATTTGAACGTTTTTCCCATGGTTCTTGGCAGAAATTGAAAATCAGATATAACACTTTTTTTTATTTACTCTTTTTAGATTTATTAGCATTTTGGGTCAGGTTGGTCTGAATTCCCTGAGTAATTGATATTTAATTATATTTATGTTGGCCCAGAAACAATCTGATGATTTTATTTTCGTCCTGCCTGATCTCCTACCCACAATGCCGCTGCCGCCACTGTTTTTGGCGGAGAGGACGTCGACCCTGAAGTGATGGCGTGAAGACTCGGGACCAGTGTTTTCTTGTTTCTGCTGTTAGACGGCTCTCTTGGACACCTGTCGGAGAACCCTCAGCTACCTGTCAGGTGCCTTTTTGATGACTCGTCGCTGATTCTGGAAACCTGGTACTTTTCTCTGCTTTTTTTTATTTTTTTATTTCACACATTGAAACCCTGACAGTATTGGCTGATTTAAATAGCAACTTAGCATGCGACTGCCATGATTTCCAGCACTGTGGTGTTTAATTGCATATTTAATTTACATAATTTGCCTCTGGGGATTAATAAAGTATGAAGTGAAGTATTGAACTGAATTAGTCTCCAAATCACTGATATGAAAGCCAAACGTCCACAGTGAAAACACTGGAGCATGTATTACAAGTGTTAAGTAGTACTTATGAGTGGAAAATTATGCTTTTTGCTCTGCAGGAGTACGAAACCATATTCATGGACATGAAGAGTTGGGTCAGCTCCTGCTACAGCTGCTGGGGGGGCACAGGGGGGGTCGAGGCAACTTAACTCGGGTTCAGCTCAGTTTATTTAACACTAAACCCTTTCCTAATGAAGGTTAATAAAAAGATAAAATATCTATTTTATTTTCAAATAAAGTAGGAGATTTGTTGGTTATTGGTCTGTGTTGTGAGCTGTGAGTGTGAGTGTTTTTGACACCACAAACAGGATCTTGTTTCGGACCACTAAAATCCTAGATCCGGCCCTGCTGGTGAGGGTAAAAACCTTCCCACGTGCTTCCAGCCGCCGAGCACAAACCTGCACATCATCCCGTGTAGCTGTGTCCAGGAAGTAGACGGTTATCAGGCACGGATCCTTACGCCATACTGGTTGACCTCTTCTCATATACCACTGGTAATTAATCTCCATGGCAACAGCGATGAACAACTCCCGGCCAACAAGAATGGGAGCGGTCATGTGACGGCGGCTTTTGACGGCTCTGATGGCGCTCCGGTCTCACAGGGTCAAGACTTCACGGCCAATCAGAATGCACACGAGCACGTTTACGTTTTAAGACTTTAATCTCAAAACTCAGAGAATCATGGGAGTAAACAGGCGGTACAAGGACTGAACCAAATCCATGACTGAAATCAGTTACTTAGATTATTTCTGTTTTATTTATTTTGTGATTTTATCTTTTATTTTAGATATTACATCCTTCTTAAAGGGCCGGTAACCCATAATACATTACCGCTAAATTGAAACACACAAGCTAGCAAAATGAACAAAAAACCAAATGTCTTTGGAAAGTTTCTTTGTGCAGGGGGAAAGAGCCAATCAGGAGACAGAAGAGGAGTCTTCGACTTCAAAGAAAAAGAAACTTAAATTTAACAGACAATAACAGGAGTCCCACTTGAAACATGGATTTATTGTGACAGGTTGTTGCCCCGGCGACCGGCTCTAGAATGAGGTAATGAGGCCTTCAAAGCTGCCCTGCCACTTGGAGACATTAAATTAAATCAAATTCTTCTGATGAGGTTGCATACACAGTGGATTTATTATTATATTTAAAAAATACCAGTTTTTATGCCGGTTGTATCATTTTATTTTGTTGTATTTATCAGCCACATCTCAACCCTTTGGTGCCTGATGTTGCATATTTGATACAAACCCATCTGAGACCTCTGTAGCATCCCCACAGTCAAAATAACAAAAAA
>JAOWBL010000016.1:7589136-7601972 GCA_028564865.1 Zenarchopterus dispar
CACATACACACATACACACATACACACATACATACATACATACATACATACATACATACATACATACATACATACATGTAATGTCACATGAACGTGTTTGAAACCACTTGAACTCTTTTTCTGTCTCCTGGGAGCTCAGTGACAGTTTCTCGGTCCTCCTCAGAGCAGAAGAGACGTTCTTGGTCCAGATGTCCTCCATAATGTTCTCCTGGACTCTAGACTCCAGCCTCCTCCTTTAAAACCTCCTGCTCCCTCCCAGCTCCATGTTCAGGTCCCTCAGCTGGCCTCTGAAGAGCTCCTTCTCCTTATTCAGGAGGGCTTCGAGGAGCTCCAGGGTTGCTGTGGATGGAGGCGTCCTCCAGGTCCGTCTCCTTGAGACCCAGCGACAGGTTTGACGTGGATGTGGAACTGACCCATCAGTCAGATTACCTCAGCTCCGACACATCTAAACGAGCTGGTCCTGACAATACAAGAAGATTAAAACCTTTTTTTTTTTTTTTTTTTGATTGAAGATTAATCCATGCTTTACTGAAAAGTAATTAAACAGATTAGGAGTGAAGCTTTTGTGTGAGTTAACTTAGTATTTCTGTTGTCGTCTCGTTATAATCCTGGAGGACGGTGTAAACAATGTCCTGCTGTCACATCCGTTTCTGTTGATGCGGCGACTTCCTCAACCATCCCCAGATAACCAGAAAAAACGAAAAAAAAGGAGGTCCCTTCAGCTCTGAAGAAGATAAGGTTTGTTTTGGTCGTGGCGCTCGGTGACGGGGGGGGGGTGGCCTTCATGAAGATGTATAACTAACAGATTGAGTCCAGGTCATTTAGCAGTTGGCCAGAGCGAGCGGCGCCATGGCTTCCGGGATTAGAACCAACATCCTAAAATCAGCCTAATTAGAAAGTCTGATCTCCACTTTTCCTCCTTCCAGTTGATGACACCAGGACTGATGAGCATGAAAGCAGCGGCAGCGCCGCCGGAGCTAATGAGACAGATGAGATTTGGGGATAAACGGAGGAACGGCGGGGGGTGGGGTGGGGGGTCAAACGAACTCCTGTGATCCCTGCTCCACATGAAGATGCTGAACAACAAAAATGATCTGGTGAAGGAAGAGAACTCAGAAAGGAGCAAAAGTGACTTCACGTCTCCAGATCTGGATCATCTGAGGGGTTTATTCCGTCCTGTAACACGTGTCGATAACTCCCATCAAGATAAACATGTTTGTCATCAATGTGATTGATTAAATCATTTAATTTATAGGTTATTTAACCACTGAGGAGATAATAAAGCATCTATTGGTTCATCGTACGCCATAAGAAGCTCAGTGTCCTTGAACGCATCTGAGGAGGTTACTGCAGGGGTTGTGGGTATTCTTAAAGGTGTGGACTCGAACCTATAACTACGTCCCGCCTCGACTGGCTGAGCTGGAAACGAGGGGAGTCAGCGCTCTGAAAACAGTTCAGAGGTCAGTTAGAGGTCGTTCAGAGAGTGGGCGTGTCCTCAGCACGGCGGTCAGGCTGCACACCTGAACTCATCAGCAGCGGTGTTTACTCCACCTGGACCTCCGGTCATGGCGACGCTCTACCTGTCCAAGTTTGTGATTTATTTTTGACTCATTAGAAGTCCGTCTGGGATCTGCTCCACCCCTTCTCCACCCCTTCTCCACCGCTTCCCCTCATTGGCTCATCAAACTCACCTGGACTTTGGATCAGCTGACCCGGCTAAATAAAGACTATTCTCTCCACCCACTTGTGTCCGCTTCTGGATCCGGGATCTGCTGGGTCTTGTTGGAGGTGTGACGGGTTCGTGGGTTTCGGCGCGACTGCCACGTCCAAAAGAGGAAAAGAGGAGTCAAACACCTAAACATGGATGTAGAATATTATAAAAGAGAAATAAGGTGAGCAGGAGATGTTTGTGGAGGTGTGAATGAAAGAGTTCTGTTGGAGCGGCGGGCTGAACGCTCAGCTTCATGTTTTAGTTTGCTCACGTCTTTATTTCAGTAATCCACGAGCCGTCACTTTATCTGGATGTGATAACTTCCCCTCCCAGGTTTTTCTTTAGTGTAGTACCTGACCCCAAGAGGAATGGACTTAATGACACTCAGGTGTGATTTAGTATTCCAGGTGTAGTCACGGTGCCGTGGCTTTTTTCTTTTTTTCTTTTTTCCATCCTCGCCTGAGCTCGTCTGCTGGGCGAACCAATCTATCAGCTTTGTGCTGTCAAGTCCCAGCAGCAAAGCTTTCTGGTCCTCCAAGGTCTCCTTAGACATGAGTGACTGACCACGTCCGCCGTCCTCTCCATCTCACTTCCATGGACAGAAGCTCTGAGTGATGAGAGACGACTTCAGCTGCTGCTGAAGAGCATCTCCGCAAAAAGATAAAAACATGCTGGTTTTGAAGGAGTGACACTAGACTGGGTTTTTTCCCTCTCTTTCCCCGGCCTTTACCAGCCCACTCGTCTCTAGTGGAGTAAGTGGAATCAAGTGTTATTGAGCAGCTTCACTTTCTGAGTCCCGGTGATGCTAATGCATGCACACGAGCAAGTTCACCCACACATGCACCTGCACACACACACTCACCATTATAATGCAAATAAAATCTCTGATTAGAGAGGTTTTTTTTTTTTTTTGCATTTAGATGGTAATCCTCTGGAAAAAAAGACAATTTTTTTTTTTTTAAATTAATGCCTGTAGTATTGTTTTTGTTTACATGCAGAAAACCTTAAAACGCTGATGCAGCTGATTTAATTGTTGGGTTTTGTTTCCTGCTTAAGCAAAATAAATAAATAAAAAAAGAAATAAAAAGGATAGGCACATTCTATTAAACACACTAAGACACACGTGCACGCACACAAGCACTTGCACTTTTTAACAACGTATCTAAACATGATTTTAAACTCCTTCTTCGCTCTGAGCCTGAACCGGGACACCAGAGATGACATTCTGACCAAATAAGGACTTCTGGTCCCAACGAGGTCAGAGGTTAAACCAAAAAAACAAAAAAATCCACACATTAAAAGTGTGATTTTATACAGCTGTTGAAGCTTCTGGACTGACTTGTAGGTGTTCATCTCACCGAGTGGAGACACGCAGCTGTTCCCCAAACCCACTCGGCAAAAAGTGCCCCACTTCTCCTTCCCTCAGACCCAAATCAAATCCTCAATTTGTTTATATTATTATGCTAATAAAGGGTAGCATTTCCATATGAATATCAGTATCTCCGAAGCAAGCTGTGAACACAGTGGATGGCTGGCGGGGAGGACAGTGGGATGTGAATGGGCTTCCACTCGGAGTGTAATTTCACTCATCTGATTTTCTCCTCCTCGGATCATCTGAAACGCAGGTATTTTTAGAGCCCAGGTGCTTATCCTCTTTGTGGTGCTGGAGGCTAACGTTAAATGAACACATCAATCTCCAGCCTTTCAAAGCGAGGAAGGAGTGGCAGTGGCGCGGTCACAGTGGCAGTGGGTTTCCCGTGGCTGTGGTTTTCTACGACCGGCTTCTCAGCGTGATTCATTCATGACGGCAGTTCTGACCCAAAACTCAGCTAGTAAATAACAACAGCGGGGTGGAAACGAACACTTTAAAATATCCGTGGAAAAAAAAACCCCCACGCCGTTTCCACTCTGGACCGCTCCTCATCCGGGGCCCAACAACACACACCTCTAAACAGTTAATCAATCACATTATGGCGTAAAGCGTCATCCCACTTCCACTAATGTAAATCGCCGTGCAGGTGGATCAGTGACTCGGTAATGATCGTGCACGTCGTGCTCGGGCGTAGCAGCTATTTAGGCGTCGCTCTGAGTTATGTGCAGCTGTTCAGCACTGATGGGACGGCGTGGCCCATCCGTCACGCTCTCACAGGTGTGCTCGGTTAGTGTGTGTGTGTGTGTGAGACGTTTAAAAGCTCTCCTGATGGTTTGTAAAAACCTGCAGCTGGATCCATCCAGAAAAAACCAGCAACAAAACAGTTCTGAGCCGCTGAAAACGTGAATTTATTTCCATTTGTTGTGTCGAGGTTTTAATCCAACTGCATTTACTCAAATCAATCCAAATAAATGCACAAAGTAAAAGAAACAGGTAAAACAATCAAAAACACGGCAGGATGCTGGTTTAGTGCTCAGCACCGTTACCTCAGAGCAAGAGGGTTCCTGGTTCGAGTCCCGGCCCGGCAGGAGTGTGTTGGGTTTCCTCCCACAGTCCAAAACCAGGTATGTTCGGTGAGCTGAGAACTGTAGATCACCTGTGCACAAGTGCACGTGACCCTGTGATGGACTGGTGACCTGTCCAGGTGTACCCCTGCCTCTCACCTGGGATCACCTGGGATAGACCCCCGTGACCCTAGTAGATGGATTGGACAGGATAACGGTCCTGGAACTGATCACCTGCAGGTGTCCACGGACGATCTGACAGGTGGGTGATGACCTTCGGTTCTGATGTAATAGGAACTTTGATGAGAATGTTAAATGTTCAAGTCCATGATGTCGTAGTTGGACTAAATGAGTACGTGGCAGGAGAAGGACCTCGGACCTGCAGGACTGAGGCGAAACCGGATCTGAGGACAGGTGAGTCTGAACTCCCGGGATGGGACTTCAGTAGAAACACCTGTCGAGCACGGCGGGGGAGGGGTTGTGATGAAGCCACAGGAAGTGACCATGTTTCAGTCCTTGACTTGACCTTGAACTCTCGGTTTTGGACTTTAGTCTGTTGAGATGCTGCAGTTAGACGTTTAAAAAAACCTCCAAGAAGAACTCGCTCCAATGATGTCAGAAACAGGAAGTGACTACTTCCTGTTACCGCTGTAACACATCCATCTGCAACCATCAGAAGATCTTTTTTGTTTACATTATAGTTAAAAATAAAATAAAAGTACTAACTTCTGTCTGCCTGACAATAAAAGTTCATACAAGCTAACATACGGGGACTTTAATTTAATTCACAGTCACTGAGACGTCATCGGCAGGTTTTCCCATGAAACACCTGGAAACACCTGGAAACACCTGGAAACACCTGAGAAAACATCAGCACTCCAGATGTGACCAGTATGAACGCAGATGTCATCAGGACACGGACGGGCCAGGTCTAAGTGTTTCTGGGCCTCTCGTACCCGCTACTGTCATGTGACGTGTCATGTGACGTGTCAGAACACAGACATCACCACGTCTCTGGGCGGATGGGGGGGTGCAGCAGCATCGTGTCACCCTTGGGGGGTCATCTATTACCTTTATTGTGTCTTTAGTGTGAAATCTGAGCTGATCCAGCGATGAACGAGTGGGTGCGACCCGGACAGGAACCGTGACCTGGGTGGACGTTCCACCCACCTCCCCCCTCCCCTCCCCCCAAACACACGCTAAATCACAGCTTAAAACAGAACCACATGCCAAGTGAGTCCACGCCGGAGGTCACCTTCAAAGTATTAGGATTTAATATGATTGACCGCGCTGTCGTGGCGAAGGATTAACGCGACGTTGTCCTTATGCTCCACGGAGATGAGAGACGACAACATGACGCCCACAGGTGTGGCAACCAGGTGAAGCGTGGAGGGGCGGGCGGGAGGGGTGCTCCAGGGCCAGGCCGAGAGTGAAGGGTGGCAGCAGCCCCTCCCGTCGCCAAGGCAACCGCCCTCTGCCTCTCTCCATCCTCCAACGTTCAGGGTCAAGCGTGGCTTTATGGATGTTATCTGATTTGCTGAGAGCTTTCCGATGCCCAGATCTGGCGGTGAAATTAATCTCTGACTAAAATATCGACGGTCCACAGAAACTATCAAGTGAAGCAAAGCAATCAGGCAGCAAGGGAGGAGGAGGTGTTGGAGTAAAAAAAAAAAAAAGCCCAATCAATGGGACGCCGGGTCCAGGCGCCGGGTCCAGACGCCGGACTGGACGGGTTCCTTTTCTCTGCTGCACGTCCATTAAAACTCTGAAATAAAAGGAATTAATCTTTAAATTAAAGTTTGACCTTTGATTAAGGTAATCCCGCAGATTCGTGTGGCTTTTAAGTCTTTACAAGGCAGGGTGATAAGACTTTTACGCTCATTTTCCAATCAGTTTTTACCGTCGGTTTCCAGCTCCCCTGATTGAAACGTCGTCCGGCGTAAGCCGTCCCAGATCCCAGCCCTGATGAAGACTCGCTTGCATATTTTATTGAGCAGTAACCTTACAGCCACTTTCTGCGTGTTAACGGCGCCACAAACTAATAAGACCACGGCGGACATTATCCGTCCAGCAGACGCGCTTTAATCCTCCACAACGCCGCTTGTTTATTATACAGTATCCAAGCACGACCTTCTGCAGTCACCTTCCAGGGTTTAGAGAAATAACACAAAGCATGCAGGCGCTAATCTTCTCAGATATGCTTCAAAGCTCTGCAGAAGCTCGGGGGAACGTCACGCAGGCCTCCCGTGTGCACGTCCGACCAAGTCTGGGAGCCAGGAAATAAGAAACTCCGTTTGTAACGGTGAGGTTGAAGAAAAAAGAAAAAGACAAAAAAAAAAGGGGTGTAACGGAGACTGACGGGCACTTTTCATGTGGAAAAACAGACTCATTCATTTTCCTCCCAGGAAGTCTTCTTGTTTGCAATATTTATGTCACCTCAAACAATGAAAGGAGGACAACCCCCGTTACCGGTGTCGGGCTAAGAATAGACACCCCCCCCCATTTTTTTTTTTTTTTGTTTCATGGGGAGTCAGAAATAAAGAAAGAAAACGCTGAGGAGGAACACCACTCGCAAACTGACCCAGATACCATGACGGAAAGCTGAGAGGCAAAAAAAAAAAAAAAAGTCCACACGGAGGAGAGATGTTAAGTCACAGAAAAATAGCTCTAAAAATCGTTCTCTTGACAAAGTTATTTAAGAAGTAAGAAGGAAAAAGGAGGAGGAGGTGGGGGGTGAATATTTTAAGTGAGCTCAAAGAGAGAGAGAGAGAATGAAAACGAGGAGCCATGCTTCAAATTGTCGACTTGCAAAAACAGGAGTTTTTCAAAGTATATCAGTTGCAGTATCTGCTGAAGGCTGCCCCCCCCCCACTCCCCCCACCCACCCCACTCCCGGCCCCCTCCCCTCCCCTTCCTTGTGGTATGCACCAAAAGCTTAGTAGGGTAATCATCTGAAGAGGAGGAAACACAAATACGGCGTGCAGGCTTCTCTTTCCACATTGTTGGAACATCTGCAGTTGTTGCACTTCTATTTCTATTTTGCTGCCGCGGCGCCGCCGAGCTCGCTAAGCTGCTGGAGCAAGCTTTGCAGCTTTCCACGCCACCTTAAGCAGAGGAATACTTTTTAATAATAGATTCAGCCGAGACTTTTGCAGGTAGCAGAAATTTAATGGTTCTTTTATGAGACTTTGAAAAGTGCCTGTCAATATGTTAAATTTTAGCAACTGTGGCGCCCTGAAATCTATCTACAAGAGCAGAAAAAGTCCTGTAAAAATAGTGCGTGACATCACTCACACGCATGTGGACAAAAAATGGGCATTAAATCCAAACTCTGAAGCGAACCGGGCTGAGGATGTGAATGTGTGCTGCAGTGTGCCTCGCCGGCCCGGAGCTGGGCCGAGCTGGGCCGAGCAGGACCCCACGGTGTCCACGCTGTCAGCTCTGGGGACGGTGACCCTGTCGCCATGACGACGCCCCACCAGAGATCACAGACCGCCACACTCTGCCTCGCGTACATTACCCTTTAACTACGGGCTAGCTCCCGGCGCCGGATGGCCCATCGGATCTGTAGACGACGGCTACCGAAGCAGGTGAACGCCATGTTGGAAAAAAAAAGGAAAAAAAGGCCGAGATGGTTTATTAAACGCATGAAAAATCAATACATAGTCACGTTCAACCCACGTGGGATCAAGACCGAAATCAATACCAGGAGCTTTGGACTGATGTGTCCAATAACGAGCGTTTCCACTGGCATCATGTGGGAAAAGGACAACATAACAAGCGTCCATTACTGGACATTCAAGGATAGAGAGAGAAACAGTGAAAACAGCAACCAAATGAATTAGCTCTGCAAAAGTGCTGACTCGGCGTTCTCCGAGGGCTGAAGTTAAAGTGTGTACCGCGTGGTTCAGGCTTCCTTTAACCCGGGGTTTTTGACGGTGGGCCCGTGGACGACCTCAGAGACAAAGCTGGACAGGAAAATGGAGATTAGAAAAATCTCAGTGATTCTTTGACTTTAACTTCGGTGCAGACAACACACGCCCAGTAAACTGTAGCTAAAGTTTTTTTTTTTTTTTCCTGCTCAGCTTCATTAGACTCAAGTTAAAACACAGTACTGGTGCATTTAAATTTGTAGCACGCTAGGGTTTGACAAGAATGAGCTCATTTTTATCACTTCAAAGCCATCTTCTGGAGTTGTGAAAGCCATCGTGGTCTTCTGGAGAACCCAAAAGGAACCTTTACACGAGATCATGATGGCTTTGATGAGTCCAGAAGATCACGATGGCTTTGACAACTCCAAAAGATCACGATGGCTTTGATGACGTCAGAGGATCACGATGGCTTTGATGACGTCAGAGGATCACGATGGCTTTGATGACTCCAGAAGATCACAATGGCTTTGATGACGTCAGAAGAACACGATGGCTTTGACGAGTCCAGAACATCGTTCTGATGTTCAGAACCAGGACTTCCAGACAGCAAACGTTCCTGGAGCATCAGATGCAGCAAAAACAGATGGCTGCTTCCTGTCTGGCACATTTACGATAAAAACACGCTAATTCATGCGATAAGTTCACTTTTACCAGTAAATCTAAGTTCTTCTAGTTCTGTTCAGTATATCTGACCACTTTTATTTTATTCTTGATTTGAACTTGAAATGACAGTTTGAGTTCTCGGAGTTTTTAATTGAAATTTTCCAACAATTTTCTGACACTTTTCAGTCTTAAGTTAATCATTTCTGATTGATCAGCTCCTTAATCAAAGTTCCCTTTTCTGTTGTTTATCAGACGTGACACGGTGATCGGTTTTAGGTGAGATCACGCCGGCTGGGAGGGATCTACTTTGGACCATCACTGACGTCAGCCAGCAGTTAAACCTCGAGATAACCAAATAAAAATGAAATATTAGCGGGAGTTGGTGGGAATTCACAGTAAATGAGACCCTGATGATCGTGAAAACGTATTTTGCACATAAAGATTAAAAAGTGCTTAACATTCAGTTAAAGAATAGTAGATTTATTTCCTGTTCTTGAAAAGAAAATCTACAGCGAATCAACTATTGATTAAAAGAATCTCAGTCTTTGATTATTAATGTATTAAAGCAGCGCGTGTATCCATGTGCGTGAAATGTTTAAATAAAACTAAAAAAAGAGAATAAAGTCTTGTGTTTTGTTTGCCCCCCCCCCCCGAACATCCGGTTTTTGTTTGAAACCCATGAATGCAGCTTCTGCTTGTGTTTTAAAGCTTTTATTGATGAATATTGTTTTTTCTGGCAGCAGAACCCACCTGGCCTCTCGCCGCTCGGGTTTGGACTAATTCTGCGCTGATTATCTTTCTCGGTGAGGGATTCGATTTGACGTTTTTCAAAGCGACACAGAGAAAATGTGAGTTTTTTCCACGGTGAGGGACGCTCACTCACGTCACCGTGGTATTTTTCTTTATTTACAGCCGGTTTTGGGTTCATTTGTGCTCTTGGGAACTGTTGGCCTGTCATCCGGGCTCACATGTCATCGGACCGGGTTTTGATCAAAACTGAAGGGGTCTAAGTACCGGCAGGCACCGCAGCAGATGTTCAGAAGTACCTGGGGATCCCACAGGTGAATGAGATCGATGAAGGGTTGGACGTCGGTCCAAGCCGGAGGACTGAAGACGGTGCCAAGAGAAGAAAAATCCCAAAGATCCAGAAACACCTCAGGAACCATGATGGGGTGACGGGGAACCATCACGGCAGGAGAAACCCTGGCATGATCCACCAGAAGACTGAAGACGTACTGGATCTTCATCTTCTCTTCCTTTACTTACTTCATTTGACATCGATAGAAGTGGGAACTGATCCCCAGACGCACCTTCGTCCTCCGCAAACCCGAGGTCCTTCAGAGAAGAGCTCAAGTCCCACAGAGTGTGGACGACAAACGCCACTCCAGCTGAATCATGGTCACCGTCAGGACCGGGCTCGGACCTGTCCGTTAATCTGTGGAGGTAAACCATTTAAAGGGGTTTAGACGAAATTTGGACCATTTAGGTCCAGTTTAGAAGCTAAAAACTGAATTTTGACACCGCTCTTGCTTTTTTTATGTGTTTAAGAGTAAGAAGAAGACGAGTGAGCATTTATCACTTCATCTCCGAACTCACGCGTCCAGAAGGCAACCGCTACCGGTCAGACCTGAGGATGGATCGCTTCAGAAAGCTGGACCACGACGTATCTACTTCCTGGATCTGGGGTCAGGGCCAACCCATGACTGGGTCATGTGATGCTGAGATGAGTCATGTGACGACAGCGGGGCTGAAACATGAGGATACCTCACTTATGATCAAGTTCACTTCAGACAGGACAAATAAAATAAAGTCGCGACAGTAAATCTGACATTTTTATTAGAATAAAACTCAAACATCTGAACCTGACGTGAGTCATCATCCTCAGTCCGGGTCAATAAACAAACTGAAAACCACTTCAGAGGTCATTGTTCTGATTAAATTTATGTGTTGGGGGTGGGGGGTTCCTCTTAATAAATAAGGGCCTTTTTACAGACTAATTCTGCTCTTTTCTAGAAGGATGGGGAAACATAAATCATGCCTTGATCATTCGGGCCGGCGTAATAAAGATCCACAAACTTGGAAAAAGCTGCGAAAGCATTTCTAAAGATATTGGTGTCACATAAAGAGCACAATATGCAACCCTGAAGAGGTAGAAAAGAGCCCAAAGATAACAACAAATCACCCGCGGATAGCTCTGCAGATCGTAAAAATAAAAACTAAAAATATGTTGGATTTCAGAAAACCCAGAGTAAGGAAAACAGAGGCTGATAATGAGAGAATATGTCAAACTATACTACGATAAAGCGAAATATCAACACAAGCGCATGTAAAGCCAGTTGATTTATTTCATATATACAAGTTTAAACTGCTTCTGCATTAATTATTCCTTTATTGCTTTTACTTTACATTAAAGGTGTAAGTTGCAGCTAGGTGCTGCTAAAATCAGCCCTCCATTAAAGATTCATCAGCAGACTGGACTGGCAGTTTGTTGGTCTGGACCATTCAGGTGCATGTTAACATAACGCCAACAGGCAACAATATAAGCAGTGGTTTTAGAGGACAGCTGGAAGACATTCACCTAGAAAAAGATTTATAAAACCATTTTCAAACAATTCAGAGTTCAATCTACTGCACTGAACTCTGAATTATTTACATCTGTAAGATATTTGGGGCAGTTTCCAAACTTCTCAGATGTGAAAGAAAAATATTTATCTATACTATACGAGGCTCAGAGAAATTCAGAACGTGTTAAATGTTAATGCTGTAGCAGATTTATGACCAACGTGTGGTCCCTGGACCATCTACTGTATTTTTCGGACTATAAGTTGCACTTTTTTAATGGTTTGGCTGGTCCTGCGACTTATACTCAGGTGCGACTTATATATTAAGTTTTAATATATAAGTTGCACCTGACTGCGACTTATATATTATATATAAAATATATAATTATATATTTGATATAATTAAATATTTTAATAATTAAAATATATAATTTCATGTTCGTTATTTTAACACTGACAGCCACGAGAGGGCGCGCTAGGCTCGTGTGCCAGTACCTGCTACTCTTAATACTCCCATACCACTGAAAAAGTAACATTTAAACATCAACTTATAAAGACAGCTGAGAAAGACTGAACACTAATGCCCCCCAAAAGAAAATCATGTTCTGCAAATTACAAGGTGCAAATAGTGAAACAGGCAGCCGAAAACAGTAATCGAGCGGCAGAAAGAAAGTTTGGAGTGAGCGAGAAACTTGTGAGGGACTGGCGGAAAGCGGAGGATACTCTAACTGCAATGGTGAAAACAAAATAAGCTAATCACTTAGGGGCTAAAAGCTAGATGGCCACAGCTAAAGGAACAAGTTCACAAACAGGTGCTTGAACAACGCACTGCTGGGTGAGGCTTGCTAGCGTTGCAGTTACGTCTCCAGGCCCAGGTTGCCATGGCGACGAATATAAAATACTTTGCCAGGGGACCTTATTGGTGTTACAGCTTCCTGCAACACAACCACCTCTCTTCAGAGCACGGACAATGATGTCCCATAAAGTGCGACTTATAGTCCAGTGCGACTTATAGTCCGGAAAGTACGGTAAATGATAAAAATGATAAAACACACAGACACAGATAAACATCACATTTTGTTCATGTTTGTTTAGTTATCCAACCAGTCTAACTGCATCACCAGAATGACGACTTTATTTATTAAACCCTTTAAAAACAGCAACCGCTGTCCAAGGTGCTGAACATGGGAACAAAATATAAAACCATCAAAGCAAGGAGGCAAAAATAAACATCCCGAGCCACAGAGTCAGTTTTAACATTACAAAGCCCAGATAGTTTCATTAATAACTGCCACTGACACCAGTGGATCCTTTGTCACACGTGACCCCGTCGGCGGCGTTAGTACAACAAGAATAAAAACTCAGATAGCCAACTAACAGGAAACATGTTTTTGCCTAATTGAGTCGATTAATCCTGGAGGGGCCGAGGACGAGTGGAACCGAACGGGTCTATTCCTGGCATCTTCGCTCCGTGCGTCATTGAGCAAGCAAAGAAGCTGAGCAAGTGTGTGTGTGAGTGTGTGTGTGTGAGTGTGTATATTTTAATCCAAGGAGACTCCACCCTGAAGGCAACAGCTCAAACCTGCTGCTGTC
>JAOWBL010000016.1:7602072-7614824 GCA_028564865.1 Zenarchopterus dispar
CACACACACACACACACACACACACACACACACACACACACACACACACACACACACACACACACACACACAGTGTTAGAGGGAATTTATGATCGCGATTATGTAATTGTAACTTTTATCATGGAAATAAAAAAAAGAGAAAGACTGAATCAGATCACATCCATTTAGCTTTGCAATGCAGGATATTAAAACTTTATCTGACTTTTTAATTTTTTTTTTTTGTTTTCATGCACTTTGAATCTAGACGAAGCGAGTCTTCGGAGACAAACTTTAGCTAATGTTTAAAGTGAAGCATCAAAAGACTCCTGCAGTGATAAAGACATTTAAAACCCTCCGTGGTGTCTTTACTCAACAAGTCTGACGCCACCGAGAAGCTCCATGTTTGAGTCCCTGACCTCTCGGCTTAGTGAATGCACGTGCACAACAACACGTGCATGTCATCAGTAGCGTAAAGGTACGCGTACAGGTGGAGCTTCTGATGTTATTTTATCTTAAAACGATAATACTGCCAGAACAGGAGCAACTACACGTGGCTGAGAGTCGGCGTTCTGGTTTCCATTAGCCGGGTGTGTGGTGGTCAGGGGGTCAGGGGGTCGGATCTCAGACACTCTGGCGTGGTTCAAGGGTCACCGAGTGTAGTTTACGTCTACACTCAAGTACCAAACACCACCGCTGTTGGGTGGATGTATGGACCCCACCACAACCCAGGGATGAGTGGACCATGGGCCATCGCCATGGCAACCGGAGTCAACAGCACCTCCAATGCAGAGGGCTCCCACCGAGACAAGACTGGAGTTAAAAAGGAAAAAGTATAAAAAATATATAATAGAAATAAAAATAACTTTTTAATAAATTATAATAGGAAAAGGCAAATAAATAAATAGGATATCTGCAATAAATGACAATAAAATGTGTTAAAAAAAAAACAGAGCTAAAGAGAAAATCTGAGACAAGAAGTCTAAAACAGGATTAAAACAAACATCAGTTAAAAACCAGATTAAAAAGGTTGGTTTTAAACCTGATTTTAAAAACATAAAAGGTCTCTGCAGGTCTCAGGTTCTCCAGCAGGCTGGACCATAAACGTGGGGCGTGGTACTGGACCAGCATCACGAGGCCGGTGCCGGAGGACCTGAGGGTCCGCGAGGGTTCAGAAGGTACCAAATCAGTAAAATAAGACCATTAAGACTTTTAAAAACCATAAGAGGTATCTGAAAATCGATCCTGAAAGACACGGGGAGACCATGCAGTGATTTTAAAGGGGGAGTGATGTGAGCTCTGAAACCAGGTGAGGTAGAGCTGTGAAGACGTGACTGAAAACAGAGCTGTTGTACTCTTTACTTCTGGTCTTTTGATCGAAGCACGAAAATGTTCTCTCACCATTAAAACCTGAGGAAATCATCGGAAGTCATCGTCAATAATTATGAAAGAAAACATAACCAAGACAGAGGAAGATAAAACGACTGTATCTGGAGCCCGATGTTGTGACTGCTGCGTAAGTGGATTTTCATGTATTCATCTTGTGAACACGGTCTAGACGCACACACATAATCAAACGTGAAACGTCTCTGAGGTGAAAGGAGACGCCTCAGATTTACTCTGCAAAGCCACGACAGGAAACAGATACATCACCGCTGAAATATTATTAGCCAGCTTTTGTTACTCGGCTGCAATGAGAACGCCGCTTCCTGCGGCAAGAAGCGTTTTCACGATTTGTGAATGATTTATCAAGAGTGGATAACTTGTGATGTCTTGTAAAATATTACCACCCCCATTCAAAACACATCCAACAAGACTTGAGCGGTGAAAGCTCTATTATGTCTCGGTGAATGGAGGGAGTAAAACTGTCTCCTCTCTTATCTCAGCGGAGGTGATGACTACCCAGCATTCACTTCTTTGCCATTCATGTGGCACAATGGACTCCATGTTAAGGTGTACAAGCGATAAGCATGAAAATGACGAGGTAACAAAGCCGAAGGTTATGTACACGCCGAGCTGGATGTGAAAGTGTGGCTGACTTTGGCATCGCAGGAATCTGCAGAGCGTCTCATCAGTATTCTGCTTGAGCGCCGCCTTTTTCGCATCATACACCTCATCCCGAGTGTGTACCCATGTCCATGTTCGTGAAGACTCAAGGTTAATGTGCTTAAAATCAGCTCGGGAAACAACTCAGAGGAAGCACATAAAAACGGACATAATCGTATGGAAATATAATTCAAACAAAGATATTTAGGGAGCACCGCCTACACGGAGTTTATGATTTCTGAACCACAAACGGAAAAACGGACAAATCTGAAACTGAGCCTGATGATTACGTAACACAAGCCCAGACATCCAGCAGCTTGTTGAGAAACATTTTCAAAGGCATTCAGACCTGCAGTTTTCTGGGAGTTTGTTCCACATGTGAGGAACTTAAAAACTGGACGCTTGTCTCCGTGTTTAGTTCTGACTCTGGGAACAGGAAGTAGACCTGACCCTGATGACCTGGGGTCCGAAATGTGTTTTAGCCATAAACCATTCAGAGCTTTATAAAGCAACAGTCGTGTTCTTCAGCAGACAGAAAGCCAGTGTAGAGACCTGAGATCTGAGATCTTTCTTGGTCTTGGTGAGGACTTGAGCAGCAGAGATCTGAACCATCTGTAGACGTCTGATGGACTTTTTAAGGGAGTTGTCTCTCCATCAAGTCACAGTCACGTGACCTGTGCCAACGGATGCAAACACTATGAACGACCTTTAGACCATTTCCTAAGGCCTCCTTGAGGCAGCTTTATAAGAATCCAGCGTTCGTAGTCTGTTCCTAAGATTGTGGTCAGGTCGATGATCATGTCCAAGATTTTCTACAAACGCAGGGCTGACGGACGAATACCTTAGGAACAACCTAAGAAAACACCACACTATGTTCGTGTACGTATGGTCCAAGAACAACTTAGGTTGTTCTAGAGGTGCCCCTACAGAGTTCCTGTGAACGCCTTTTGAACGAACATGCGTAAGGTGGGAGAATGTCATACTTGAGCCACTCGACCGTCGCTGAACGAAAGTAGCGATCTCGCTACAACCGCTAGATCTTCCTGCAGTTGTAGAAGGTGCAGCTGTGGTCTTCTTGCCATGATCGAGATCTAGAAACTTACAAACATTCCCACGAATATCCCAGCATATGAAATGATCAAGACACAGATGTTTGGAGATGTTGGACAGCCGCCACTTATACATCCAGACAAAATGTTCTGAAAGCTGTAGGATCTTTTGACTGATGAGTTGAGATTACTGTGATTCAGACAACAATTTTCATGAGATGGCCATAATTATACCATCAGTAGGTCTAAGGCACCCTTACGGAGATCATATAAACTCCACGACCAGTGTTTGGTAGAAAAAAAAAATCCCCTCATTTTCTCAAGAATGCCTCAAGTTGTTCTTGAGAATTGAATAACAGTCGTACAGAGTTCCTACAAACACTGTAGGAAACTATCACCGCTCCACGAACCTCTACGAACTCCAGATTTTATACAAACCGGGAGATTCGTGGGAACCATTGTGACTGAAGCTTTAATCCCTGATGTGGATCACATGATGCTGAAGGTTTGACAACCAGAAGATTGTGACCTGCATCATGTAACACGATGAGGTGCAACCTGAACCGTGGCGTGGTACGAGAACGAGCACCGTAAACTTTAACCAACAGTTATATGGACAAAGAGAAAGTATCTTGCACTCAGTCATGGGGGCATTAGATGTTTAACATGTGACATCCAAAAAAACCTTTTTGTTCCTCAACCGAGCTCATTACTGCTGTGATATCTGGGATCTGTTCTGTTGAGATCTTTGTGAAACTTTCAGGTTGGACCTCATGATGAATGATAAAACTCACAATTCTTAGGCTCCCAAAACTTTTAGCACCTTTTTTTTTTTTTGTTTTGGACTCTAAAATTTTACACAAAGCCAAGAACTATTTCATGAAAACTTGTGGAAGTTAACCCTAAAAGTTACAAGTCATTGTGCAATTTAAATGTTAACTAAATAATCAATGTTAACAACTTGAGTCACTTAAAACCCCTCAGCGGTGTCAGCGCCTCAGCCTTTTCCCATAAACAGGGTCTGCAATGACAAGACCAAAGAGAGGCCCGTCACACTCCCAGCTCACACTCGCAGCTCTGTGTAATTACAATCAATAATTCATTTTCCCCTTTTCTGCCACTGTTCCATTCAAACAACCGCTCGCACACGATCCCGAGCGCTCCCGAATCTCCTCAGGGTCATGGTAATTGGACTGGGATCTTTTTTTTTTTTCTTTCTTTCTCTCCTTTCCACTTCTTCTCTTTGACCGAAAGCTCATCAGTTAAATGCAGAGGAGAGCGTTCTCCTCGGGGTAATTGTCTTCGACGGCCGCGTGAAGCTTCTGATGCCCCCGCTCAGGTGATCCTATTGTTCTTCTGAGCTGCTTAATTTGAGGAGCAGCGGGAACGCCGGGTCATCGAGTGCGTTGGCGCCGGACAATAAGGGTGTCATCCCATTTATCCCCCCTGGCAGTAATGGCGCCTATTAGCGGCCTGAATCGGCGGGTTTGCAGTTGGCTAAGTGGACGAGGGATAGAAGCTGAATTTTCTCGGGTAGTGGCTGGAATAATTATAGCACGTCTTACATTTCTTCACTTGTATGGATTTAATCAGAATCAAACGAGGAGCCACCCATTGTGTGGATGTATTCATTCAAATTCTGGCTCCCTCCTCTATCTATGCGTGTCAGCAAGAGGCAATTACACCTTTTAATGTAATGGACTTCCATTGCACATTTTCAAATCCATTTTCCTTCCACCAATAGTTTGGGCAATTTTCTTGACAAGTCTGTTATGATTATCATGTACGTTTACCGTCACCAATCTCCGCCATCACTATTAGTGTCATTCATCAAACTTGTCATTTTAATTTTTACTGAAATTATCATCATTGATTGGTATTGGTATGACTGTCGTTATCGCTGTCACATGTTCGACTCCCGCATGGCGAATCACAGTCTGAGTCAGGCAGACGATCGCTGTGGGACATCGTCGACATCATGGCTACCTAAACGTGTCTCAGGCCCACTGGAGCTGCACATTTCTATCTGTGGGTGTCACCCACAGAGACATCGATAATGGTGGTTGTGACTGGCTTCTCCGTCTCTCTGCCATCCCCGTCTCCCCGGCTGGGATTTAATGTGACACTTATAGCTATTGCATGGCTTTGCCCCCAGATAGCAGGGAGCCACGCCTGAATGGAAATGAGATTGTCATCTGTCAGCTACACCCATCAAACCAGTGGAGCTCTGACAGGCAGCGAAAGAAAGATTAAGAGAGATGCCGAGGGAATGGAGAGGAAGAGGAGGAACCCTGTAGATGCTGCTCACATTGGGCCATCATCAATGGAGGCTCTGTCTGATAACAGCTATGACTCGGGATACAAACGCGTAAATCACTAGTAAACATCCTGCAGGTCTATCACCTACCGGGAACAGGATGTACGAACTTATGGTGCATGAAAGGGGAAAAAACTCCCAAGACAATTTACAAAACTCCAAGCTTTAGAAATGTGTCGAAGAACTTCTAAAACAGAAGATCAATGACAAGATTATTATTATTTTCCTTATTTTGGCCATTCTCCTCACCTTCCACTGGGCATTTTTATTTAACCAGGATAGTCTAAGGGTCAGAGTCTTCACCAGGTTGGTTTCTGGTGTTTCCTCGTTGGTCTAGAATCAACTCACACATGTTCCACCTACCCTCACAACAGAAACACTTTCTTTTTTCTTTTTGTCTGCATTTGTTTCAGGGATTAATATTCAAACCCACTTTTCTGGAACATCTGCAGACCTTTCATTCAGTATTTGGTTTTAGGACCTTTGACAGAATTGTGAGCCTCAACGTTTCCTGCTAATCTTTCTAAAAGCTTGGCAAACCTCTTGTTTGGAAGTGTCTCCCTGATATTTGCCAAAAATGAAATCCTCAGCCAGAGCTGAGGCTGGATGGAGAGCAGCAGCCATTTTTAGGTTTCTCCAGAGATGCTGCTCTGGGTTCAGCTTCAGTCTTTAGCGGAGCTCACTTCCTGGGTTATTACGTACATTACAAGAATTATGATCAAGTATTTCAATATATCAACACCGGGTTTCACTGTGTCTCCATTTATTTACATTTTCTTTCAGTTTTTAAGGTTAATGTTAGAAACTGTTGATAAGTTGAGGTCTTGATGTCCTCCTCCAGTTTGAGTCCTGTCATTTATCGGCCATATTATCGCGTATGCAAACCCAGCAAAGAGAAATTAAACAACAATCAGACCTCCTTCCATACTGATATCTATCTTTCAGTTTGCTCTTTTTCCTCATTGCTCTTCTTTGTGTGTTTTATTGACTCCAAAAGTGGTGTATTAGCACCACCAGGTGGTATGGAGTGTTAATGTCCCAGGTCAGTGGATCCTGCCGGGAACATCACTTTGATAAGACGCGATATCTGAAATTCAACTCACTCCGTTAGTACTTTATTAATCCCTAATGGAAAGTTTTATTTGTGGGATTTTTTTGGTTGCATTAAAGGTCAAAGGCAAATGTGTAGGATTGTTCTGAATTGCTTACAGTTCAGAGAAAGTGCTTCTGATTTTGTTCCCCTGTATCCTTCTCCAGGTCTGCACCACAAGAGCTCTGTTTCAAGGGGGTCTATGCAACCTCGCAGCCTACTTTACACTCCAAAATATACATATATATATATATATATAATTAGAAAAGACACATCGATCCATACTCTGTCTCCTATTAATTTTTTTACTAAACCTTATTAAGTTCTTGAAGTATTTCAAGATCTAGTAGGCAGCACCAGGACTCACTCAGAAGTGTTAAAATGTTAAAAATGTGAATGATTTCTTTTGTTTTTGCAATCAGCTAATAAAACACGTTTCTGCCCCTCTTCTGTATATCACTCAATCATCTCCTTTATTCTTATCATCTCATTTTTTTCTGCCCTTCACCTGGAAATGTTTACAAAAATTAAAACTTTCTCTAATACATCTGGAACCTTTGAACCAAGACATTGTGAATAAAGAGGCTTAAATGATGACATATGACCCTTAGATTGTAGCTCAAGGTTGCCAGGTAACCCAAACCTGTGTCCCAAACCTTCCCACAAACAAAATAATAAAACATGCGTCCCTCTCCAGATGGATCTGTGTTAATATTATACCTGGAGCAGCAGAGGAGGCTTATCCAATCCTCCTGAAGGTGATATCGGAGGAGAGCGAGAGGAGAGCGAGAGGCCAGCGAGCCAAAATCAAATTAGCATCACAATAAATCAGCAGCAGAGAGACAGCAGCCAGAGTAAAGGTGAGGGAAGAAGGCCATAGATTTTCTACCGCGGGGGCGACTCGCTGTCACTCAGCCGCCTGGAGGAGGACTATATTTGAAGAGCAAAACCACAAAAGGGACGGTTGTACACACATGCAGACACACACTCAGAAAGCCACATGCACTTTCTTACATGTGTAAGTCACTTAACAATGAGAAATAATTGACTTGCATGGCGATAGAGTGATCAATACTGATGTCCTGGATTACAGTGAGAGCAGAGATGAGCAACCCGGCTTGGATGCTCTGAAGTGCATTTGTGCACCGCGTTACAGAAAATCTCCCACAAACACGCACAAAGAAAGCCGATGGTAATTAGTCAGCCTGACAGAACATCCCGCGGTAAGTAAGGACGACTACAGCTGAATTAGGAATGCTGCAGTCACAGACTTACCCACAGTCACCAGGGACATGCTTTGAATGCTATGAGGGCCTAATTAAGACGCTGAGATAATTGGAGTGGGGTGGGTCAGTGTGTGTGTACATGCCTGTTTATTTCCAAGAGATCTTCAATTACTCAAAGCAGCCGTACGTGCACGTAAATCCCAGCAGCGGTTTCCTGAGGGGGTCGGACGAAGATGGACAAAGGTGCTGCAGGAAAAACCACATATAGAGGGTATACGCTGAAGACATATATGCCATATTTAGCAAGAGAGAGGCAGGCTGAGAGGTCACAGAGGGAGGGGGGAGAAAAAGTGTGAACAGCAGATGAAAAATGAGGCTAGCTCGCAGACAAGCCTCAGACAACACCACATCCTCCCAACGCAGCAGAGCCTTGGGGATACACAAGGAATTTTGGGTAATGCAAACCGACTTGCCACAGCTCAGTGGCCCCCTGACTGGCTGCTCTGATTGGGGGTTGGGGGGTGTGGGGGGGTGGGGGTTAAGATGGAGATTCCTGATTGGCTGTGGTGTTTCCAGAGGCAGCCTGTTACATCAGAGCCCGTGTAGGATTGTCCTCAGACGAAGGTTGTTACGCCGCTGACACATGGCTACGGCGGGTTCATCAGCAGACTGAAATCAGACTCTGGATTGTTTCTATCTGAAAGTGAAATCTTCATATATAATATTGATCTTCTCTTGGAGACGAGTGCTCTTTATTTGAATGTGGGAAGCAGGAGGAAGGAGGAGCACTTGTTTTTATTTATTTTTATTTCTGTTTTTCTGTATTCACATCGAGTGACTGTGAAGATACCTCTCACGGTTGTGGAGCCGAAGCAAATCTCTGTGAAGCGACGTGATCCCATGATTACATCAGGTTTATGTGTTCAGTAATCGAAAGATCTGCAGATTACTGCAGGAAAGAGTCGACAATCAGTAGCTTTACAGGTAAATGCTTTTACCAGAGTCCTCTGGTTCATTTTAGTTTAGCATATGCAGAAGCCATTCCCCAAATGCCAGCAGACAATCCTATAACCTTTTAACACTCCCCACAGACCACTAGTACAGGCAGAGATGACATTCAGCTCCACTACGAGATGTGCTGGACAACAATTTCTGTTAAGCGTGACATTCTCAGAGAAATAGTTATTGCTGTTGACGAGATTGTGGGATCCAGCCCCACGCAGCAGGCCAGCCAATACGAGCTGGTGTCTGCTGAGCACGGTGGTGAAAATCAATCCTCTTTTCATCAGCGGGCTGGAGTTCTTGTCCGTTTCAGAGCCTCCACATCAGTTGTTTTGTGAACTGTTGAATCTCCTCTCCGGAGGTTCCCTGCAGCCACGGATATTGCCTTTTACTGTTTTCTCTCATTGGGGGAAGTTACAAAAAAAACAAAGAAAAAAAAACTTTTTCTTACCATTTAAAGTTGACCAAAGGGACTTTTGCATTTGTTGCTCAGTAGCTCCCCCTACAGGCTCGGAGCTCAAGACAGTTTTAAAAGACGGCTCAATATTTACTTGTTTGGTCTCTTTCTCATTATTTCCTCTGAGTCAGTTTCTTGAGCATCTTAGTCATCTTTGTAGCTCTGTGAACTATTTTTTTTTAACCTTTTTTAAGTGACTATAAAGCGAAATGGAATATTCACAAAACATGACTGGGACACGAGAAAAAGACCTAAAGCCACGATGTTGCTGGTGTTTACAACTTACCCCCAGCTGTTTTACAGATTCTTTCAAAAACCCTGAAATGTGAACTTAATACATCTGACCTAAGAGGAATTTGTTTACATCTAATTAGACTCAGTTTCCAAACGTCAGATTATTTGCTCCCTTTTTCAATAACTAAAACTTTGTAAAATGCTGATATTGAAAAAAGAAAAAAAGACATCCAAGTTATTGGGAAAAAAAATGCACTCCAAGTACACGCTTACCTCATTCTCCTTTCCCGTGCACGCCCTTCAATTAATGATAACATACTGCAAGTATGGATATATTTACAACCAAAGGCTACTTGTGGATTCCTGCAAAAGCCTCAGAAATGCTTACCAGCAAAACCGTAAAGCACATGCAATGATATTAGTTTAATGCGAGGCATGATAAATGAAGACCCAGAGAGACCCCGTGGCCACGCTGCATTAGGAAACGGGGACATATCTCATCAGGAAGAACCAGCTGTCCATCGGTGGAGATGTCATGTATCATGCATTAGCCAGCATCTTAATCACCATAAAGATGACTCAAACATAATTAGGTTTTTTTTTTATAGTGCGTGCCTGACTCTGTTTCAGTTCCTTCGGTGTGGATCTGAGGTCACATTTTCTCTGCTGAGCTCAGGTAACCTTCCCTTCTCCCTCCCCCTTCTTTTACAGATGAGAAAGGTGCTTTTATGGATGAGCCAAGCAGATGAGTCCATATTCAGAGCGAGGACTTGTCTGTGGGCTCAGTTATCACCCACCCGTCGTTCAGGTGGCGTTCAGCCGGCGACACCTCGAGCTGTGTGTGAACCAGCATCAATTATGCAGACGGCAGAAATGACATATTTAGGTATTCTGATAATTACGTTTTAATACAACAGATGTCTGCCTCATTTATAGCAGTTAATGAAAATGAATGGCAGCCATTTTGCAATGAGAAGTTTCACAAGAGTGTTGAAAATGTGAGTTAGAAGGTTTGGTTTCTCGTGAGTGAGTTTGGCTGGGTCGGGAATGAAAACCATGTCTCTTTTACTGATCAGGAAAGATTAAAAAACAAAGCTGTAGTTTAATAGTTGGAATCAGGACTAATTTACATAATGAGGCACTAAGTGTTGTGCTGCAAAAATGGCTGCTAACAGACACCCACTGCTGCGTTTATTACTGCATGAAAGGAGCCAAAGACCCACGATACCTACTCTTTCACTTAAGTCTTAAAAGCATCAAAAAGGGCCTAGCAGCATGCTCTCCTCATCCAGCACTTCTGCAGCATGGTTTTATAACTGAGGGGATGCTATAAAAGGAATGAACTGGACCGGAGTCTTGAAGGGGAGAAATCGACGGAATAATAGTCGACATTCCTTCAAATTCACGATGGCATTTTGTTTAAGGACTGACATCTGAAAAGTGAGTCACCAGCTGTGAGAAGCATCCCCGTACCAACCCCACAAGAGAATTGACAGCAAGACAAATGCAATTTGTTCTGATTTTTGGAGAGGATGTTGCGTTTACTGTCGACTCGTTCATCGCATGCCCATAGGACAGTGACTCCTCACGCTAATGAGGCGGTCACGTTTCCAGAAATATCTCCGTTTCAGCCACCCACCACGAGGAGCAGAAATAAAATCAGTGCACACGAGCGGCGTCATCACGGGCGGGCGGCGGCATCCGTACCAGAGCCCTCTGACACAGTTCATGCTTTGAACTTTCCTGTCATGCCTCATCAGCGCTGCGAACGCACTGGCATGGCGAGCAGACTCCCAACACCCGGAGGTGCGTGAATTATTCGGTGGCCGTCAGGAGGACGGCCGCCATCAGGGCTTGTTGTTATTAGCGAAGATGCTCCTGAGATCCACTCTAAATGCAGATTTCATAAAGTGTTTGACAAGTGCAAGGAGACGGGCCTTTGGGGAAGTGACCTCGACTGTAATGAAATAAAAACGCGAGAGGACGTCGGTCCTCTCATCCGCCTGACAGGTGAGTCCACGACCGGGAATTCTCGCCGATATTTGGTCAAACGGTTGGGAAATGGGTTCATTCTCCTCTTTCTGCTGAATTTAATCCATTTTTTAAAAATATTTTGTCATTACAAAATGACAAATCAGATAAAAACAGTTATCTCGAGACAGATTGAGTGCACCTGAATTACAGAATTATCACCTGTGACTACAGCTGAGACGGGATCTCCGACCACGAGATCTCGCGATATCAACAGGAAACGGTATTTCCCGTCGCGTGAAAAGCCGCACCCGAACCGGCCAGTAGGAGGCGCAGTACACCCTTATTACTTCTGGTCCATCAGAGAACCAGAAGAACAGCCTGAACAGAAACACCCAACCTGTGTTGCTCACCTTGTGGCCCCTCCCCCGTACCAGCGCACTCCCAGGTGATCCAGTCAGAACCGGAGTTATTCGCCACCTCCCCGAGTCCATCGTACACCCGTGTAGCTGCCACTGGCTGATCCTGCACCGGCCTAACAAATTAAAAAAATAAAAAATAAAAAATGACATAATATTAATGGTAGTAATGTAACTGTAAATATTATAATTGTTATTAAGCTAGCTGAAAACTAAAATCCAAAAGGAGAAGTTGCCAACAGTTTGAGTTTTAGTTTCGGGGAGCGGCTGCACCGCTGGGGTAAAGTCGCTTCTATCTCAGACGCCATTTTGGGTTTCCATTATTTAAGATACAACCGAACCGAACCATTTCTGGCCCTCCTTGAAATGGATACGTTCGGTTAGGGTGGAGCTACTGGCGTCACATGATACGATCCGTTGATTGGCGGCCAGGAAAACGTCCCCGCCCACGACAACAGCGGGCGTGAAACAAACACCAGGTTCAGTCCACGTAGGAAAGATAACTGATAATAGTTTTCTTCTCTTTTCAGCTGTTTCTCTTCACCTTCCAGAACCTTCTCTCACGTGATCCAGGATGTGTTTTATCTCCAAAGAACCAAAATCCAAGCAGAACCAAAACAACCCGCTCCACCATTGTTGTTTGTCACATTTGTTGTTTGTCACGCTAGAGTGACGTCGCGCTAGCCATATAGTTTGAACCCCTCAGGCCCGATGGCGGTCCAACTTGCACCGGGAACACTCGCCTGAACAGGACTGGACCATTCTAAGCCTCCAGAACCGTACTGACCCGGACCACGCAGTGGAAATGGGGCTCTACTAACCAGACGGGTGGTGTTAGCTCCTGTTAGCATGTTACCACCTGCTAGTTTGTTAACTCCTGTTAGCTTGTTAGCACCTGTTAGCTTGTTAGCGCCTGTTAGCCCTGCTAGCTTGTTAGCGCTTTTTAGCTTGTTAGCACCTGTCAG
>JAOWBL010000016.1:7614924-7625736 GCA_028564865.1 Zenarchopterus dispar
CTTGTTAACTCCTGTTAGCTTGTTGGCCCTGCTAGCTTGTTAGCACCTGTTAGCTTGTTAACTCCTGTTAGCTTGTTGGGCCTGCTAGCTTGTTAACTCCTGTTAGCTTTTTAGCACCTGTTAGCTTGTTAACTCCTGTTAGCTTGTTAACTCCTGTTAGCTTGTTGGCCCTGCTAGCTTGTTAGCACCTGTTAGCTTGTTAACTCCTGTTAGCTTGTTAGCGCTGGGCTTTTTGATTTAGTTGGTGGCAGCTGGTTGGAAATCAGACTTGTACTTCTTTGATTAACATGTTTAAAGAGATTTTAAATTGTGATTTTAGTCAGGCTAAGGCAATATATTTTCTTTTAACGTTAAGTAAATTACCTTTGGTATTTTCAAACTTTATTCTTTCTTTTTGGTCTTCACTTTTATATGTTACAAATCCTCTAAATTCTGTGTTGATTTGTGGATATTTTTGTCCAGTTAAATCTGAATTACGGCTGTTATGTGTCCTTATTTATTTAGTTTACAGTTTGTAACATGAGCTACCAGACGAAGAAAATAAAAACAACTCTAAACTGGTTCATAAAGTTTTGACGTATTTCATTAGCGTACTCTTCCATAATAATCTTTTTTATAGCTTTTTTGAGAACGTGCACACTGCTGGACAAGTAAACATCATGAGAACACCTCTACAGTGAAGTTCAGCAGACGAGAAGAGAAAAATTGTTTATAGGCCAGCGCTTTTATTCTGGGTTTAGTAAAGTTTATGGAGCTCGTCCATCACTGCGACCTGGCACAGGAGCTCTCCAGAGGCTCCAGTGACATCCTCACATTCCTGTTTTTATTTCTTTTTTTATTTACTTTAACTCTCCAATGTCATGGCTGCGTTGTTGACTTGTTTTGAAGGGTGGCAAAGTTAAGGGAATATGTAAATGATTATGGATCAATACCTGCCAGCTCACAGAGAAACTGAGGTTCAGCCGGAGCTGCGGTGCATTCCTGTCAGTCAACCGTGCACGTCTGCCTTAAATGGAAAATCCAATACTTGTTTATGGGGCTCCAGATATTGTGATTAATTGCATTTTCGTCATGCTGACAGTCTTTTGCAGTCTTTTTTTCCCAGCAGAGTCCATCTTCTGTTCACCTTCCTCCCCGAGTGGAAAAAGTAAAAACAACAACAAAGTCGGGAAACTGACGAGCTGGTGTCAAAACAAGTCACCCGTGGAGATATTTGTGCAAAGGAACTTTAACATTGTGACAGAAATATAAATAAGATATTCATGGGATCAATCCCAGCAGCTCCTCGGGTTTCATCAGCAAACTTCTGACCGACTTGTTTCTAATCATCTCGGCCATCAATCGAGTCGAACCGACAAGGACAAAAGGGATTCAACAAGGCTGGGAAAGGTGAGTCTCATCCCAGCTAACAAACAGCGTAAACAAACAACGCTGTCTCAGGATTTGAATTATTTGATGAGGAAATTAAGGGTCCAGCGTGAATGACAATGCGTAAATTGAGCAAACAGGCTTCTAATGAAAAGCGTTTTTAATCAGAATATTTTATACTGTACGTGGATTAAAACCCTCCAAGACGATGGCTTTGAAGTCCGGTTTAATTATGAGCCATTTTTCTCTCGTGTCTCTCCAACCTCCACGTCTCCACTGCAACCTGTTGCCTTGGAGACGGCAGCAGTCCAAAAAAAAAAAAAAAAAAGTGTTGAGGCAGAAATAAGCAGACGTTTCATTTACTTTTTCCTTGATTAAAAACTGCTCCAACGCGAGGTGTTGCGTCCTGGTTTGGGCTCCGAACTAATTGTTTTCACGTGAAGGATTTGACAGGCGAGAGGCTCATCCTGTCACACAAACATTATCTCGACGTTTGCCATCAGTTTGCATCTTGTTGTCTCCACCGGTGAGACAGCCAATTATTCTTTAGAGGAAATCACTTTATTTATTATGAACTGGAAAGCTGTCAGCTCGGGGCAAAGTCACTTAGGAAAGACAGAGGAAGTTATTACTCTGTGACTCTATTAATTGTGATTAAGTGAAGAAAAAATATTAATAACCTGCAAGTTATTCCTGTCAAAGTCAGCACGTCATGGCCGCTCCCGTCTGCATGCTCTTCCTGTTTTTTCTTCTCGCCGGGCGGCTGAGCTGCACGCTGGTCACAAGGCCTCTGAAACCCACGTCACCTGACCAGTTCCTCCTCCACCTTTCTTCTCCACACAAAGTTTTCCAAGGGAGGGCGAGCGCGAGGCATTGATGGATGAGCCGACCTCCCGCCCCGAGGATTTCCAAAGCGAGGCGGGCGGGTTTGAAAAGGAGACGCGGCTCTGCTGGTATCCATCAGCCCGACAGGTGGGCCAGACCTCCACCCATAATCACCTGCTTGTTAAGAGCGGAGGGAACAAAGCAGGCCAAACAGGAAGTCCTTCCCTGCCCGCTTCCATTTCCTCTCCTCGTTACTGACGTCCTGCTCGGCAGCGCCGCTCATCAAGCGTTGGCTTGGGGACAGCCGGATACGGGGGATGTGACGGAGCGCCGGCCAGCAGCTCTGGACCACCAGATGGATGCTGCCGTCTTGTTGAGCGCCAGCGCACACCCGCCCAGGTTAGCGGCGGCCGGACAGCTTTATTGATAAATGAAACCCACGGCCACATGAGAAGCATCAATCTCCCAGCTCCTCTCCTCGCATCACTGTCGTTTCTTCCTTTTTGTCGTCCTTGAGCGTTGATCAGAGCTGATATGAAGCGGTGGTCTGAAGTCGAGTCAGCGTCGACTCTCAGAGTCTGTGGTTGTTGGACGGGAGTCGACTCAAGTCCAGGTCACTTAAAAAAAGTTCCTGGAAGTCACCGGACCTGAAGGTCTCATCAGACTTTCAAAGCTCTCGTTTTGTTCCCTTTGATGTCTTGGTTCAGGGATATCAAACCTACCTGAGCGGACATGAAACCCATGCAGAAGAAGAAGTTTGGACTGTGAAAACTCCCCAGGTCCGCCTCAACAAGTCGGCAGCCGATGTGGGTCACGGGCGTCCTTTTAACACTCTCCGTCTTTTGATGAGAGTTAACAAAGCTGATCAAACAAGGCAAGTCGAGCAGGAGGCCAGCAAATTTCAAACCGAGGGCCTGGACCCGATCCATCAGGGATCCGAGCAGGATGGGAGGGGGGGGTGTCAAAATAAATTAAATCAAAGGGAACAACACATGGAGAGATAATGTCCAGACCCCCTCCCCACAGCCCCCTCCACATTCCCCCACTGACGTTCCTCCTACCAGACAGATGGATGCACTCTTGAAGAGGAGTCTGTGGAAACTTTTTAATGAACAAGAAACAGGCTGAGGGGCTTTTTGAATTATCTCATGGTCGATAAGCACCCCGCAGCATAAATGGCGCCGCGAAGGGCGGTGGTCAGATAAACAACATCTTTTCAGAAGAAGAACAGAGGACGGAGCTGACACTCAAGGAGAGATTAGCGAGGTGTCTTTTCAAGGTTTGTCAGGTCCATTAGACGGGAATCGAAACCGGGGAGCAGATCTGGAAGAGTGGAAAAACTCTGCCTTTTTTTTTCTTCTTCTTCTTCACCTTCATCTTCAGCATGCAGCATCTATTAATAAGACTTTCAATTCTCAGTTTCTAACAAAGCTGCAGGACAAATATAGTAGCTCCAACCATGCAAACGGCGTCCCGATAAATATAACCATCCGTTAGTGCAGAAGCCTAAAAGAGCCTGAACTCTGTCTGAAGTCCGATTATGACATCAGAGTGTCATTGCTGGTTCCACAGAAGCCTCCAGAAACATCGCTTCTGTCATCTGAGTGGAACTTCTCAACATCTGCTGTGATGAGTAACCATGACAACAGGAAAAGTTACCTACATCTGGGAGCGCCTGGTTTTCTTTTCTTTTTTGTCTTTTTTCAAAGCACGTATAAGACCCTGATGAAGTTGGGCTTAATTAGAGGAAGTTTAGCAGGTTAAAAAAAACAAAAACAAGAAAGAAGAGGTTGAAATCATTTCTTCTCTGAACAACCACGGAGATGCTGGGATCTCGTAGACGTGATCAGAAGAGCCTGCAGCACTAATGAAGCCAAACTGGGAGTGTTGAGAATTAAATAACAAGTGCTTCGCCACCACGCCGCCGTCTTCATTTCCTTTTCTCTACTTATTTAAATCTCAATTAATGTTACAACAACAGAATTTCCCTTTGGGCACTGATAAACTATTTCTTTTAAATTCCATTTATCTCAGTTTTAATCACACCAGATTGTCAAAGTCCCACGTGCACACGAGTGCCACATCTGGAAGAAACCGACGTTCAGTCCGCAGCATACTGTTGAGATGTCGGCCATGTTGGTAGCTACGTGTTTGGTTCTGGACTGAGACTAGCTACTTGTTGCATTTTGTGTTTTTTTTTTTTTTTTTTGCTGCATAAATCAGACTAGTAATTAAAGTTAGATGCTCTCGCGTTGCTAAGTGCAGCAATGCTTCAGATTATTCTAATTAAAACAAATGATCGGTTAACTTTTCATCTCTTCCTTGCCTGTCACATGCTCATATAAACATTTAAAGGAACAATCTGCATGGATGTTTAGGTTTTCATACGTGACAATTTCATTTGTAGGTTTGAAATTTGTTCTTCGTTTAGTTTTTTTTTCTCCAATTTCCTAGTTATGAAAACCAACAGACTTTTCTTTGGTAAAATCCCAGCAAACACGAGGCGACTGTGGGAAGAAAAAGTCCCCCTTAACAGGAAGAAACATCTGGCAGAAGAGAGGGGAATAAAACTGGGATTAAAGAAATATAGTCGTTTTGTACTTCAGATTTGTCTTGATTTTTTTCTACGTTTTTTCTCTTTAACTCATGAAGTCCAGTTACACACGACTTTAAAAACATAATTAAAACATACACAAATGAAGATATGTTTGACCCTCCAGACTGTGTTAGAAAAACCTGCTGGAACGAAGATTTCAAAGTCCCGTCCATTTATAAACTACAAAAAACTCCAGATATTTAACTCCCAAACTGCTCAGCTGTACATGCACTCAAGCTTTTTTTTTTAAGATAGATCTTCCATCTTTTCTTAATAATGCCGTCTTGCTGCAGCTGATAACTTGTGATGGTAAACTGATGTGTTATCCTCGTATTTCTCCACGTTTCTTGATTTTTGTTGGGTGTGGAAATTTCACCGAGTTCGGAAAACAAAATCAGGGTCGAGTGATCAGGTGGTGTCAAACGACCCGTAACCAACCAAAACCCGAGTGCTAAAATCAAGATAATCCTGTGCTGCAAAAGGATACGAGTAGAGGAAGAGTGAAGAAGAGAGGCAGGTAAGGGTGGGGGCGGGGGGGTTGAAGTCTTTATTGACCTGTGACAGCGAGGCTTTCCATGACCTCTCGTGAGGAATCCTCCGTGGTTACCGTGGGAAACGGGTCGCACCTTTAATTGAGCTGAGCTCGGCACATTAAGTCAGTGGAGGTGCAGCGATGCCTCGACCGAGAGCCGCTCAGAGGCGGAAGACCAGTCACCTGTAACGTTTCATTTTTAGGGCAGAAAATACGAAAAGGTAGAAGTGATATGAATGCAAATAACGGCGGTGTAAAGAAAATAAATAATCCCTCTCCTCCATTACTTCTGGTTTTCATTTCTCCGAAAGAAAGTCTTCCTTAGTAAGCAGTAAACAGCAAGTGTCAGCCTGGATATGATGTTTTACTCACCGAAGCTCCTTCCTCATGAAAAGCCCTGTTAGGCCCAATCTGTGCCAACAAACTGACACCCACAGATGAATCTGCTAGAAAAGCCCTGAGCTCGGAGAAACGGCGAGCCGAGCGAGCTATCTGTCATTACGATCTCAGCACGCCCAAAAAAGCCGTGATACACAAACATAACAACATCTACTGGAGCTCCTCATGCACGTAATGTCGTTTTTCAGGGAGACGAGGAGGACAGAAGAGAGAAAAGTTGGTCTGGATAATTCCCATTGTTCAAGGTGATTCGTTTAGCTGCCGCGTTTCCGTAATCGGCACAAAGTGATGGCGACGTGGAGGATGATCAGAAGCAGGGGGATGTTGGATGAAATTATGGAAATGTGCAGGAATTTTGATTTAAGACAATGTCGAAGGTGTGGCAATCAATCCCACAGAGATGGATCTGAGATGTTGGGAGATAATTCAAGATAAAAGCTCGGTTCAGTTTTAAAAAAGAAAAAATAAATGCAACCAAGGACGCATAAAAAAATAAGATGAAAATAAGGCCAAACAGTGGAGAAGATACCAGAGAGTCCTTCAAAGCTGCGTTAGTGTTGCCTCGGCGCGTTTTACAGGTCAAGGGGAGTTGGGTCGCAGCAGGATGTTATGAGCTCGGTGGGAAGAGTCCAAAGTACCAGAGAAGGTCTGAGGAAGGGCGCTTTTTGATTAATACCGTTCTACTACAATGCTTAGTAGGAATTTCCAGCTGCACACTGCTGTTTTAGTGCAGCAAGGTCATCCGTACTGGCAACCCTGTTAGATTTTAGCTCCGGGTCAGAAGCTGGGTGCGGAGGCGATTGAATTGTAAAAAGCTGTGCTGGTAGTTTCTTTGAAAAAAAAAAAAAAAATCAAGGTAAAAAGGTTCTGTTTTGGTGTGTGTTTGCAGGCGTGTGGAGTTGTGTTTATTATGCGGGAAGGTTGATGAAGAAGGTGCATCATCTCTGCAGCTGCAAGCGAAAGGAAGAAACATCCCAACATTCGACACTTTTCTCAGGCCTCACATTTCTTCGCCTTCAGCAGATTTAGTTCATGTTATTAAACATTTTCCTCCTGAGTAACGGCGCGACCATAAAATACTTGAAGGCAAAGGGAAGAAAAGAAATTAATCTCACTCCCCCCCCACCACCACCCCAAAAATTGAAGGTAGCATAGTGCATTCATATAGCCAAGTAAATCTCATTTAACTCAGGGGTTCCCAAACCCACCCAAACACCAGCCAGTTTTGATGATAACGATTAATAAACATTATTATCGATAACAACTTGCTGCTTTTTACCAGAGAAACTTAACAGACACAAAATATATTATAAAGGATTTTAATAAAGACGACAATGAACTCACATCCTCAGTCTTAACTGGAAATATTTAATCTGACTCCACATCCTGACACATTCACTGAGCCACTGGGACCGTGGGACCGTGGGACCGTGGGACTGGCGAGGCCCACTGATGAGCCCACAGATGATACCTGAGCTCCTCTTCGGCGGACTCCAGGTACTGATACTCAGTCAGGGCTGAGCAGCGCCGGCTGATGGACCACCCAGCAGAAGCACGAGTGGCTGGCCAAGCATGGCAGACGGGCGGGGGCGGGAGTGGGGGTCAGCTCAGCGAGAGGGAGGGAGGGAGGAGTCATGGGGGAGACAGGTAAGACAAGATATGGTCAGTTACCTTTCAAGTTTACAGAAGAAGAACATGACAGGTAGACGAGCGGAGGGTTAAAAGCAGGAGACACTTGTGTCACCTGATGGACTTTCAAAGTAAAACTCCTCGTTTTAATCTTTAAAAGGGTCGTGGTGCTCCGCGTGAACATTAAGAGTCTAAATCGATCGTTTGTATGAGGAAAACATCTGGCAATAAGTCCAGCTGTTTGAAGAAATTCTCCCTCCGTCCTCAGTAAAAAGCAGCTGTAGATTTTTCTCTTTGAGTCATCGGTTTGTGTGGGAGGAAAAGCTCCACACAAAAACACACAAAAAATAAACAACAACAAGTGGCTGCGGTTGTTTGAGGGAACAAAAGACTGGAGATCAAACCATTAAGGGCGAGTCTAAATTGTTCAGCTGTAATCATCTCGCGCCCTCGGAGACTCAGTTGGTAAGCTTCTGGCGATATCTTCTTGTTTCCATCACAGCGAGATCTCCGAGTCCGGTCCAGACGAAAGCCAGCGTGTTTGGATTCGGGCCTGATGAGGCAAATGGGGAGATTATAGCTACACTGTGGTGGCGGCCCGCGGCTAAGACGGCGAAACCTTCGCCAGAACAAGCCAAGACAAACACAAGGCAGGGAATATTAAGAGGATTTCAGAGAAGAAAAAAGGATTCAGGAAATCCTGCTGCAGATAAAAATCGCTCTCGTCTACTTTTAAAGCCGGAGTTTTGTCTTCACGAAACATCAAATCACAGTTACAGCTTTTCATTTTCTACCGAAAATCACCTCGTCTCGTTATCAATCACAAGACCGGAGACAAACAAGGTACAAAGATACATGTCTTCAAAGTGAGGAGGAGATCCCTGTTTTACTTTAAATAAATAAAAAAACATGTGAAGGGTTTTTATCAGATAAAACATCATGCATGAAGCATCTACCTGTAATAACTGTGTCAGGTGGATCTCTCAGGTCGTCTAGAAAATAACGCTGCTGAGAGCCTTTAAAAGCAGGTTTGTTTCAGAAGCGATATTAAAACGTTAACTAAAACCACGGAGCCAGTCTGAGCTGCGTTTCTGCAGCTTTTCTTCCACTTTCACTGCACACGATCAGTGGGAGGTGCAGGAGCTCACGCAGGGAGATGAACACAGAAGAACTAGCTGACATTTTGATTAAGGAACCAACAAATTTCCTCCTCGGTATTTCCCCCTGGACGCTGGAGGTTGGACGCCGCCGCCGGTTTTCCGTCCCGACGTCAGCTGTCAGGCATCGATCCTCCCCAGATTACACATCAGCCGCGGTTCCCAGCAAGACCAGCGTTATAAATAATGGAGCAGCTCACATGTGAAGACCGCATCTCCAGGGCAGATCTGCAGTCTTTCTAATGGCAGGATTCAACGTAAAAATCTGAAGCGACGGAAAGGTCAATGGCATCCGAAGCGTGGAGCTGGGATACTATTGACCTTGAGTAAATATCAGCTTGAAAAGAATTATAATAATAATCTGATGATGTCACGCTACCAGTGGTACCCAGGTCCCTAAACTCAAGTCAAACCGTTAATATCAAACGCTTTAAAGTTGATTGGTCTGCTGAATGAGCAGCAACAAACGCGTGCAGAGATGTAATATATAAAGCAGAGCCGTGCACAAATACAAACGCCCTCCGGGGACTCCTGCACGCCTCCAGCAGCCCATCCTCTTTGGTCGTATTTACTGATGGAGCCGTCTCCAATCATCTGGTTTAATGTGCATTACTCTCACCTCCTTCCACAACACAAAAACAGTTTCCAGTCATGCTCAGGTACGCACTCGAACTGAACCAGAGCAAGTAGGACAAGTATGAGCTGGGTAATTATCTCGTCTAAGCGACGCCAAACTCCAGCTGGGAGTTGCTTCGGCGCTGCATCGGATGAGAGAAATCAGGGCACGGATCTGATTCTGAATCATTTTCTCCCCGTGCACGTTAACCCCCACCCCCCCACCCCCCACGCCGAGGCACATGGGAAGTGGCAAAGCGATTTGTGTTAGTCGAGTGAGCAGAGGGGCCTGACGTCAACCGCAACGCCACAAGCCATAAATCTCCGTAAACCAGCGGCTCATCTGCAAAAAGATTTATAACATATTTAATAAAACTCTGCTGCGGAAACCATGCTTGCAGCGGTTGCTATGACAAAGGGAAACTTCCTGTTTCCTCCTCCGTGAGGACTTCACCTGATGTGTTCACCACCCCCCACCCCCCCCTCGCTCTAAATCTGACACTCTCTCTTTGCCTTACAGGGTGAGGACAGGAATTTTTTTCTCACCCCCCGGAGGGAGACGGGTGGAGTGCTACCCCCGTGGCGTGTAAGCGGATCACATGGCGATGCCGAGGAGTTGGCCGTTTCACGGCAACTCTCTGCCGTGACAGATGCTGCCGTAGTTTAAAAAGCTGCTTACCGAGTGAATAAGACGGACATGGAGAGACGGCGGGTGGAGCTTCTGTGGGGAGGGGGGGTACAAACGGAGATGATGCGAGACAGTTTGTCAGAGAGGAGAAAAAAATGTTCATGAATGCTGAGAAACCTGATACAGCATGACCAGAGCGGTCACAAAAGAAGACAGAAGATGAAAAATCAAACAAAAAAAGGTGGAAATGACTGATGGGACGGGAAGTGAGACGGAAACATCTGATCCGAGCCGGGCCGGTGGGACACCGTGGAGCAGTGTGAGTTTTAAATTAGCTTCCCACAGGGATCTCATCTGTGGAGACCCCAGTGGAGCGCTCGCTCACAACTCAAATGAACAAAATTATTGGACTTGTTTTCGTGCTGACTATTGATTTCCTGAGCCAGGGTGGGAGGGACCCCGGCTGCTAATGGAAGAAAGTTGCTATGGTAACTTTTCCCATCGCCGACACTCTGCATCGCTGTTTTTAATGTTCCTGTGGATGTTCCACACAAAACACTTTGCAGCAATGTCAACGAAGCGGCAGCCATGTTCTTTTAATCAGAATGTCTGGTTTAATTATTTAATCAGTGTTTTGGTGAGACAGAGCTAAACTTAATTACCTCGTAGAGTTAAGTTGCTGAGTCCAGCTGTTCCACTTAAGAAGGTCTCGGTACCTGCTGAGCTCCGAGAAGATCTCCACCTGAACCACACAACCGTGTTTAGACTCTGATTAGGTGGAAGTGAGCGTCAAGCCGAGGTGAAGGTAGTCAGGAGTTCACCTCCACCTGGAGGACCGAGCGGCTGAATCGCTCCACAACGACGGTCGTGTTTCTAATGGAGGAAACATTTCCTAGTAATTTAAGCTCGATTCCTTACGTCTTTGAGGAGTGTTTACATGTTTTTACCTTTGTGTTCCTGCAGCACCTGCTAAAAATATATTAAAAAAAAATAAAAAAGATAAAAGCTGACTTTTATCTGAACATCTTCAGATTCACCAGCTCCGGTTCTGACGGAGGTCGGT
>JAOWBL010000016.1:7699730-7738196 GCA_028564865.1 Zenarchopterus dispar
CAGCGATCTAGGTCGTATTTTTGTAGCAGTACGTCAAGCTTAGTCGGACTAAACAGGTTTGAACTGTGTTCTGCAGATTCTTGGGTCACGTGACCTTCCTATGACCTTCCTATCAAGAACCAGGATCTGGTCTAAACGCTGCACAAAACACTAAAACCAAACGGCAACAAGTGAAACTTTATTTTCCCTCCACACATATATAATCACTTTAGTTGTCTGAGAACTATGAAATTAATGCTTCTGAACTCCGAACGGCAGCAATCAATAAGCATACACACACAACCAGAACATCTGCTGTAAATGTGGACGTGATGGCATTTAAAGTGCATATTGTGGGAATAAAGTACTTTTTCCTGAATAAGGAGAGTAAAGATTTTGTAGCCAGAATTGAGTACCATCTTGGATTTTTAGTTTATCCGATCAGAATTATTTAAAAAAAAACCAACCAACCAACCAACAGAGTCGCCCACCGTGTCGTAGTGACAGTCCTTGCAGATGAAAGGGACGCTGGTGTTGCCTGGGACACTAGAGCAGCTTTCACACACCAGATTACCAAAGATCTTTGAGAAGAGCGTGGGTGCAAACACTCCTGAGGAGCACAGGAAGAACAAGCGCATGAAGCGGGTGGAGGAGGAGGTCCTAGTTCAAGAGAATCCCATCCATCACCATCATCATCCTCACCTCCGATAGATACGAAGAGCAAAGCTGAGCTCACTCCAGCTGAGCGACTGTTGAACCGCTGCTCGCTGTGTTTGATGCCCCCGATGGTCATGCAAATACCCTGCGTAGTAAACAAACAAACAAAAGTTTTGAGTATGTGTTTAGAAGGGGACGGAGAGAAGCTAGCCGACACTCACGGGTACGAACAAGATGCATCCCAGCAGCGTCCCGGTCAGAGCGGCTTTAACGATCTCCTCGTAACACTTGGTGGCCGCGCGGTGGCCTCGGACCAGCGCCGTGATGTAGAAGGTCATCTCCGTGATGGAGCCGAACGTTGCGTTCACCACCGCCCCCACGGCAAAGTTACTCTGCGCAGAAATGCTGCAGGAAAAATGAAATCATGACATCACCAAAAACACTCCCGTTGGTCACTCGCGCCTCACCTGGCTATTCCCATGCCGATGTAGTAGGACAGGGGAATGATGGAGGTGAGCGCCATGGAAAACATGGCCTCTGCGCTGAAGTAATTATGGTCGGGGTCGGTGTAGCCAGCGATCAAAGCCACGAACACCAGCGGCAGCAGATCTGAGGGAAACCTCGACTTAGGGACAAAAACGCCTGCCAGCTTTCCTCAGGACTTATTTAACGTTCAGGACAAGGATACTGAGAGCAAAAATGTTGACTCCTTGGATGGTGTAGTTGTAGTAGTACATGTTGAAAGCTTGGTGACACCACAAGACGACTCTGGTCTCGCCCACAAAAGTCTGGGGGGGGAGAAAAAAAAAAAAAAAAGACAGTTGTGTGAATTCATACAGATAGATTTGTATTTTTGTATCATTTGTAGAGGCTAAAGAAAATTCACGTGCTCCGATACTCTCAGAAATATTTAGGCATAATTACAAGATTTATGTATTTCCGTTGCATGAAAGTTTCCCCGTCTTTTTTTAATGTGTAAAAATAATTTATTTCAAATACCTAAAATCAGTGTAGCATCTATTCAACGCATGCTCTGGTGCTTAAGTATTTGAAACAAATGAGGTGTATTAATGATAAACACAATAACTTATCTTTATGCATTCCAAACATGCTGGTTTAGTGGTATTATTTCATTCTTAATCATTTTATTTACGTTTGACCAACAAATATGCACCACATTAGGTTTATTAGCCTGTTTATGTTAAATCTATGTAATCCAGATGGATGGGAATTTGACATGTAATTAAAATACATAAATCCTAAAATCAGGCCAAAAGACTTCTGCGAGTGTACGCGGGAGACGCCACTGTCTCAGTACTTTTTCCGGCTTCTTTATCTGAATGTCCTCCGGCGCCATGAGCAGGACGGTGGTCAGGATGCGACAGTTCATTTTGGCCACCGGGATGGTGAAGACCGGCAGCCAGGAGAGCACGCAGGCCAGGGAGTGGACCACGGCCAGGACGGGGTATCCTAGCAACAGCCAGACGTAGGTGCTGACGCGCCACTGTGGAGCAGGAAGCATGAATGAGGCCTGAGTGACCCCCCACTCGGCCCGCCCCCCCCCCACTCGGCCCCTGATGTTCTCACCCAGTGATGCGAGGCTCTTTTGGGTGGGAGAGTGGGAACGGGAATCTCGATGGGGAGGGGCGACGACACCAGCAGGGGGGCGTAGTCCTTATCCCCGGCAGCATCCTCGTGGTCCCTCTCCGGAGGAACGCGCTCACAGTTAGTCTGCTTCATGTTTGGTCTATTGACCCCATCACCGGCCTGAAAAACATTTTAACACAGCAGGTAAATTGTTTTTTTAATTCTTCATTATTCTGGGTTTTTTTTTTTTAATATCAGGGATACATCACCTTCTGTATAGACTTCCCAAACGGCCAGATTATGTAAAACGCCATCCTCAAACAAACCATCCCTGGAATTTGGAGAAACAAATAAAAGGTGTGATGTTAAACAAAACTGAAGAACTATTATATTTAGATTTAGATTATGTCGTCAATGAGAGAATGCTAACCGTACGGGGCGCCGAGCACCGTCAGAAACATTACAGGACACATGAGGACGTAGATCAGTGACAGCCACCATCCAAATAAAAATACATACGCTACGTTCCCGACGGTGAGCACCGAGCCTGCAGGGGTGGAGACAAGTTTTCATGCAGAAACAGAGTATTTATGCACTTAAAAAAAAAAAAAAGAAAAGAAAAAGACCTTCTTGATGCTTAACAACGCTGAGATCGGTGTAGAGCTCCTTGATGTTCTGTGATCTGTTCTCCAAAGGCCTCTCCGTGACGTTGCCCTTCCACTTCCTGAAGCCAAACTGGAAAAGGAAATAAATTTTTAAAAATAAATAAATAAAATGGACTTCTGGGTTAAAATTATACAATATGACACAATATCTTTTACTACTACAATTTAAGGAAAAAAAAGCATTACAACCCCCCATTTCTGCTACTTTACCCTAAAATGGGCCCGTGTGGCATTAACATTTTAAACCATTTTTGGTTTTTGTGAATGTAAATTAACATAATGCCAAATTCAGTAATTTACAATAAAAAAGAAAAAACTCCCAAATCTGGCTACAAATAAAAGGTTGCTTCCAAGTTTTCCAGAAGGTTCTCAGGTTTTAGAGCGCTTTTAAAAAAAGGAAAGAAAAGAAATCAGGCCGCTGGGGTCGTAATGGATTAACTGCGTCTCTGCATGCCCACATCATGAACGTCACCAGTTTCTCTGCTCCTGCCAGTCAAGCATGCGAATCGCATCGTTTCTGCTGAGCTGAACTAAACGGCTGGCCCACATGAAAGCCTTCTTCTACTGCTCGCCCAAGAGCAGGACGCTTCACTCAACGTCACGCAGGTCGCTCAGAAGATGCGCAGATGGAAAGACATGTAACAGTTAAGGATCTTTTCTTCTGTGATGAAACTGGAGACGTTGAGGGCTGAGAGCGTTTGGTGGGGACGGCGTCTCCTCGCGCCTCACCTTGTAGTTGTTGGCCTCCCGGTGCGCCTCCACCTCGTTCTCAGCTCGGATTGTGGTCCTCGAGGTGCCCTCGTGCCATCCCTCTTCTTCGTACTGGGACGGAGTGGACCGGACCGAGTTCCCATGTGCTCCTGTGCAGAACACATCACATCTGTAAGAAGAAGAAGAAAAAAAACCCTCCTCATGAACCCATTTCCAGTTTTTTTTTCCCCCTCAAGTCTCACCTCGGTGGACAGCAAGGAAACATTTGGGCGTGTACTGGCAGAAGTGGTGGCAGGAAGCGTCGGGTGAAGGTGTAGCCACGGGGCCCGGTTCTGGATGCTGGGAGCCGATGCACAGCCTCTCCGGGCGAGTTAGTCGTCGGGGGAAGCGCTGATGCTGCTCGGGGTCTAAGCAGTTCTCTGGAGGAGACAGAGACCAGGATTCAGCACATCTGACCTGAGGAAGGTGGCTGACACCCGTGACCAATGACCTCCTGTGGAAATGCGTGTGACTAACAAAAACCACATGAGAGTCACACAGTGTCCCCTTCCCGCCGTGGACTGCCTACCGGGACTGATCCGATTATCACGGCTTTGAAACACAGAAGAGAGTTATGGTTTTAATTAAAAACAGAAGCAACCTGACAAAACTGCATCTTATAGTCAATTCAGTTATTTAAAAAAAAAAAAAAGTTAATTATGTCATTGTGTAGTTTTAGATGCAGATATTAACAGAATCAAGTAAGAAAATGTGTTAAAAATGAAAGTAAATCTTAAAATATATTTTCTAAATAAATGACAATTTTATGCTCATCAAATTGCAAAAATCTCCAACAGCCTTTTTAATACATCTCCTGTGAATAAAAAGGCTTCTAAGAAACTTTTCACGTCAAACAAACAACTCAAAGAAGAAAGCTGAGGTGTGATGTGACGCGAGAAAAGCTCCACGCCACAGGTGGCCGTGATGAGCCGCGAACACCAGCTCCTGTAACTCTTCACGCACGTTTCCACGTTTCTCGAAAAGTGTCCCGAGACAACCGCAGGTGCAGTTTCACGGAGGAAAAAAGCCACCAGAGTTTGGTCTCACCTGTGGAATCAGCCACGGACCTTCGGGGCTGGTTCTCCGCGACCTCCGGCCCCGGGGAGAGCTTGACGTGGGACATGTTGTCTGTTTATCCCCCACGAGTGTCGCTGCCACTGTGTCATGTGTTGGGAGGCTTCGGCCCCTCTTAATGCCTGTGGAGCTGCTCGCCACGGGAGACGACCAGTGGAGAGGCGTGGAGAGACGGCCCACGGACAAACTCACGTAGCCACGGGAGACGGCTGCCTCACAGAAACGCAACAATCATATCTGTCTGGTACCCACTCAGCCCCACCCATTTACACGTTTGAGTTTTATATAAAAAAATACTGTTAAGAGCAAATAAGAGCGAGGCCCCCGTCACGGAAAAATCACGACACTTCGGACACGACGTACAGGGACGTTTCTGGCTCTGTTGAGGCCCTGGGCAAGATTCTGCGTGGGGCCCCCCACTTGGTAGAACTGCAGTAAATTGGGGAGAATTGAAACCACCGACTGTAAACAGTGTTTTTGGCTTTTCCAAAAATCCTTTTTTCTTTAAAAACAAAGATAAACATTAGTCACGTGACTGACTGGTTTCTTCAGAGTGGTTTTGGCATCTTTTTCTTTTTACATTGTTCAGCCAAGCAGAATATCTCATTTCAGATGTCATTTCGCAGGTGAAATCAGAAATGACTGCTGAGTGTAGTGAAAGTTTGCAGCTTCATAACGTGAAAATGATTGATAAGAAGGTGATAACGGCTAACAGCTAACGGCTAAGTCAACTGCCAATCAAGAGCATACATCCCAAATTACAAGTAAATGTACTAGTTTTGGAGTCACACAGGAAGTAGATGTTGATTTTATTTTGTTATTTTATTCAACTTGTCATACTTCAGTGAATAAATAATAAAGCTGTTACAAGTTGAATTCATGTTACCTAAAATTTGAATCACAGCTAAGTTTTTATGAACTAAGATGAAGCTATTGGCCACCAGCTACCAGATTTATCCTGGTTTTGAACTTTTTATAACTCTTAAGAACTGGGACTTGACGTCAGAGATGAAACGCGTCGTCTTCTAGAGATGAGAAGGTTTCATTCTGCTCATGTCGTCATTTTTAAAAGCAAAATGTTCAAGCTCAATAGTTTGTGCATTTATGTTTTTTGAGAGGTCAGTCAGTCAGGATATCAAATATTAGAACAAAAAAGGACTGTAGAAGATAGTCAAAAAAAACAACATATCGCTTCATTTGTCTTTCATTTTGAAAAACTCTATTTCAAGCAAGTTAAGCAACATAAGAGTGAATTTTTAGTTTTATTTCATTTTAAATTAATCTCAAAGCCCTTGACTTTTGTTTAAAAGTGATATTCTTTAAATCTGAAAGCAAACCTGAACACCTGCCAGATCTCAAACATCTAAAATGACTCTTTAGATTTCATCTTTTAATCTCAACATCGCACTATTTTGCAAAGAAAAGAGAATATAATTTGTTTTTATGTTGCTTAATTTGTTTAAATCTCATCATCAGTTCAGACACGAGGTTCTAATGGCAAACCTGAGATGTTCAAAAGACTGCTCCGAAACAAATCCTTTTACTCGTGTGTGAACCTTGGTCTGAAAAGTGTCCGGTCAGCACGTCACGCTCCCGCGGTAACATGACTGTGGGTCACGCAGGGACACCATCAACGCAGCATTTCATGTCAGCACACTGACCTCCAGTACCAGCAGAACACATCAGACACTCTTAGTTAAAAGACGGCCCGAGTTGAATCCCAGCAACATTCCTGCATGCTGGAACGATTTTTCCCAAAGCTCCCTCCTCCCGAGCTGTTTGATGGGCTCCTAAAAGGGGTTTCAGTGATGCACTTAAACCTTTATTACTTTCACTTCTCTCTCTCATATGGTTTCCCCTCTTTTTTTTCCTCTTCAGAAACTACAACTAGAAGGTTTTGGAGTTCCTAAAACTACAATTTAAAAAAAAAAGACTAAAAAATTACAAAAAAAAAAAAAAGCAAGACACACAAAATAATGTGATAGATCATTATTTAAAAGAGATAAAGATAACCAAAAATTGATGCAGAAACTCAAAAATGGACCAAAAAGACAGTTACCAATCGTTTAGAGACTTTAAAATAACTGTGGTATATTTTAGTAGGACAGCTAGCTGCTCATTTCAGTTCTAGGGGGCGCCCCCTAGTGGGGCGCAGGGCCATTACAGCGGGTCAGGGGGGGGCTGCTAAAAAAAATAAAACAAACCTGTTACACTGACAGCAAAGAATACGGTTTCACAATAAATTAAAAACAGTTACCTTTAAAATAATTTTGCTATAAATTTAGATTTTCATTTTGTTATTTAAAAGAGGTTGTAGTTTATTTGTTGAAGTTTACTTTTATTTTTTCATAAAAGGCTGAGGTGTGAAATAAACTGGGATGGAGTTTGAAAACAAAATTATGTGCTTCTGGTTGGATGATGCTTATGATGACTGCCTTAATGAATCTATTGTTTTGTTTTGTTTTTTACTATACAATTTCCCCTTTTTAAAAAAACATTTTATCCTTAAAAAAGGTTAAAAACTGACATTTCCTGTTACAGTATCTATTAAATTACGCTTAAATCTGAAAAAAAAGTGACAACACTGCCTTGTTTTATGTGCACTCTGATGTGTTATCTCGTTAAACACTTAAACTTCAGCATCACACAAAAAATGACGACCCTTGATTGTGTACTTTCTTTTATATATGTACAGATCTTCACTGGACCACCTCAGAGACCAGCACCTTCACACATAAAACACGGCTCACGCTTCACATATATGACAGCAGTAGTATACAAACCATCTCGTAGAAGAATAAGTTTTAGTTATCTGCTTTGGGCTTCTGCCGGGATACGACACACACTCCAAACAAACACAGCCAGTTAGTGGTGAAATCAAAACAACCTTATTTGCATGTCTTTCCACAGGTGGAAAAGCTTGCACATTTATAATCTTGAATGTCAAAAATGGGAAAATGTGTCAATTAAATGAGAAAAAAAATAGAAAAAAAAAAATCCCTGTAGCTGGAGAGGAAATCATCTTTTTGTTTGTTTAATATAAGAAAAAAAAAACATTTTAAAGTACAAGATAATTACAATTCAGGTTATTAATAACATTCATCATCAGCAGGAACCGAGTTTGAGCAAGGTGCATCTAAATAAAATAAAATAAATGGTGTGATTATTCTTCAAAATGATCTGGAATAAGTAAACTTTAATATTTAGCTGTTTAAAAAAAAAAAAAATCTAACAGACTTCTGAAGTTACGGTAGATCAAAAGAGCTTCACATCTAGAAATATTCCAGCCGATCAATATGACCCCCCAAAGAACCGAAAAAGATTATTGCACGCGACTCATCTAAGGCCTCTGAACAATTATCACGAGAACGTACAGGAGTGCCTAAGCCCTCGCAGAGCAACGCACTTTTAAATAACTATATATTTACACTTCATATTGTTGTACATCACCAGCACAGGTTCCTCAGACCACTGAAAAGGGCTGGAATCAAAATATATAGTGATAATCTTCATTCTGAGCCTCTTACATACAGTATATGTCACCAGAAATTATGTGGAAATAAATATGATTGGTCTCTTGAATCGACAGGAATTATTGCCAAAAAAAAAAAAGTTGAACATTTTTGTTGTCAAGGTCATTAACGTGCCACAAAGTGAGTCATTTGAGGACAAAAAGCTCTATGTGAGTAACAAAATGAGAGCTATTTTTGAACATAAATGTACCCTTTTTAAGGCACAATTTCAAAAGCAGCACAAATGTTGCTGCCACTGTAACAGCCGTTCCTCGACAAACTTTGATTCTGCTTGCTGGTATGGAAAATTAAGGAATGATAGAAGCAAGCTTTTCAACACTATATGAAAATTAAAAAAAAAAAAAAAAAGTGATGTGGTTGTAAGTCCAAAATGTGCCCACAAAAATGGAGGTTAGTGATGTTGCAGAGGCAGTTACCATGGAGACTGACTGCATGGTCGGCTCCATCCAAACTGGCACAGATGGGCTGCCAATGCTCTACATCTGTGTTTGATCCGTTTCCACGTAGGAACCTTCTGGATGCAGATTAGCAACTGCGGTCGCCTCGACGCTACGCTTCCAGCCACTTTGGATGCTGTGCGTGCGGCGAATCTTAAAACAACGTAAAGAAGCAGTAAAAGGTGCAGAAGCCTGGAGGGAAGCAGATGTGATGCGTCGAAGCAAATTTTTCTGCCCGAGCATCGTGTTTATGAGCTAAAATGCACTCCACCCACTCAAACATTCAGGATTTGAAGACAAAGCCTTTCTAAAGAAACCGAGTCGGAATTCATCTCAAGTACAAAACGTTAGGAAACCCCCAGCATCGAAAGACCACAGCATGTAAGAAGAAGTTCCCACCCCCAAAGTTCTTGTCCTTCTGCTCAAGTAGAAATGGAATACAGGCGCAGGTTAATTTGCCAGCAGAAAGTGAGAAATAAATCAGACTTTAAATCCAAGCGCGATTAAAAATACAAACAGAAAAGACCATTGAATGTACTCCACAATCAGCGTCTTGTTCTGTGAGGATTCACAGCTCCTACGTCTTCAGTCATTAAAAGAATATACTTAACTCTAACTTTTTTTGTTTTTCCACTTCGTGTGTTTACCCAAATAAGTCTTTCAGGTCGTTGTTTGCAGATGCACTATGTTTAACGCCACTCGGGTTCATGCCAGGGCCAGCAGCTGGTTGAGAAAAGTTCTGCGGGCTGAAAAAGGGATTCGCTTGCATCCCAAAGCCGCCGGGCACCCCTCCCATACCTACTGACACACCTTGCATCTGAGTCTGAGGGTTCTGGGCTGAACCAAACTGGCCGATCCAAGCGTTGTTGGTTCCAGGTCCAGTCATTTGGTTGAGAGTGACTTTGGGTTTGCTGGGAGTAAAAAGATTGTCCAAAGCTGACATGTCCGTAGCTTTATTTGCGAGTCCAGCTGGTCCTTGATTCTGGTTGAGGGCGCCGAAATTTGGGGTGCTGGTGGTGGTGGCCATTCCACCGTAGAGGCTGGGGCCTGCAGGCCTCATGGCCATTCCCATTCCTCCCGTCTGGAAGCCCAAGTTTGGGTTGAAACCGTTAGAAACTGGGGCACCCATGGAGCCAACCACCGGACTAGAGGAGGGGAAGGCAGACATGGTGGCGCCCTGCGCTGGAGACGGCCGTGGCGCGTTGGACAAAGACAGGCTGTTTAGAGACGTCATGTTGTTGAGAAGGCTGCTGGTCAGGTCCTTGGTCTGGGGGGAAAAAAAAGAAAAAAGATTTATCATCATAGTAGATGGACACACTGTTGTAAAACATGCTGAGGCTTCACCTGTGCGCTGGAGTTGCCGGCGGGTTTGACCGTCTGAGGCGCCAGCGGCTGCTGGCTTCTCAGTTTCGCTGCCTGCTCTTGCTCTTTAGCCAGTCTCTGTTTCTCCTCAAGAGTCAGGGACATCTAAGAGTCGGGCAAACGCAGGGAGGTCATAAACCAGCTCTGATGAATTTTGTCTCAATTAAAACTATGATGTGAGGAACTTACTCTGTTCGGCTGCGAGTTCGCCGCGGCAGATCCGTTCTCTTTTCCATTAACATCTGCGCTGCCAAAGATGTCATCAATCTGACAAGCAAGCAAGACACATGAGACTTAGTCCAAACATTCCATCAATTCTTTTGGGGTTTTGATCATATGCACCATCATCTGCCAAGACTGTCAAGGAATCCCTCTCACCTGGTTACGGGAGCTGGGAGGGCTCTTGGCCTCGTCCGATGGGTTTCCTGGATTTGAGATATTCAGACTCCTGTTTTAAAAATGACAACAGCCTTGTTAGTCACATTATTATTATTGAGCAGGTCAACCACTCACTGATAATAATGACTTAAAACACCAAAATTAACACAGATCACATATTTCAGTTAAGATTTACAAAAATGAAACAAAAAAAAGAAGGACATATTAAACTTGGACAGAAACCTCTGCTGCTCTTGCATGATATGTAGCTGCTCCAGTTTGGTCTTGTGTTCAGCCTCCATGCGGCTCAGCATGTCACGGATAACCACCATGAAAGAGTTGAACTAGAAAAAAAAATTAAAAAAGGATTTACCAACAAAGTTAAGAAAAACTGTGAACTTGAACAGTATCATCTGTGGCACAGAAAACATGAAGAAGATGAAGATCTGTGTGGTTGAAGGTTCGATTTCGAGGCTGCGCGGTACCTGGTTGAGATTGAGGTTGTTGTCGATGCTGAGAGAAACCAGGTGGGGCAAACTTTTGGAGGCCAGGTGCTCTTTGGGAATGCCAAGTTTCTTGTGGCTGAAGGTGCACTTATAGATTCCTAAAACAAGGAGGATGCACAGACAAATGTGCTTTCAGAGTTAATCACATTCACTTTGTTGAATGAGTCTGAAAGCTGTGGTTTGTTTACCTAAAATGCCCATGAGTACTGCTGGCTCCCTGGAGGGGATCTGTTGCAGGAAGGGCAGGATCTCATCGATGACAAACCACTTGTCCAGATATTCCAAAATCTTCCCCAAACACACCAGAGAGTTCACTCGCACCTACACGAGGACATGGAAACATCACACAGGTCGTGTTTTCAAAGGCAACAACAAAACACTGCAGTTGGTAGCGTATAGAAATAAAATTAGAGAAGGCCAAAAAGTAGAGAAAGGACATCTTAAATATTAGAGAAAAATGTAAAGTTTACAAAAGCAGGCTGGAGGCTACGAACATGAGAAGACTCACAGCAAGGGAGGAGGTCTGTAGGCAGGCCGATTTGATACGAGGGATGAGGGAATTCTTCATGGACGGGTAGTCAATCAGGTTGGCAAACGTCGGGATGATGTTCAGGCACAGCTCCTGCTCGGCCACAGATAAGATGTTTGGAATACGACAGTTTTTAAGATGCCACGCACGGCATCCAACCTCGCTATGCTATTAAGATAACACTAGAAAACAAAGATAATATCTACATGGAAACACTTTTAGAGTACTGACATTAAATCATTTCTGAAAAATGCCTTCCAAGACGAAGATTTTCCACTTTACGTTGTACGTTTATGGATGAGCTTGTAATTGCTGTAGGTCACATCATGTGATCCCATCTGCGTGGTTTCATGTCCAAATGTCTGCTAAGCTACCCTTTTGTTGACATGGCAACAGGAAACATCAGCAACAGCGTTGGCACACCAAAGTGAACCTTGTAAACAAAACTTTTGACATGTTTTACACATAAATATGCAGTTACTCATCAAATATTAAAAAAACATGGTGTATAAGAATTCACTGTTGGTTTTGTTGCACAGTGAAGACAAAACGTTCTTTGATTTTGAGTGAAATACATCACCGTGAAAACACCAAAATATAAACTTCACTGTCCCAATGAGACATTTGCCTTTGAAATTAGTGTCTGCAGATTTCAGAAAAATAAATAAATAAATATTCTGCAGACTTATCTATTTTATGACACAACTAGCTTGAAAATTAAACTGAATTTTTAAAAAAAAATTAGTTGTGACGGAAGAACTTGTGCTGCTTGGGTTGTATTTTACATTTGCATACACACAATGTATTCTTTTTTCTTCTTCTTTTTCTTTTTTTTTTTTGAAAGAATGAATGAGGGGAAAAAATAACTTTGTGTGTGTGGACATGTCCCAAACTACAGTTTCTTTACTCATGCGACTACTGTGCAACTGATCTTACGGCTCATCTGATTCCCCAGGTTCCCCTCTGTACCTGGATCTGAACCGAGGGAGCCTCCAGAGCTCTGTAGACCATGGGCAGCACGCAGTTCTTGATGTCTTCCGGTGGCGTTTTTGTCAGAAGCAGGTCCATCTTTTGCAGGAATATCAGCAAGATCTGCACAACAGAAAAAAAACCCAGTTAGAAAAAAAAAAGCCTCTCTCTGACAGAAGACTACGGTGGTAAGTAGAAGCCAAGACTGCGTTTTAGGCTGTGTTAGAACAGCTTTTAGTGTTACTGACATCACAACACATACACAAGCTTATGGGGTTGAAGCATATTCACAACCGAGAGACCACTCACCATGTTACTAGCCTGAAGAGGCATGGAGAGAAAAATACAGAAGAAAACATTCATAAAGTGAGACAATGACTATTCAATTGCATGCTATTAAATCTTAATATAATTAGCAGAGCAAAGTTGGTGTTAAATCTCAAACATGCTGGCTGCTTCTCTTGAGTTTGTTGCAATCAAGGCAAAACATGCAGATTACAACAATTCAGTTCCTTAAAGAGCCACTCGTCTAAACCTGGGAGCCAAGTCTCCCTGTAGGCGTCTGGCCAAGTTTGTGTGTTCCTACCTGGACGGGCTCCTGCTGCTTGAAAACAGGTGTGAGGTCAGGCAAGATCAGGCGCACGTACTCCTCCTTGGTGCACTCCTCTGCAATCAGCAGCACGTTGGGCAGAACGAAGGGCACCATGTCTGGGTTGACAAACTCGGACGTCAACGCTGGCAAGATGCGATACACCACCACTCTCTGAGAAAGATAAGAAAAAAAGGATGGATGTAAGATCTCACGAAAGTAAAAGTTTTACTCCTCTAAGTTCATTAAGTTTCCCCCGAGACTCAAAAATTAGGAGTGCTAAACGTCTATTTGTGTACTACAAATTCTTTTTTAGGTGGTGAACACACTCTTGGCACCTGCTTTGCATTGCTGATTTAACCATCGTTTCACCTTTGGTAGCTTGGGAAGCACTTTGGGGAGACCTTTGTAGAACTGGGACTTCTGCAGGTTGTCCCTTTGGAAGAGGGAGTCGAAGTACTGCAGGGTAACTGCACCAACATCATCAAAAAATGGGATCTAAATTACACACAAAAACACAATTTATATTCAATTTGTTAGACCTGAAAAACATAAGCAAAATATCCACTGAAGGAGACACATTTGAGTTTACACGCATTTAATGCAAACCTTGGTCATCTGGTCGGCGTCGGGTCGAACGGTAGGAGTGACACTCAGCAGCATCTTGACATGCTCCCGCACCTCCTCGGGGATTTTGCTCAGCACTGCTGGACTTATACTACTCAACTACAGATGGAGGGTCAAATCAACTTACATCAGTAACACAATCCCATCTACATTAAATGTTTAGTTTCATGTTCTGTCATCTGAATGATGATGAAATATTGGATCCTGATCCTGGAGAATGTCAACTCCAGATTATTTGTATTTACTGCCCTCATGTTTGTTTTCATCTCAATGAAAGCTCTATAAAACAAATATTAACATGGTAAGATCGTTTTTTAATCTGTTGTGTCTTTCCGGTCACTCGTGCACACTTGTACTCACCTGGTCTAGCTGCCTGCTGAAACTCTTAAAAATGTCATGCTTGTTGACTTGGAAGACGGGCTTGCCCTCGTTGAACACAGCGTGCATGACGACGCCGAGAGAGTACATGTCCGAGGCGGAGTCACAGCTGACGGACAGGATGTACTCAGGAGCCAGGTACTCGGGGTTGGGGAGGCACAGAGGAGGAAGGTTGGGCTCCCACTCTTTACATGTGTACTTCAACTAAAGGTAAAGAGAGACGACGGGGATGTAAAGGTGTTCACTCCTACAGGCAAAAACAAAAGAAAAAGCATACACACCTCAGCATCTGATGGGTTGTTCGAGGAGATGCTGAAGTCGAAGCCCATGATCTTCCAGGCTCCACTCTTGTTGAGAATGATATTCTCTGGACACAAGTTGCCATGGACCATTTTAACTCCACTGTGGAGGAAGGACAAACCCTCCGAGATCTGAAGAGAAACAAACACGAAAAAGTGTCTCTTCTTGTTTTTGTTTTTTTTAAAAAATAAACTGGAAACACTTTGGAAGAAGCGAAAATCCAGGACACACGAGTATCAGCCAGCAGTGTGACGTGGCTTGATATGCTTATTTTGAATTAGGCTTTAATTTGACCAGTTAAACACAAGAACATGGATGTAAATATCAACTAAACATTACAAGCACGTCTCAGGTCTCTGAAAAAAAAAAAAAACTAATCAAAGAGGCAAAATAAAAGAACTGAGGACAACTGTTGGTGAAAACAAAGCATTGATGAAGAAAAGCAGAACATGGGAGAAACTGAATTATCATAAGAGCCGGTCAGACAGGATAATAATGACAGGTGGAAGGTGAGGTTTGGAATTGATCTGGTTTGACTGGCTTTGAGAAGAAAGAGCATATGGATGCTTACTGAACCTGTAGGAGGAGATGACATGGTGCTGTAACCTGCTGAACAACTGGTGTGTCACCAGTAAGTTATTCTCATTTAGTATAAGCATGCAATTAAGGTCTAGAGCTCAAAATATTTGTTTAATTAATCAGTTAACCGTGAACCTGAACAGTGTCTTATTTGGGATTTTGGACTGTTGTTAAACAACACAAGGCACTCCATAAATACACTTATCAAACAATTTATGCAAATAATTCTGAAAAATATTGTTATCAAAAATGTATGCTAAGTGTAGCCTCGCCATAATTAACTGAATCTGTGTGCACCCTCACCTGTAGCAAGCCATACTTGGTCTCCACGTCGTAGAGTTTGTAGTCTTTGATGTCGCTGGGTACCGGGCTTGGCAGGTTGTCCCACTGGCCCAACACATTTGACAGACTGGCAAACACTGGCTCCGTGCAAAATGCCAAGCAGTCTCTGCGGGCCAGATAATGAAATACCATCAGTGTTATTTCAAATGATTGCTCTGTGAGTTGCTATTTTTGGAAAGGCAGAAACAATCACATATGCAAATGTAAAAACAAACAATTCGGAATGTTGAGCTGTATGAACAAGTTAAGCTGTGGTGTAAATTAAATATGACCGATTTTTACCTCAATTTCCCCTTCTTTTAATCATGTAAAGGTTATGTTCACATAATTTCGGAAATGCAAAGCCCCTCTCTGAGCTACAACTAAAAGAAGATGCAAGTTTCTTCTTGATATAAACACTGCATGAATGCATGCATACGTGTGTGTGTGTGTGTGTGTGTGTGTGTGTAGATTAATCACCGTGACTCTTCCAAAGGATGCTGCACAGTCAACAAACGGGGGTGACGCAGTCTGGTCAGCTGTTGCACCCCTCTCTTCAGTGAATCAATGATTTGGTCCTTCTCAAATTTCTGATACTTATCAATCATCTTCTTGTCAAAAACAAACACCGCCACTTCCTAAAGAGTCGCAGACCAAACATGACAATGCTGAGATTAGCAGTCAGATATGTCCTGAGTTGACATTTTCCAAGCCACTGTTAATGATTTATCCATTCTAATCAAGCCTGAGTTTATATAACAAAGACACTGTTTGGTTAGAGGGAGAAAATACACACAGACCTGTTTGGTGGACTTCTTAGTGCCATTGTAGATCCTCCAGCACAACCCAGGACCTCCACTTGCAATATGTCGCCCGACCTCAAACTCCCGAGTCACCGGGTTGCCCATGACAGCACTGGTAACATCAGCTGTTACCTTAGTAACAGTGCTTTTCAACTTGTTCAGCATGGACTCCATGTTCAGGCCTGACCTGGCAGCTGAGGGGAGATACAAATGATGACCACTATCAATAGATAAAACGTTAGAGTCCAAAGAGGTGGGACATGCTCAGGTGAATGTGGAATTACAATCATTTTTACAATCACTCAAAGAGACAGTCATGTCATTTTATTATAGCAAAAGCCTTATTCAATTCACATGACAGCAATTTTATTGCACCTGAATGAAAATTCGCACATCAAAGGGTCTGCCAGCATCCTGCCAGTGTTGGCTGAGGAGAATAAAAGCTACGACAGAACAAATCTGCCTCCAGAAATATAAAATGACTCAGAGCAACCTCTGCCACATCACATTATTAAGGCTCACTGGAAAAATACTTCAGAGTGACTTAAAAGCATGTTGGGAAACAGCAAATCAGACAAAAGAGCACAGTTCCTTAAGGCATTATTACTTTGATGTAAACAGCTTTTTAAGTGGCTCCCTGCTATTTTTGGTTGGAGTCCACTCCCCCGACGCTTAGGGTGCATAGGTTTCTGGCATATGTATAGAAATATCTGTATATTCTGCATGCACATTAAATAATTAATTGCACAATAAATATTCATTTTCATGATGCAACATAAAAAATTAAAAGTACTGATATAACTTGCTAAAAGCACTGAATTTTACAGTAAGTATGATTTCTTTTTCTCTCTAAACGCTGTCAGAGTTTACTGAGGGATCAATGAAAAGTCTTGTTTTGGTCAAAACTCCTAAAAGACACTAAAACAGGGGTCTTGAACTCCAGTCCTCAAGGGCCACTGTCCTGCACGTTTTGTGTGTATCTTTGCAACAACACCTGATTCAAATTAATGCTGGTCATCAGGTTGTCATCAAGGTGTGAACAACTCTGTAGATGACAGTCATTTGTATCGAGGTGTGCTGAAGCAGGGAAACATCTAAAACATGCAGGACTGCAGCCCTTGAAGACTTGAACTCGAGATCGTGCTCTAAAACATCTCCTTTTCAATATTATCATCACAGCAGCAAATCTAGCAAGATGTGAAAGTCGGTGGAGTTACAGATTGGAAAGTTACATGACACTACTCTGATCTGGGTCTGTGATGTCACAGGACCTTCAATTCACATATTCAGATTAGATAGCCCCAACAAAAATATAAGCAATGGAAATATCAAAGTTTTTGAGTTGGTAGTCACTCCAGCACCTAGACAGAATCTCTGAACCCCATGACCTTTTTAAATTTTTCATATGTCCCCCCTTTAATAATGCAGATGTGAATGTTATTACACAAATGTGCTTCACTGCTTTCTCAAACTGATATTATACTGATGTTTCGATCTTGCCAAATCGTTTGCCCTTTCCTGTCATTTTCGTTTCTGTTAATTAATCTTTTATTATACCAGTTTCAAAGCAATGATCAGGTTTAAAACATGAGGTTTCAGGTATTCGGCTCATCTCAACCACCTGCACAGACCAAACCCACCTGCTAATGTTAGCACATTAGCTGTCTGGTCCGAGAAAGCTTCTTACAAAAACACTGATTAAAATGAATATTACTTGGAAATGTATCATAACGAGAAGATCAAACTGTACATAAGTTAACCATTAAGTCTTTACTTCTCGTTCACGATGACTGGCATGTTTGATTGTGAAATACACCGATGTTAGCCCAGTTAAACGTCACGTTTAGCCTGAACGCAAACATCAAAAACTATCACAATACCGACACTTATCGTTAACTGTTACTCATCAGTTATGGACTTCTTTTAACCCGCTATGTACCCGGGTGGTTGACATCATTATGAGGAATGTTGTCTGTATTTCAAGGCCGTTTAACAAAAGGAGAACACGGTGGAAACCAAACCCAGCTAACAAGCCAGCAATGCGCAAGTAAACAGCAGAAAAAGCGAAATTTAATCCAAAAGCTGTCATTTAGAAACCCAGAAACTACATACCTTAATACGTAAAGGCCTCTGTTTTTAGTCTGTAAAAAGTGGACTGTCTGAACCACCGCGGTCAATAATGGCTGTGAAACAGCCTACATGTCGATGTCTCCCAGCAGCATACGAAACGAGTTAGCTTAGCATGCTAACAGACATCAAACCCGACTTCCGGGTTTTTTCATTCTATCAGGTCTGTCTACGTCAGCTCGAGCTTTTTTTTTTTTTTTTAAATACCTTTTCAATTAGTTTAGTAATGAAAACATTCCTCAGATTTCTTCACACTATGCAAATAATCGTCTTCTCTCATAACACACTAAATTTTATTTAGTTAAAAAAGCTAATGTATATTTAATGTCTATTATTATTTCTACTGCTTGCACACATTTCTTCACTTCTTTTCCACACTCTGTTGCTCTGGACTGTTAACCCTAAATACTTAAAATCTTCCATCTTCTTAAAATAGAAATACTGAACTCTGAACCCCTCTGCTCCTCCCTGGACACATCATTTGCACTAAAAGTAACGCCGATGCTGCTGTTCAGTATTTTCCACTTTACAATTTTTTTTCTTGTACTATAACTCCACTATTTACATAAATTCTTACTTTTATACTTTATACCCATCTCCTTGTGTAAATTTTACTCTTCTTTATTGTTTTATTTAAACTATTCTCTATATTTTTGCACTGTGGGATGATTTTTTTTTTTTTTTTATTCCTATGTATGTACTCAGATATTGCACAAACTGACAAGTTTGAATCTTGAATGAATTAATCACCATCATGTTTTTGGTACGGCTACCAACATACTGAATGAAGAGAAAGCAAACTTTCGCCTCTTTTCTGCAGACACAAGTACTAAAAGTATCACAGTCAAGCCTCGTTTGAGATGACAACTTTTATTAAAGTGCATTCTAAAACAAATATCAGCATTTCAGACAACAAAGGATGTTGTCAAAATTACCATGAGTGAATTATTTGTGAATTACAATGGCTTATTAAAAAAACAAACAAACAAACAAAAAACAATCAAATGGAAAAATCACATAAAACAAGAAGGTAAATTAGTAGCCTAAAATAATGCAAAGTCATAATAACCAGGACATTTTCCATTCAGTCACAAATAATTTTAAATAAAATAGAAAAACATTAGTTAAAAATGCTTGAAGTACTTGAACTAACTGTATTGAAAAGAAAAAAATTATAAATCTTACTTTAGTACCCTGAGCTACATTTAACCTAACAAACTGTCTTCTTTCATTAAATATTAAAATCAAATGCAAGTCTTCATGGAAATTCCCTCATGCAACAAATTTCAGTGACATTAATGTTTTAATTTCAGCAGTACTTTTCCCTAACCACAGTATGCTATGAAAACAACCAACAATACATAAACTATTTAGATTATTCTTCATTTCCTATGCAGAAAGATTAATCATTTTTCAAAGTGCAGGGCACCCAAGTGCACGATGAGATGTCCCAATAAACCCAAATTAAAAAAAAAAAAAAGAAAAGAAAAAAAAAAGCCTTTTAGCAAAACACGAGGTTTATAAATAGCACCAGTACTTAGAAGTAGTTCATCAATCAGAGCACAAGTTGTTCAGCCGCTTCAGCTGCAAGAGCTGTTTATTTATTTATGTACTTGTTTTTAAAGGAACTTTTTATACTCCTTGTAATTCCACAAACTTACAAAACACAAAATGCTTCACTTGACCATTAGTGTTGTGTATAACATGACTTATGTATTAATGTTGTAGTGTTGAAGGGAAAAAAAAAATACACTAGCTCACACTTATTACAAAAACCAAGCAAAGGCAAGTTTTATTTTAAACATTGAGGTCATAGATTACCACAAATTTGGTTTATAAGTAGTGCAAAATCTTTTACATTTATACCCGACGTTATACCTTCAAACATGTATGGTTGTGTGATTAAAATATTGAATGAACAGAAATTTAAAATCTTAAATTCAATAACCTCTTGTTTTACCAGACTTGGAAAAGTTATGTTTATGAGCAGTGTTCACCTAATGCATCTTCCTCTTAACACACTACATGCTAAATGTGTAACGGTAAGTTAAAATCACTGATGCAAAGGCAGCCTGGTTTATTGAACTCATTAACGCTTGTTCTATTTTTTGCAGTGCTAAAGCTGCATGCTGACTTTTTCCAGTTACTCCTCTGAGATCAGACAAGTACCAGTTAGTGTCAGAAAGTGCTGGAGAAATGCTGCAGGAAGACCACTGGATGATGTTTTTCAAACTCTTTCAGCAGCTTCTTTCTCTCCTTGTCAGGCAAGCTCTTACTTGATGATATGTCACGGAGAAGCTGTTTGAGGCTTTCCAGGGTGGCGGCCTCACGTTGATCCTCGTATTCCTGTGAAGTCACCTGCTGGCAGAAAGTGAAGGCTGCAACACAGAAGCAAAAAAGTTTCATACATTTGAACTGCAGAATTTCAAAACACAATCGATTGCTCATCTTGGTGTGGAGCAAAAGTGCATCCACATGGACTAAACGGTTCATGCTTTTATGAGTATTAACTTCATGTTGGGATTCATGATAAAATCAGCACAGGCACATTTAGTTCGTTGTGGGGATGGAAATATCTGCAGAAATCAAATTAAAAGACTGGAAATATTAAAGTCTGGGGTTACATTTACAGAAACTGAGTTGTTATTTTGTGGGATTTTGTACTGGGTGATGTTAGATGGAGATCGAATTTATTGCATTTATCTTACTAGCAATGGAGTCTGGGTCTTTTCCCTGCTGCAAAGTCCTCAGTGTTTTCCTCACAGCCTCAGTAAGGGTTGAAGGAGTCTGTTATCATAACAGGAAGACAGAGGGAGAAAAAAAACAAAACAAAAACAATCAAAGCAACTGTGGACACAATAACTATTAGAAGTCATTTGCCTGTTTTGTTTTCTCACAAATTCACAAGTGAAATACAGTTGTAGAATCAAGACAATATGGGACTTATCTACCGCTTTTAGAATTCCATCTTTGTAAAACAGAACTCACAAAAACGACTCTGAGAGAAGGAAAATATACCTTGAAGAGCTGAGTGTGATTGTCCATAAGGAAAAGTACCAAAGTCTCACTCTGCAATCGAGTCAGTTCATGATTCTGAATAAGCGCCCTCTGAAAAGTGCGGCAGACCAAAGACCTGTTGTCAGTCTGAAAGAAACACAAAACCACCACAGACCATCAATAAGAGGTAATTACATTACATTACATGAACAGCTGGATACTTCAAATTCTTCAAATTAAATCTCTACTATAATTACAGACACAAAAATGCTTTTTGTTTTTTGTCCAAGAAATGTGTGCAAAAAGCTGAAAGTGTTATTTGGTGCTGGTGTGTATGCTACCTTCTTCTGCAGCCTACAGGCGTCTGGTTGGGCTGCTGCGGCCATGAAGGCCAACAGCCTCCGCAGTTCGTCTTTCATGCTCGTGTCCAGCAGTCGCAAACACAACTGAGACGCTTTGATGGCATCCTGTGCTTTCCCTTCATCTGAAAATCATGTCAATAGTGGAGGGATATCACAGTGAGAGGAAAATGTGTTGAGTTTTTTGGGAAAAACAAATTGTTTGGACAGAATCTCAAAAATGCAAGACTCTGGTTTTTAAATCTTACCCAGTAAATTCAGAATTGCAGCATGTATATCCAGGTAACGCCCTGAAATAAGTGGAGCTTTTTCCTGTTCATTGTAGTACTTGGCAATAGTGTCAAAGAGCAGTCTCTTCTGCTCTACATTTTCATCCTCTAAAGATGCAACACCATCTTGTTTACAGAGTTTTTCCCCTACAACCACAATCACTTGGTCGGGAAACAGCTCCAAGCAGTCTGCTGCTGCTGACAGCCATGCATCCCACCTAAGGAAAAAAAAAGTGATGAAACAAAACCAAAAATACCATCTCACACTTAATTTGGTGGTGAAGAAACATACACATACAGCATTTATCTCATGTAATTTGTTTCATAGTTAGGGAAAGTTAAAATAATCAGTTGAATCTGATTATTTTCTAACCACTGTATGAAATATCTTGAAGCATTAAATAAAACAGCACTGACTGGGGCAGGCTGAGGGTGTCAGGCAGCTCTCTATCCAGGCACGTGTTAGAGATAACCAGGTCTTGGTTGGTCATGGGAACTTTGCAGGCTTGAGCTTGTGCCCTTTCAGGAGAGGTCAGGATACAGTCCAACATAGGCAAGTCTATTATCTGTAGCAGCTGCAACAGGGTCTGCTGTTTCCAAACTTCATCTACAACTAGAAGTGGACAGAGCAGAGAAAGCTATGTAAAAAAATGTTTATGTACAATTATTTAAAAAGACGAACATTTTCTTGTATGAAGTCCAAACTTATTACCAGCTTTAGACAGAAAGCCAGAGGCTGTGGTAAATATCCTATGAGATGAAGATAAACATGGGTGCAGGTTGATGGTTCTCAAAAGTCTTTCAACCCTCTTGTCTGATGGTCCAACAGCAAAAGGGTTGGAGATTGTTCTCAGATCATTCAACCTGCACAAAAAACAACATTTACATTAACTAATATATATGCATTATTATTTGTGGTAAGGTTTATAGTGTTACTTCAGTTTTAATAAGGCTTTTATACCATCAATGAAGCACCATTATAACATTTGATATGTCATGGTAATTATGTTATACCAACCTTGAGCTCTTCTTCCTCTTTGTCTCTAGCTCTTCAGGTGGTACATTTTCTATGTAAACACTGTCCTTCCTCATTGCAGAACCGTTTGTTACTTTATATTCCAGAAAGCGGTAAAGGCTGCAGCTGCTGTCCTCAAAGGTCACCTCCTTGTCTCTGCGAAACAGCTTTGTGCCGACCGGCTCAAACACCTTTGCCTCCAGCAGAGCCTGGCAGAGTCGAGCAGCTTTGAGGCGAGACACTTCACTTGTGCAAAACACCACATTCTGCATCAGATAGCTGAGAACAGCATCCACAGCGTCGGAGCCTGTGAAGCATTCAGCATGGACACGGAGGTGTCTCCTGCAGCGGCGTACCTCCACCTGGGTCTGCAGGGCCTGGATGATGTTGTTCCACAGCTGGGTGGCTCCAAAAGGCCCTGAGAAACCTACCAGAGGACATAAGGTTAAAAGGAGGGAAAAAACAGAATTGGAATATACTGTAACAAGAAAAATTAAAAGAAAAAAAAGTTCATCCAGGTATATTTATCTGAGAGTTTTCTTTAAAGAGATTTTAGTCAGATGAGAAGATTATTATTCAGATAAACTGCTATTGGCCGGTTTGAAATTTGTTTTCCATTTCAATTAATGTTCCAACTTTAAGAAATACATTTAATACTACAGAGGAGGAACATTTGCATAAAAATAAACAATAAAATCAGAATATTCATTATCATTATAGAACTTAATGTGGAAAAAAATTAGTTTTAACTTTACTGGTGTATCTATGTAATACTTATGGAGGATGAATGGTGGAAAAAAAATATTTTTACAATTATGTCGGTAAGTTTCTGAGTAATTTGTCGGTTGCAAAATGAAAAGTGAGATCCACAGTGAAAAACACGCCCGTATCGATCAACTTTCCGACCTAACAATTTTCTTTAACCTTTTACAGAGTTGAGTTGTTGTTTTTCTTTTAGGGGGACATACGTACTTGAAATGAATACAAAAAACTTATATAAAACTTATCTAAACACTTACCATGCTGTATATTTTCCCGAAAACTTCTTGTTTGGCTGTTCAACCTTCTAAACCGAGGAGTCAAATCAACCGCCATCACGACGAGCCCTGAGTGACGTAATCATACTCTTCTTCTTCAGCGGCCAAACAGGAAACTGCTGCCCCCAACAGGCGACGATAAGAACTCCTCTAACTGCTGACGTTTTCGCGAAAACCCATTTAAAAAGTCAAACTTTTCCTCTAGAAAGTACGAGATGGACTCAAACTGACGGGCTAGAGTGAATTCAAGTAAAGAAGACAGGTAGGACACAGCACAGTTACATGCAAGAGCAGACTTTTTGATACTGAAGGAGAGTAGTCTGACTATGAAAACAACAAAGGCATCTTTAAATTTGAGAAGGATTATTAAATTGACCTTTACTTCTACTGAGGACATTTTAGCAGCGTATTTAACAGTATTAAAAACATGGGTAGTAATTGTAACAAGAATATTTTGTCAATAAACATTCATGCTGGTTCCTGAGGAGCTGGTTTCCACTCTTGGCGAGTCCACAAATGAACTTTCCCTCATTTTAATCCACAGATTTTACATGAAATCATCTATCAAGTCTTCCCACTGAACCAGACAGAAAGTAAACGGTCAGATAAGCAGAATCTCCTATTTAGAACAGCCTCTTTCAGTCCCACACAGCTTAGAGAGCACACTGAAGAAAGGCAAGGCAAGGCATCATTAATTTGTCTATAAAAGATATACTTAGCAATGATAAATATAATTTTTATTGATTCTTTATGGCAGTTCCCATTGGGAAATTCAAGTGCCAGATTACAACACCTTAAAACAAAAGATGAACACACGTCTAATACAAAAAGACACATCTTGAGAAGAAAAACAAATCAACAGAAATATCCTTTAGAGATAGAAATAAACAAATATAATTGGAGAGACATGTGCATCTGTGCAATAAGTTCCAGTTGAAATGAGATAGTTAATAATAATACTGATCATGCCAACAGAAAGGCAAAGTATGATCCTATACTAGCTAAACCAAATATAAGCAGGTCAAATGAAACAGAAACGTTTAAGGAAGAATTTTTATTAGTAAAATTGAAACTTTTTACCTACCAGTTGACTGAGAAAGCATGAAATTAAAATGTTACTTACATCCTGCATTCCATCCTTTTTCAAAACAGTTATGATAAGAAACCTGAGGAAAATGTAAATAATCCTAACTTTTTTATTATCTAAATATCTTCAAAGATTCAGATGTTATGGCTGTGTGCAGGAAGGACCTGTTGTAGCAGTCTGAACTGACTGAAGACCTTCTGTTGTTGAATTACTGTCTGATGAAGATGATGCTCACGATGCCTGCATCATTGTGATTCAGTGTGGCCATCAAACTTAGTATTGACTTTTTTTGTATAACTTTAAATAAATTACTGCGAAATTATCATAATTAGGACCGCACGATTAAAGGATAACCTAAATAATTGACTTTACACCACTGCATCTATGTGTCCACACTGACATCATATCTGTAAACAAAAACGTCCCACATGAACGTGGATGTCAGGCAGAACGGAGCGTACCATTTCAACAGGGGGGGTGTGATGATTTCAGGGTTATTGTATAACAAAACCGTATCGTAAAACAAAATAAAAAACAAATTACATTAATCTCTGTTGGGAATCGGTTTGAAAGGTTAAACACAATTTTTGACGTCCAAAAATGTCAGTATAGACCCGTGTTCGCATTTGTTTTGGCAATTGAACAGCACCATGTGTAAGTTGGTTTCGCCCGCAGCTGCTTGGAAAAAAGGACCTTTAAACAGCGAGTACAGTCGTACGGAACAAACTCGGCTAATTTTGTTGTCAGTCCTCGTCCTCGGTGACTTGAATGAGGTAAAAGTCGCTCATTTGAAGCGGGGTTTTATTTTAGCAGTCGAGAGGGATTTGCTTGACTGTTTTGGTAACTTTGACGTTAATTTCGGTGTGGCTTTGTTGCAGAGCGGAAATAGGAGTACAGTTTACGATTGCTGTAACTTAAACCGAACATGTCAAAGTCAAAGCCGAGCTTCTCCGTGGACCTTATCATATTCCTTATTTATATTTTAATGTTTAGCCTAGCTAACAAAAACAGTATATAAATGTAAACAGCAGTGTTGAGTTTGACGTTGATCACCGTGTATTTAACATTTATGCACAACATGTCTCTGTTCTGACACGATAGAAATAGATTTTACTGTCTTAGGTGTACACGGAGTTCTTGTTTTGGTCGGATCACGTGTACCCACTTCTTACGTGTGTAATTTTTTTTTTTTTTTTAATACATATGCATGTGTACAGCTTTCTAACCAAAGGTTTTCCACGGAGATGTGAGTGGCAGGCAGCAGTAACCAATGACGGATTTCCGTTCAGAAAGCTCAGCCCTCCACATCTAAGGCTTTGTTTACATTACCCTGCAGTCAAATCTGGATCCTCCAGTCTTGGCTTCCTCCCTGCAAGAATTGTTATAACAACACATAGTGTTGCTGAAAACAGGTGTTTTGGATATGGAAATATTTCCTTTCCCGACTATGTCTGTGCAGGTGTGATTTTTAGGTTTCATCCTCCTGGTTTTGCATTATTGTTTGCTCTAACAACATGATGCATTTCGCTGCTTGCAGAAGCTTTCTTGCAATGCACCAGTGCATGGCAGTATGTATGTAATCCGTCATCGGTTTTCAGGACTCCAACACTTCAATCCCCCCAGCTTATCTCTGATAATTAGCCTGCTCTGTTGCTTTGACCGAGCTGTCAAGTGTAACAGATGATGCGGTCCCAGAAGCTGCAGGACCACGCATTAGTGACACATTACCCCCACCCTTCCTGCTCAACCCTTGAGCTATCTTTAAACTGCAAGAGCTGTGTGTATTCATTTTTGGCAGTAGATAACTGAGACCAAGGATAGGAACACCCAAGGGTCATCCTAGAAGCACTGTATGACTTATTAGATAATGTTATGAGAGCAGAGGACTATTTCAAAATAGATGTTACAGTAGGTGATAAAGAAGATTTTCTTTTAAGCCAAGTGAGGTCCTTGACTTTACAATGATCCCCAGTTCCTGCTTTTCATTATGTTAATATGTTGTTTGAAAGCTAGACAGTACACGATCAGGTGAAATAGGATCACCTTGACTGTTGAAATGCCCTCTGTTGTCCCAGGTTGCCATGGAGACCTAACTGATCTCAGATAGACAGACCCACTGTCCCTTTTACTTCAAGAGAAATCCAGTATTTTATATTTAAACCTGTATGAATTGTAGCTTTGATTATGTCAAAGTGATTTATTTTAATGTAAACACAAAATAATTCATGTGTTTTTATTCTTCCACTGACCTCTTGCACCATCTCTGTTTCCATGGTGACTGGCCTGGCAGCTGTTTTATGAAGTATCGCCACTGTTTTTGTTGTTCTGTCTTAGCAACAAAAACCTTGCTCTCATGCTTAGGTTTTCTCATACACTTAAAGTAAGAGAAAAGTCAAATTTAAGATATTACTGTTTAGGAGACTTTTTCTGTTAAACATTTGAAACATGGACAAGAGCTCTATTACTGTAGTTTATTTGGAAACTAAATAATAAGGCTTATAGAAGATATGCAGAATATATTTTAGTAGAAAAAAAGTCCACTTATTTAGACCGGGTTAACTGATTCCATGAAACAAAGTGTGAGAGAAAAAAAGGTACAATTCAGTGACTTTTTGTGTAATTTTGTGCAATTTTGTAATTTTGTGGCAACAATTTTAAGGTTATGTCCAACTTATGTGCAGCTCTACTCCAAGATGCCTCTAAACGATGAACGACCCAACTCCACATCCAGCGGTGAGGACCTGAGCAGTGATGTGGAGTCATCGTCCGAATGCTGCGACAACATGACATCGGGCAGTGACCATGACACCTCGCGTGACAGCTTCAATAGCGACTGCTCCAGCAAGCATTGCACACCCTCCTGTGAGTTTGTGTGATTTCATTTTTAATAGTTTTTACAAAAGCTTGCCAAATGTCGTCTAACTTTGTGTTTGCTTTTTTGTGTACGTAGGCCATTTTCAGACAGGAAATACATAACATTACTGGCTTAATTAGTCTTTGAAAATGATGGCAACCAGACAGTCTTTTTGGTTTTGTTTTAAGAACTTTTGTTAAGAACTGCAAAGGTCATGCTATATTTTCCACTTCTGCAAGTCGTCAGTATCACAAAAACATCATGGTTGCAGTTTATATTGGCACAGAATAGAAGCTGAGTAGAAACAACTGTTTTTCTAAAACTGTTGCTGATGTCTTTGCTCTTTGACATTAACACATAGCTAACTGTCCAGACCAGCTAATTGACAAAACTTTTCCTTTTTTTTTTGAGGTGTTTACACATGTGGTTATTGAATTATTTTATGAGTAGCACTCGTCTGTTACTTATCCCTTTGAAAGCAGTTTGGTGGTTTTTCTACGTTTTGTCAAAATTTCGGGTCAGTTAATAATTGCACTCATTGTTATGCCATCCGTTCTTTTTCTCCTGATTCATCTTCGTGTTTCCTTCATTAAAGGTCTGGTAGGAACTTGATTGCTTTTGTTTTTCTTAAGTGTCCCAGTATATAAAACCTTAGAATGAACAGAGGCAGTCTTGTTCACATGACTGCAGATGTAGCTACACCCAAACAAGTCTGAATGCCATCATAAGATGTTACAAAAACAGTGGGGCCATTCAGATATAACACTAATACATTTAATGAATTTCACTGGATTAACATCATGATTGTTTTGATTCTCTGAAAAGAGCTTCTAGATGGTTTACTTTGATCACAGACAGAGAAGTCTCTTTAAAAATTAGATTTGCCAGATTGGGTTTCCTGGATATTATTTGCTTCAGGTGATTTTACTTTGTCTTTAATTGCGTTTATTGAATAATGCAACTTTTATAACCACACATTGGTCGACTGACAAAGTTTTTTCAACTTTTGTTTCCCACAGCAAGCCCACCCAAAACCTTAACTTTAGACGAAGTCATGGAGACTGGAAGAGACCTGTTCAATCTCAAAATTGTACATGAGATTGTTGTGAACAACGGTTACCGCCTCGACCTGAACAGCAGACCACAGAACAGGTATTCACTCATATTAATACAATAACACCCTTTTAAAAACTTCATAAAGGAGTATTACTTATAACTGTGTAAATTTGATAGATTAAGATTATAAATTAGATTTGCCATTGTGATGTCTCGCTGCAATAATCAGTGGCACTCCCGTCTCTGTGTTTTGTTAATTTTAAACACAACTTTTTCTTTTGGAGAGAAGAAGACAGGTGAAAATGATTTCGTTTTTAGACCAGTGAGAGACACAGATAAGATAAAAATGTATACTGTAGTACTTTGTTTCCATGGAACAAATAAAAGCCTGTGTGACAACATTTTTTTTTTGTTCAGTAGAGGTGTTTATTTTTGTAAATCTTGCCAACAAGATAATATCTTGGAGTTCTCTTGAGACTGAATTGAGAGAATAAAGCTACAAGTCGAATTATATCCAACAACTGTTAGTTTTCTGGCATGTTTACTCAGCTGAACCAAACGGCCTTTTTTTTTTTTTTTTCAGTTTATTGAATGCAGTGAGAGATAATGTCCACAAAGCCTTCTGGAACATCCTGGAGACGGAGCTGAACAATGACCCCCCCGAGTATCAACACGCCATCAAGTTATTGGAGGAGATCAGAGAGGTTAGTCCAGACAAATTGATCTTAGCAGATGATTTTATTTTTGCATTTGCATCTTTTGCATATCCTATTTTGCATTCTTTGCACCATTTAAAAGCTATTTACATATCTTGTTTCTTTCCCTTCAACTCTTATGTTTTTGCGATGGACAGATCTTGCTGTCGTTCCTTAATCCGGGTGCTAATCGGATGCGGACCCAGATCACGGAGGTGCTGGATATGGACCTTATTCGTCAGCAGGCTGACAACGATGCTGTAGACATCCAGGGACTTGCGTCTTACATCATCACCACCATGGGCAAGCTGTGCACTCCAGAGAGGGATGAGGACATCGCGAAGCTGCGGGGGAGCACAGACCACATAGTGACACTGCTAAAGTAACGACAAGATTTTTTGTGTGGTTTCATTTTAAAAACATTTCATTGTGATTTAGAATACATTGAATGTGAGTTTTAATATTTTCCTATTTTGTAAGAAGTCAGTTATTTCTTTTGTGTTTTGACTTGTTAGGGAGATATTCCGTGTTCTGGACTTGATGAAGCTGGACTTGGTCAACTTTACAATTGAAAGCTTTAGGCCTTTGTTGCAGAGGAGCAGTGTTGAATATGAGAGGAAGACCTTTCAGAGCATTTTGGACAAAACCCCAAGTAAGTAAAAAATATCCTGTGTATATATATTAAAACTATCTATATACTAAAGACGGATGTACAGTGCTTCTGCATTGCTAAGTTTATTATGACATTTCCAAAGCCGCTTTAAATCGCACCACCTCCTGGATCCAGTCTGCACTGGAGGAGCTGCTGTCGGCTACAAGTAATGATCATGGGAAAGCACAGCAAATCATGCCTGGACCCTTCCAGCTCCTAAACACTGCTTTCCTCCACCTACTCACATGGGACTACTCAAAGAGCCCAGTGCCCGAGGTACTTGGCTGTATTTTTTATTAAGAGAATGCTATTCTTGTTTGAAGGCACTTTCTCTGCTCAATATGTGTGAGATTTAAAAAAAAAAGCTTAATTTCTTGTGCTTTTTATGCATTATGAGTTTTGCCTTCAAATACATAATAAATGCAAATGTGTTTTCATGCAGCTGTTTTTGGTATTATGGATTTAACATGCTGCATATGTTGCTTCTGCTTCAGACTTGGGTGACAGATGAGACTCGCCTGCAGGAGATTCAGTTTCAGCTTCAGCGGTGCCAGACTGTAAACGGGGTTCTGCTCATTGTGTTCAGAACCGTAGGCGGGCCCATCCAGGGCCTTCCCTCCCTGTCTGACCGCTTGAAGAGGATGATCAGCGTGCTACTGGATGGGATGCACAAACCGTCAGTGTCCTTTAATTTTATTCACACATTCAAACACAACTGACCATTACAACTCATCTGTGATGTCACTTTTTTTTCTGAGTTCAAATGTGAGTTCCTTTCTCTCTTTCTCTCTAAAGGGACTTTAACCTAGGAACGTCACTAGAGGGCGTTAGTGCTCAGACCTGCTGTGAGCTCAACAAGTCTCTAACAGAGAGAAACTATCCTGCCCTGACCCCAGAGCTCCAGGCCACGCTCACAGGACAGATCTGCAACATCAACCAGAAGGACAATCCCATTCGTACTCTAGTTGGTAAGGCGGGCACCATGAGTTGCAGTTTAGTTATTCAGAAATGAAACATACTTGCTTACTTTAAAACGGGGGAGAGTATGAAGCCAGAAAGCTCCGTGGCTGTGAATTTTCTAACCTTGTTTTTCCAACTACTTTTGTCCACAGAGGATCGAGTTCATCAGTATTTCAAGGCGCTCCTCTCTGACTCCAAACCCCACCTCAAACTTGAACAGGTACCAGGTGGCCTGGCTGCCATCAAGCCTGAACTAGTGCTGATTGGAAAACAGTTCCTCTCCTTGGTCAACTATAACAGGACTGTCTATGGACCTTTTTATGCGGATATCATCAGGAAGCTAATGTTCAGCAGCAGCCCGCAGGCGGCAGGAAGGCCTTCTCAGGATTCAGCTCAGGACTCTGTGTCCCAGGAATAAAAACAAACAAACAAAAAAATCTAGTTCATGATTCACTTGAAGAAGTAATTTTTTTCTGTCAGACAAAGCTGACTCTCAAGAGGTGGAGGACATCGATGTAGATCAGCTGGATTTGAATTCTGTCAAACTTGATATAAAGCATAAAAAAATAAATAAAAAAATAACAGAAAAAATCAGACAGTTTATTCAGTAAATGAATAGAGTCAAAGAAAAAGGGGTTGAAAATGAAATATGTTCAGAGTGTTATGGGAGGATTTTTATTACTGTCTTTGCAGTAAAGACACTGTAGCATAGGAGCAATGCAGTTACCATTAAACGTGACCAGCATCCTTTGTGATAAATACTCTTCAGATATGATTTCACATAAACATCTAACCAGAAAAGCAGTGTTACAGTGATCTATTTCTGAACCTAATTACATCACCCCACTTCATTTCTTCCCAGTTAATAATAGAAAATGAGAAAAATAGTATATATATTACATAAAACCAGCGTTACAAAGCAATACAGAAGATGCTTATATTTGTAGAAAAGTAGCTGAGTTTTATTTCAGATTTTTTACATTTACAATATATTTACCAAGATAGCTACACAACTTAAGTGAAGCTGATTATAGTGAAATTAAGATGTTTGTCTTTGAAGATATTACTGAAAATTATAAGAGAGCCATATTATTGAGTTAAAAATTTAGACTCCTATCCCATAGCTTTTTTTATGGGCCAGAGAACTAAACCTTCTGCTTTTTTTTTTTTTTTAAACAAATTTTGACCTCTCAGAGGAAAGAAAAATGCCACTTGTCTGCATGAGTAGCTTTGTGTTTGGTCATCTTAGTTCTTACTTGAGAAATTTGTTAAGCTATCTGATCACAATTTGTACTTATTTTTCGTTAGCTGAGTACTTGTTACGCTGATTTTTGTTATGCTTGTTACATTAATTGCTACTGTAGTTTTACAGTATTGCTGTTTGTTGTGGAAGAGGGAAAAACAAGGTGCTGAACTCAAAAAGTATTTTTGTGTTCAAAATTTTCAGTGGACCTTTTATATGCAAAAAGAAAAGTAGTTATACTTTTGTAGTTGTAGTTTTACAGAAATTTACATTAAAATGTTGTGAGTTGTGGTTCTTTTCTTCTGTACAAGAATTAATGTAATAAAAAATATAAAAATGAGCAGGACTGGTGTTAAGATTTTTCAAAAATCATAATGATGCATAAAGAAACTGATAACATTAAAAATTAGTAAACAAACCACTGTAAAACATTAAACATAAAATGCATGTTTTCTTAAATACATAAATGAAGAAGTAAAGGATTGGGAAATAAAATGCTTTTAAAATATTTTTTCCTTTTAAAGCGTTTTCTCCTTTTGGAGATAACATCAGTGTTTTGGATTCTTAGCTTTTTTCATCATTTAGTTTTCCATGTAAAAGTTTATATTTCGTTTCAGGTCAGATGACGAGCTTATATACTAGCAGCATTGTTTACTCAGTCTAATTAAAGTTAGGTGCGGAGTAAACACGCTCGTCTCAAGCTATCGCCAGGCAAAAAGTTGCCTTTAAGTGTAGTCCGAGAGTTGGACAAAAGCCTACTGCAGAGTCAAACCCACACTTATTTGTTCGTCATTCAAAAAATGTGGAGCGATCTTACACTACTCCTGAATGAGAATATATTTGAAAACAAATGTCATACACTCAGACAAAATACACAAAACAAATACGTAATTATAAGAAAACACGAATTGTATACACGCTTCTTTTTTTCCCGTAGCCCCTTATAGTTGTGTGTCTCACCGTTATCACATATTAAGCCACTGTTATTACAATGTGTTGTTTAACGGAGATATTTTGGAGAACTAGGCCTATTCTTTCAGTCTATTAGTCTTTAAATTAGAAAAAAAGACAACTGTACACGAATAGAGGTGTACTTGAATGCATCATCAGTTTACCCGGTTACAGATGAGTTAAACGACTGCGCTCACTTGTCACGTGGTTTAAATCTCGCGACGCAATTGGCTGGCTCGGAGTAGGTGCTCTTACGTGCTCGTTGTTTTTGTAGTGAGTCAGGAAGCTTTAAAAATTGGGTGTGTAGTTTCGTGTCAAAAGAAAAGTGTACTATATTTAAACTTCCTGGTCTTCGTTTAGTTTTGACTTTACTCCAGAGAGATACACTTCAAGAAATAGATTCCTCGGTAAGCAAGAAAGGATAGTCGTAAGTACCTGCTTTCTGCTACGTCCTTTGTTCCTTTTATGTCAGAGCTGTTAAACTTGTCCGGACAGGTACTGAAATGAGCTAAGTGTTTAAAAATGATACGAGACACTTATACGGCTAGGTTATCCCATTACACATTATCGACATGTCTATTTTTGTTTTCACATTTACTATTAGGCTTTGCAGAAGTGTTAAAAACGGATGTTACACCAGTGTGTTCATGCTAGAATGACTTAATCGATGTTAAAATCTCCTAATTGTGAATTGAACGTTGACAGCTTGATATATTTTCACTTTCAGCATGCTTTTATTATGTTCTTGTTAATCTTTTTGAATGTTATCGCATACTTTCATAGTTACAGGCTCTCTGTGAGGACTGTCTTCATACCCTTTATGGTATTTTGTGTGTTTTGTCATTTAGAGTTTCAGCATTGCTTGATATACAGTCGAAATAATTTCTCAACTAATAATTTATTGAAGGTAAAAAATCATAAACTTGATTTACGAGTTCCTACAAGCCAAACAAGGAAGTCCTGTATTGCCTCAAGTTCATCATGTCAGAGGAAATGATGTGGATCATATGCACAATACCAAAGTGGAGATATGTGGATGTAGTTAAGGAAAACATGAGGGTGGTTGGTGTGACAGAAGAAGATGCAGAGGATAGGGGTAGATGGAGATGGATCACTTGTTGTGATGACCTCTGAAGGGAGCAGCCGAAAGAAAAAGAAGATATGCACACTTATAATCTGCAGATATGCAGACAGGCCAAAGTTTGGGTTATTAAAGTGAATCGTCTCTTCTTATCTAAATCTACTGACTCTGAACAATCCCAAAGTTGTCCAAATACAAGCACCAATAATCAGGTCAAATCTGACAATCATTACTGGGTCAGAGGAGTGTCAGAACATGCTGAAATTGCCAAAAAGTCGGCCTTTGGATTACTGGGACAGTAGGAGCTTTCTGAGCTATTAAACCATTTTTCACTGCTCCTGGAACAAAGATCATTTCTATTCAAGAGTAAAGTCCAAAGCCAACGTCTATGTGTCTTGCCCGTTACCTTTCAGCTCCTGCATGGTTGGCGTCTTGTGTAGCGATGGAGGAAGGGGCGCGGAGTTGTCTCCAGCGCTTTCGCCACAAGCTGGAGGAGGACATGAAGCCCAGCTACCTGATGGATCACATGATTAGTGACGGTGTGATGACAGTTGAGGAGGAGGAGAAAATCAGGACTCATGTGAGTCTAAGCAAAAAAGAAAATAATGACTCATTTCGAACTTTTTAACACTTTGATCTTGCTGGGTTTTTTTGTTTGTTTTTTTTTAAACTTGCATGTTTTCTGCTTTGTGTTTTAAAGAAAAAAGTTGTAGTGATGACTGATTTTGATGCAAATCTCCATCAACCTGCTGTTTGTTTTCATATCATATTCTTTAAGAAATATTGGATAATTTTCCAATCCGAATATTTTGTTCTTATGCCTTGCTTATTTGTAATTGTTGTAGGAAGTGAAGAAATATCATAATCAATACATTCACTAGACTTTTGTATAATATCAATCCTAAGAATTCACCTTCTTATCATGTGATCATATGAGAATTTTACAAATATTCGTTTGTTTCATATCTCATTTGATATTTCTCTTTGCAGCCCACCAGAAGAGAGCAGGCTTACGCTCTGATCGAGCTCTTGCTGAGGAAGGGCAATCGTTCGTACATCTCTTTCTACAATGCTTTGGTTAAAGAAGCTTATAATGATTTGGCTAGTCTGCTCCATGATGGCCTACCGCTGCAAATCTCTTCTGATTCACACAAGAGCTCTTCTTTCAGCTCTACATCTTATGGTGAGAAGTGGGAAGTTGTGGGTTGGGACAGCACTTTTTTTTTTTTTTTGTCAGTGTGTAGGAGTCCCCGAATGTCTGAACAAAATGTTGATCTGTGGTTGCTCTTTTGGTTATCAATCTCCAGTCTTGTGAACTGAGTTTTCTTATTTACAGGATCTTTATGTCTCTTCTTGTTTCTCAACACAAGTGCTTCTTCAGCCTTTATTTTAAGCCCCCTTTGCTCTGTTCTAACAGTCCACACCAGGCTTAGTGAAGGTGGGGTACCACAAAGGCCTGTAGTGTTTGTGAACAGACCTGAGCTGGTGAACCGGATCAGGGACAAACTACATCAGCTTCAGAAGGAACCTGGCTGGGTCACCGTCTTTGGCATGGCTGGCTCAGGCAAGTCTGTCCTTGCCTCGGAGGCCGTCAGACACCATGGGCTCATCGAAGGTGAATATGATTTTTATTTCCCTGTGCCCTTTTTTTTTTTTTCTGAAGCTGTCTCTCTACTCTCATTTCGTGTGTCAAAACTGTTAATAAAAGCCACTAGAGGCTCATAATCTTAAAAAAACAAACAAACAACACTTAAAACTGAAGTTTCTCACCTTTTGCCTGCTTGATCTCTGCTACTTTCATATCCTCTCACCATCTCCTTCCTTCAGAGTATTTTCCTGGAGGGATCCACTGGCTTTCCATCGGCCAGTTGGACAAACCAGACCTGCTGGTGAAGATCCAGTCATTGTGTTTTCGTCTGGAGCAGGGCCTGGATTCACAGGCTCTCCACCGCTCCCCCAACTCTCTGGACGAAGCCAAGGAGCGCCTGCGCTTCCTCATCCTCCGCAGATATCCCAAGTAAGTTCGAGAATCAGTCAGGTTTTCTGCACAAACAACTGTTGTACGATTAATAAGGGCAACAATAAATCGTCATATCCTAAATTAGTTTAATCAAAACAGATTCATTAATAAAATCAAACAAATACTGTTAAATTCCAGAAAGTTGCATATACATTTATTCTGTAACTGGAATAAAAATATTTTCACATTAAAGTATGACTTCGTCATTTGAACTGATGTCAGTCATCAGCAGGTGTGTCAGTAGATGTGATTTAGATATTTATGCCTAAAGTAAACCTGTGATTTTATTGTTCTTTTTTTTTTTCTTATCTTGTTAAGATCTCTACTGATTCTAGACGACATCTGGGACAGCACAGTCCTGAAGTCGTTCGATATCCACTGTCGGGTTCTTCTGACCACCAGAAACAGAAGCCTCACTGATTCTGTCAGTGGTATGTGCTTTTTTGTGACCTTCTGTGATTATTATTATTATTCTTCACAATGAAAACAGCTGTTGTGCTAAAAAAGTGCACATACTGCCTTTCTGCTTTCATGTTGTAGGTGCTAAACATGAGGTAGAAGTTGAAAGTGGTCTGGATGATAAGAAGGCCATGGAGATCCTGGCTCTGTACACGGACATTCAGCCCCAGAGACTACCCCAGGAGGCTCGCGTTATTGTCAAGGAATGTAAAGGTCTGTAAAATCGGACTATTTGTGTGTTTTTCAGTCTTTTGTGATCAAAATGAGTTTTAAAAAGCCCATATTTTCTTCTTCTTTATGGCCCCTGCCAGGCTCCCCTCTAGTAGTGTCTCTGGTTGGTGCTCTGCTCAAAGAGAAACCCAACCGCTGGCGTTATTACCTCAGCCAGCTGCAGCAGAAGCAGTTCAAGCGCATAAGGAAGTCATCCTCTTACGACTATGATGCCCTGGATCAAGCCATGGCCGCGAGCATTGAGGTCCTACCTGAGGAGCATCAAGAGCTTTACAAGGACCTGACCGTGCTAGAAAAAGACATCAAAATCCCTGTGAAGGTTTGGGTACACAGAACGAGATTTTTCCATCTGCTTCCTGTCTGAAGGGCATTACATCAAAACATTGTTCGCTGTTTCCAGGTGTTGTCTGTTTTGTGGGATCTGGAGGCAGAGGAGGTGGAGGACATCCTCCAGGAGTTTGTCAATAAGTCCCTGCTCTTTGTGGACAGTAACAGCCAACCCCATCTGTACTACCTCCACGACCTCCAGCTGAACTTCCTGGAGGAGCAGAACCGAAACAAGCTTGAGGTTGGCCTGGTTTGTCATCAAGAGAGCATGTTAAGGTTATGTGTTTCAGTGTACATTGCATATGTTTATATGTGTTTTTGTGTCTGCACGTCAGAGCCTTCACACAAAAGTAGTGCGTCAGTACCAGCATCACTACAGGGATGGTCCTCCCACCTCAGGAGATGAGGAATGTCTTTACTGGATCAGATTTCTGACCTATCATATGGCCAAAGCTGGCCTCCACCAGGTAAAACACAAACACACACCATTCTGTCTTTGATTTTTAAAGAAAGCAACAAAGACATATTATTTTCTTTAATGTCAAATTCTTACAGGATTATAACTCCAAGGCCAAGTTATGACCCACCTTTAGTTTTTTAGGCTTTCAGGGTCCACCATTTCTGCAAAGCTGGCTTTATCCCAGTGTTTCTCAGTTCCGGTCCTCATGGGCTGTGTCCAGAATGTTTTAGATGTTTTCCTGCTTTAGCACACCTGATTCTCATTAATGGTCATTAACAGGTTGTCATTCAGGTCTGAACAAGTCTGTCAATGACAGCCACTTGTGTCATGGTGTTCACCCAGTGATCTCTAGTACTGGATTGGACAGATCATATTGGCTAGCGTTGAAGGTGATGTGCACATATCGACGCCATTTTGAAGAGTGCTAGTTCACATGTAAACAAACAGCTGTCAATAGTGTAGGCCTCAAATAAGCACGTATGTTAGCTCGTTCATGATAAATAAATAGTCAACCTGATTCAACTTTGCATTACTGAAGCACTATGTGGTATAATCTCTAAATA
>JAOWBL010000016.1:7760613-7772144 GCA_028564865.1 Zenarchopterus dispar
GACGTTGAACGCTACTCAGCCATTACTGTTAAACACAAACACCAACAACACCAACAACACCAGCAACATCAACAACACCAGCAACATCAACAACATCAACAACACCAGCAACATCAACAACATCAACACCACCAACAACATCAACACCAACAACACCAGCAACATCAACAACATCAACACCACCAACAACATCAACATCAACAACAGCAGCAACATCAACAACATCAACAACACCAGCAACATCAACAACATCAACAACACCAGCAACATCAACAACATCAACACCAACAACACCATCAACATCAACAACACCAGCAACATCAACAACATCAACAACACCAGCAACATCAACAACATCAACACCAACAACAACATCAACACCACCAACATCAACACTACCAACACCAACAACACCAGCAACACCAACATCATCAACACCACCAACATCAACAACACCAACACCACCAACATCAACAACACCAACAACATCAACAACACAAACACCAGCAACACCAACAACACCAGCAACACCAACAACATCAACAACACCAACAACATCAACAACATCAACACCACCAACAACATCAACACCAACAACACCAGCAACATCAACACCACCAACAACATCAACACCAACAACACCAGCAACACCACCAACATCAACAACACCAACAACATCAACACCACCAACATCAACAACACCAACAACATCAACATCAACAACACAAACACCAGCAACACCAACAACACCAGCAACACCAACAACATCAACAACACCAACAACACCAGCAACACCAACAACACCAGCAACATCAACACCACCAACACCACCAACACCAACATCATCAACACCACCAACATCAACAACACCAACAACACCAGCAACAACACCAACACCAACAACAACACCAGCAACACCAACAACACCAGCAACACCAGCAACATCAACAACACCAACACCAACACCAGCAATGCCAACAACACCAGCAACATCAACAACATCAACAACACCAACACCAACAACAACACCAGCAATGCCAACAACACCAGCAACATCAACAACATCAACACCACCAACAACATCAACACCACCAACAACATCAACAACACCAGCAACATCAACACCACCAACAACACCAGCAACATCAACAACACCAACAACAACACCAGCAACGCCAACAACACCAACAACACCAGCAACACCAACAACACCAACAACATCAACACCACCAACAACATCAACACCACCAACAACATCAACAACACCAACAACACCAACAACATCAACAACACCAACAACATCAACATCATCAACAACACCAGCAACACCCACAAAGTACATTTTTCCGACCCGTAGTTTTCAACTACGGACTTCACGACCATTGCCTCCTCTTTACTTTTCTTATTTTTATTTTTTTAAATTCCTGCCCTGGCAGCGTTTATCGTTTCGTTTAAGGACCGGCGTAAACTGCTCCACCTTCCCTCGCCTCCTGAGTTTCAGTCAACAACAATCACGGCGAGACAGAAGCACTTTTTGTGGTTTGTTTTGGAGTTTAAATACTTTAAAACAGGCAAGCGTTAAAAATACGATTTTTAATTTTTTTTGATCCTCATGACCTCCAGGGGTCAACAGGAAGTGGTTGTTTGCGTGTCATGAGGACGTCACAGGAACCGTCCTGCAGCTTATCAGCGCCGTCGTAGAAAATTAAGTTAAAAGTTGACAAACTAATCACTTCTAACAAAATATCACATTTTAACTTCAAAAACAGGTTTCCTTTAATTAAGGAGTATAAATGTTTATAAATGGGTCAAAATATCCCCTAAATCCCAGCGTTTCACAGAAACAGTATTGTTATGTTTAGCAGAGAAGAAAAGTGATTTTGTTGGTTTGAGTTTGGTTCTGTGGACATTTGTGTGTTTTCAATAATTAAAAAAACTCTACGTTTCTGGCGGGCTCGTCATTCCTCACGGTCCGAATGATCCACAGGAGGAGTGGGGATTTGCTAAGTGAAACACTGTTATGAAACAGCAGATTTCAGATATTTGACAAAAGCCTCGTCAGCTGTCCTCGAGTCCAAGCCCGGCGGTACCGGCCCCGTCACAGGTCCGGCTGGAGTTAACAGTACCCAGCAGCCCGGATGTCATTACTGAACTGTGACGTGATGTGGGTCCGTGTTTGATTCCACTCGTTGGCTCAGCCGCTCTGTTTGGGTCGCCTTTGTGGGCTGATCAATGCGCTAATCCCGTTAGCGGTCCCATTAGCCCAGATTGACCAGGGTTGATAAACAGATTAGCCGCCATGCTTTCACTCTGTCTTTAACACAAAAATCAAACTGCAAATGTAACGATGTCGGCGTGGATTTGTGTGATCCGCTTCACACGCTGAGGTGGATATTCCTGATTGATCCTTTCGACTGCAGACCAGATGTTTTGTTTTGTTTTTTAAATCACATTTGTGAGAAAATCCCAAGAACACACTGACCTCTAGCATGTTTTAGAAACTGGGTGACGACAGCTGCAACAATGACAAGTTTTGAAAAGAGACCACAGCAACAAGAAGTGGAAAGTGATCGGGGACATTCACGTCGACCTCTCTTTTAGGACACCGAAGACAAAAAAGCCTTTTTTGTCTTTTTTTACTGGAGGGGAGGTAAAGAGCTGGTCGGCTCACTGGAGCATAAAACCCAGCGAGGGAACCGGCAGTCCAGTCGCCGTCTGGGCTCCAGCTAGCTCGCAGTTTTAATGAGGAAGAAGGAAGAGGGTGAAAAACCTTTCACTCGTCTCTTTGCTTCTGTCTAATTTACGCTGACTCGGCGAAGCGACCCCCTCATTACCCTCACATCCTCTTCCTTACGCCCCCCTTCACTTCCCGTTCATGTTCTCTTGACCTCAGACTACCTCATTTGCTCTCATCTCTCATCCGTTACACACTTTGTCCTCATTTCAAGTCTCAACTCCCTTTATTCAGATAATGGAAGGAGAGTCCAAAGGAAAAAAAAATCTGTTTTAAAGAGTAATATCAGTGATTTGGCTTCTTAAAAGCTTCTGTGGGTAAAACGAGCCTCTTCTGTTCAGCCATGGCAACTACTTCACACAGCTCCATTTTGTAAGCCTCGACTCGTGTTTATCTACTATTTCTGAGACTATGAGTCCTCATCTGTCCCCTGCAGGCTACCAGGATGTTTCCTCTGATATCAACAGATACCTGCTGCCCCTCAGGTGTCGGATCCCGATGCCACAGTTGAGGTTGGATCCTCTGAAGACTCCTTCATTGATTTCTGCAGATCAGAGAATCACTGGCCTAAGCTTGCCTAAATTGCCTCGGTCAGAATACATTAGAGGACAAATGAGTGGTAATATTGATCGGCATGCAGCTCAGGTCCGTCTGAGGAGCCGATTACAGGACTCGGGACGACTCTGAATAGACCAAGGTCACGTCTGTCCTAACAGGCATTCAGTGGGGATTCGAAGCTGCCTGGACTGTTTTATTGTGACGAGTTTCCTTGAAGGACGAGTCAACAGGCGGTTTCTGAGAAGTCGAGAGACTGGAAACCAAACACCGAAAGATTGAATTTATATAAAAAAAACAAGCAGAGTCCCGACTGTGAACAGAGAAAACCGGGAAAAATAAAAATAAAAGTGTAAATGAGCAGGATGGCTGATGGGTAAGAGGGACGAGTGTGGACATGGACTTTATAAACAGTTTTTATAAAAGTTGGAGGCGACTGATGTTCACCAGGAACACTGGACGCGTTTTATTTTGTAAAAGAGATACTATTCTCTTCAAGACGAATTAAGATAAATCAAACTTAAGTTCAGGTTGTTATATCATGTTCCTGATATAAAATCAACAGAACTTCGCCATTTGTCGTTATGATAAATATTCAACATAGTGAATATATTAACAGTTTAAGACACTGTGATTTTCCGACTATTGAACACACCTGAATATAAGCCACACCCACTAAACTTAAAAAGAAAAAAGATGTCGTCCATATGTAAGCCTCAGATTTACACAGAAAGATTTTTAACTTTTAGTTAATTGGATGTTTTTTTCCTGAATAGTGCCTGTAACATGCTGGTTTGAAAAAACAAAAAAACAAAACAACACAGTAATCCTCCAGAAAAGTTATCGATCGCCATCTTCATCTTCCTCCTGAGCACTAAACCCACTAAAGTCGTCTTCTTCAGCGTCGGAATTGAACAACTTCAGAATTACTTTCTCACTTTCATCTCGAGACAAATTCGCTCTTGAGCTTCATCACGCAGAAGTCCAGCCTTTCGAAGCCCACTGTGGGAGTGGATTTTTTTTTTACACTGCTCCACGCCGTCAGGATCCACTGCAGACTTGATGATTTCTCGCCGCTCATCAACTCAGAGTCCCAAATGACTGATCTGAAGAATTTGGTACAAGTTTGATTTAATGATGTGGCGAGGCGATGCGTACTGGCGCCACGAGTTCGTTAAAATCTATAAATGAACCGAATCATTGTTTAAGTTGCAAATTAATTTTAATTACAAAATTACAGGCAATTCCTGAAAATCTGATGCTTTTATTGAACGATCAAGTTGGAGAAATGGGATCAAAAATTGATCCGTTTATCTCGTGGGCTTGTTTATTGATGTTGGATTAACAAGACGAGTTTTTATAAAACTGAAACAGTTCTGGTTGTATAGTTTAAAGGTTTGAAATGAAGGCGAGCGTTAACGTCACGCCCAGTCTGCGATGCAGAGAAGAAGTCCATCTAGTAAACACAGTTTGTGACAGTAAACACTGATGTCATGTGGTTAATGTGTAAAGACATTTACAGAATCAAAGATTCGTCTCATTTTTCATCCGCAGTCTGACATTTTCCCAACCCTGAATACTTGATCACAGTCTCTCTCTCTCTCTCATTGTTCCTTGGAGCTTTTCAACTGGAATGATTAGTATTGATTTGTCTGGAGTCACCACACACACACACACACACACACACACACACACACTCATAAACAACATATGAACCCATGAAGGCGAGCAGCTATGAGCTCACCTGAGTTCATACCAGCGACGGCCAGTTTTCAGCAACATTTCAAAGATCTACATACAAACATACAAACATTCTTTTCTTGTTTTTTTGGTGGGTCAGGGTGGGGGGACACCCCTGGTATCCTAGCAACCAGAGAACGGATGAGAGTTAGGAATGATGCGATTTAAAAGTGATGTGCAGCAGGGACCAATAGAAGGAGCAGTTTCATTGCTGTGAGAACAGGCAGCCAATGAGAGCAGAGCGTTAATAAGTCTGTCTACATGGAGACAGATATATCTCCATTAATAGCACAAGAACTGTAACTATGACTGGGAGCACAGACTGTGTGTGTGTGCACTCATGTGTGTCTGTGCAAACAGCCAAATGCTGCAGGATCAAGACTGAAATAAGATCCTGTGGTCTGCACACACTCGTGCACACTTAAACCGCACACAGAGGAGCTCATGAACTGAATTCCCAATAAGACGAGGGGAAATGGTGTATGATATTTTTCTAGGTTAATAAATACTTCAAAGCACCAGGATGGAACCGATTTTCACACTGCAGAGAAGCACAAGCTCTCCGAAGGCTCCACGCTGTGCTCAGGCCGACGTGCGCATCAAGACGACAATACTGCCGGGAAGTGGGTGCTTCAGAGAGTTGAGCCACCTCTGGTCTTTCCACACACTAAAGATGCACAAACCAGGCGTAGCTGGGATTTTATGTCTGAATAATACCACTGCTGGTGTCGATGTGGGGTTCTTTGGTCCAGATGTGTCCTGGTGCCAGCACATCTGGCTCAAATCAGTGGGTCACCAGTGGGTGATCAGTGGGTGATCTGTTTATTTAAATCAGGTGTGTTGGAGCAGAAAAAGCATCCATTTATTTTTTCACATTTATGGTTAAAAGAGCTTCGAGTGCGGTGATGTTAACATTGTTTGTTTTGTCCAGAGATTTAAAACAAAAAAACGCTCGTGGTCTGAGTCGGTGAAGCACGGAGGATAATTTACATGCACCGTTGGGGGAGGAGGGGTGCACAGTACATGATCAGGTTAATGAGATGCTTGTAGTGGACATCTGTGGACTCTGCTGAGGGACGGGACTGGACGGGACCCCGCTGCTGCGTCGCGACGCTAACGTCTGTTAGCGGCTGGAAAACAGTGAAATATTTGTTTTTTCTTACAAATCTCTACTTGGTTCCTTCACTTATTTTTGTATACTAATATATATATATATATATATACATATATATATATATATATAATCTGGTTTCTGGGAAACATTAGAAGGTATATGACGTATTTTAAGGTGGAAAAATGATATTTTTAAACTTGGGAAATGGTTTGAATGAATGACATCAGAGTTTCAGTTTAAATTTAGTCAAACTTTGGACGCTGCCGGTGACTACGGCGCTAAAGATAGATCAAACCCGATACCACGTCTGCTTGGAGGGTATAAAAGATCCCAGTCACCTCACTGCTGCAAAGAAAACGCAGTTTTTCTTTTGTTTATTCCTACTTGTGTCACAAAATGTCATCAGCCTAAAATTAAACCGGAACTAAAGAAAGTAGCGACAGCATTAATAAAATGTCATTTAGGTATAAAACGTCTGTATCAGAAGTATTTCAGCTTTCTAAAATCATTTGAATATGAAGTATCTCAGAATCAAACTGCTCATTATATCTAATTTAATCTGAAAATAAACATTTGCCACGACGATAACTGGGTGTTCAGGATTATTCGCAGGTAAACAGTAAAAGGCAGATCTGCTGCTGGTTTATTCCCCAACAGCTGCATGAAGAAAAATAGTTTTCTTTCCATCCTCCTGCTGGGACCTGTCCCGTTCTTCCCTCCATTTACCTCCCACCACGTCTCCGTTTACACTCTTCCCTTTTTCCCCTCGAGAATAAAAGTAAAACGAGTCACTCAGACTAGAAAAACCTACAAGCCTTGAACTACAACTCTGATGTATTTTTTGGTTCGTTATTAAAGCTAACGTCGCGTAAAAAAGGTCCAGGAAAGTCATAAATGTGTCATGAACGCTTTGATTGATCATCACATGACAGAAAACTTCATCTTGATGCCAATATGTTTACGGTGCCCCTCATACAAAATAATTATCAGTTAAATATGGGTTGCCGTGTTGGCAGTGGGCCGTGCACGTTAACACGAAGCCTCACAACACCCCTCTTTTAGATTACTCCTCTTTCTCAGCCTCGTTTTCTCCCACCCTCTTTGCATGCTGATGGGACCATTTAGATTCAAGATAAACCTCTTTTCACGGGTACGGATGTGAAACTTGGATTTCCTCTCTAAAACAAACACGAACGGAGACATTTAGAGAAAAAGCTCAAGTTCCAGCGTGTTATGCAACTGACGAGTCCAAAATTTAAAAAAAAAAAAAAAGTAGTCACCACTTGCAAATGTTACACAGGAGAAAGTAAACAAACTGTCATGATAATGGAGCTGAGTCTTCTTGATCACTATCTACACAGAAACATGTACCTCACGTGCACACGCACGGTTACACAGTCAGTAAATTAGCCCAGTCAGCAGTGGCGACTGAGAGCCATGGAGCAGTTTCAGGAGCTGTAATCACGGCAGCTTCACTGAGCACAAAGATCCATCAAACGGCAGCGAGCGGAGAACAAAAGGATCAGCGCTCATTTCTCTATCTGCTCTATCCAGGCTCTACAGAGACCCCTTCCCGATATTATCACGCTGCCAGCTTACCCCGTTCTTCTTCCAAATGACAGCTGAGCAGCACTTTCCTCTCGTCTTATTTTGCCACTCTTTCCACTTGTGCGCTTGACTGTTGCTTTGTTGCCGTGCACGACGAGTGTTTCTCCCCCCCTCTTTTATCTCTTTATCCGTGCTATCTGGCTTTCCTCCTCTCCAGCAGCTTTTGTCTCCGTTCCTCTCACCCTCAGCCTCTCTGCAGATCCCCTGCGTTCAACAACTCCTCCTCTTTCTTCAGCTTGCGGCAGCCAGACTACATCTCCTACATGTCTCCGCCTGAGCTCTCTCTTTCTCTCTCTCTACACACAGTCCTTCTCCCTGCGCTCTCTTTCCTCTACCCGGTTTACGTTCGCCGTCCTCCTCCTTTCCATCCCGTCACTATGGAGACGCCGAGCCCGAACTGAGACGGGCTTATGCTAAGTTTATGCGTTTGAACGCCGCACGAGTTGAGAGAGTTCAGAAGCTGCATCCTCCCAGTCCTGCGACATGTTTGGAGACATCCATAAAAAAAAAAAAAAAAAAAACAGAATCGTGTCCTCCAGCGCCATGGCAACCTGACATCTTCCAGCAGTTCTGGACCACTCGTTTTTGTATTAAACTCATATTTACTGGAACCTAAATTCTTCCCATCATCCTCCTGGATGACAGACCAAAGATGTAGGCTCATTGTCATAAAATTATTTTTATGTACTAAACTTCTAAGCTTAGTGTATAAATCTTTATTATTATTAATGTTTTGATTCTGGTGGTGGTGCAGACGTCTCAGAGGTTTGAATCAAATGTGTGACATCAGGAATCAAGGGGTTAATATTTTTTGTATCTCTTTGAATACATTAGGTAATTTTATTTATTTTTCTATTTATTATATTTATTTTTTAGAATATTTTTAATTGTACACATCTATTTTTTCCTATTGTTTTGATTCTTGGGGTGGCGCAGAAGTATTAGAAAGGTAACATAAGGCATCAAGGGGATACAGTGGGAGAGATAAATAGTTTGACTATTAATCCAACAAATGTCTAGTGTTGATATTTTACTACTAGTGTTTGTTAGTAGGAATCTGTAGTTAGAGGTTTTTCTAAAATTACTGTTGGGGCATGTCTGATACCACCAGAAGGCTAAAACAGAGTTGGTGGTTAAATCCCAACAACAGTTTAATGTCTGTGCATCTTCTCTACTTAAATCTCTTATTTTAACTTTTTTTTAAGCTAAATTTATTTAAACTTTAATTTTTCATGGTTATGAAGTGAATGAGGCTTTCACAACTCCACGCAGTAAATGTTGAGGGTTTCACATGTTTCTGCTCAGACAGACAGGTTTTAACATTTAACAGGAAATTACTCAGAGCCTAAAACCAAATTCCAACTTTTCTGATTATTAACATTCTTTTGAAATATAACCGCAGGGCTCAAGTGTGACGGAGAAACGTAATTACCGAGGCTGTTGTAATGTGTACAATACCTACATGGGGTTTTAAATTTAAAACAAAAAAGTCTCATGTGGATTCACGTCTGCTTCTGGATGTTTAATAGAGTAAGAACACAACAAGGACTTTAACAGTGCACGTGTTTAAATTAAGAATGTGCATGTGTTTACGAATGAATATATATTCGCAGCATCAAGTGTCGCAGAGATGAAATTCAAGCTCCAAAGCTCGACATCATCCCGTCTATTCCTGGATTTACAAGTGTCTGCTTATGTGATCCAGTGGATCATCTAAAGATAGTGCGGGACTACTACTTATCGAGACCTGGGTCAGAAAAACAAACAACTACTTTACACTCGAGGTATTTACCAGCAAGATAAATAAAAGAGATGCACAAATGAGCTCAGGTGTTGACTCCAAAATCATTTTTCTGTGATCCAAAACAACGAGTTGAAGATTTAACTCTGGTGACAAAAAGGGAGTTCTTAAAGGATCCTTTTTTATAAAAAAAAAAGCTTTTTGTTTTTAAGCAAGTATTTAATTAAATGCTCTCACATTAAAACAAACAAAAAAAAAGATTAACCTCCTGTGGAGACAAGATCTTAAAAGCACCACCGCGTCCAATCATGGGAGGTGTTTGGAGGAGTGACCAGATCTGGAGGAAGTGGGTTTGTAGTTTTTAATCATTTTCAAGATTTGACCGACTCTTAATGGTTTTATAAACAACTCACAAAGGTAGATTTACTAGTTTTAAGTAGATAAATTAAATGTGACGTCTGTATTTATAACAAGTTTCATGTTTGTGGTCACTAGCAGCCGTTATGGCAAGTTTTAAACGTCACTTTAAGGCCTTTGATTTGCCATGTTGACCTAAAAGCTTCAAAGCATATACGATTAAATAATAAAGGAAATATATTTAAAAAATAAATAAATCAAATTCAGGGTAAATGACTTCTGGATGTGAACAAAACTCTTGTAGTTGTGTGAAGCACACCTGTTTGTTCGAACATACACCTCCATTTTTACACAAAAACCAGCAAGAAAAAAAAAAGGAAAAAAAAAAGGCATCTAGAGACTTGTCTTCGTTAAGATCGATCAATCGATCGATCGATCGATCGCTTGCTGCACTTCCTGAGAGAATGAATAGAAGCAGCGCTCCACCGACCACACGGGTTACAAACATCCTCTCCTGACACCACCTACGCCATCTGCTGCGAGTGATACGACGGGAAGGTGCAGCTCCAGGATGGTCACGTACGCTGCAGTCCAGAGGCAACGCTGCCCACTCGAAAATTAACAGCAGCTACTACTCACTCCCCACTGAGCACACTTCATCCCTGCAATTCAACAGATGCAACACACCCACTCACGCTCATGGTAAACATTTCACAGGCTAGAATTATCGATCTAAAAATGTGTCATCGCGTCCATTTACTAACGGGGAAACTTGCCGGTGAACTAAACCGGACCAAGTGTGAGTGTGTGTGTTTTAGTCTATGTTGTATACGATCCTGCAGCGTCCAACCATCTGGTGATGGGACGTGACACAATCTGTCCACTTGGAGACATGACAAAGAAGGTGATAAGAGCAGAAGTATGACCCCACTCCCACTCCCACACATAATGAATATTTGGAATCTTGTCAAAAAAAGAAAAAAAAAAAAAAAAAAAAAAAAAGCAACCCTGCGCTCAAACTCACTCACACACACACAAATGCATTTCAGATCACTTAAACCAATTGCACAGTCTCTATGGTAACTAGTAGCTGTCATGGCAACCGAGTACAAGCGATAAGAGAAAGGTTAAACTCTTTACTGTTGTGGTTATTTTGGACTTCTCATCCTGCACGCAGAAACACACCTTTGTGTTTTTTTTCTTTTTTAAAGAACACATTCCTAAGCTTTTTTTTTCTTCTTTTTGTTAATGTGTGTGTGTGTTTCCTTAAACTGTCATGGTGTTACAACAGAGGGGAATTCAGGTACAAGTCCGGCCCTGCAGGTGACTCTCACGCTCATAAACCCGCAGAATACGAGCGCACGTTAACACAAGACCGAGACGGGCATGAGAAGACCCGATTCTCCTGAAAACTTCAGTTAGTCTGGTCTTTATTAAATCCAAGAACTTGGGCCAACGTTGTACAATGAAGATGGACAAAGACTCACGAGGGTTAGCAGTTTGAGTTGGTCAAGGTTTAAGTACGACTTAACCTTGCAGGATCATATTTTATTGGGTCAAAACCTGGTTCTGATGAGGCTGAATGTCTCGTTAGGACCAGGAGTCTTGGTTAGAGTTAGCACTTAAACCAAGTTCAGGTTTAAGTCCCCATAAAGGTAGCTGCACAAACCTGAGTGTGTAGA
>JAOWBL010000016.1:7810011-7846383 GCA_028564865.1 Zenarchopterus dispar
TCTCCAGGAAAAGCTCTTTTAGGGAAAAAAATGCTTTTTCTTTCAAAGTTGGGTAGGAGATATTGGGAAAAAAACCAGGAAGACTTATAAAATACAGAAACCTCTCCTTTCTTTTAGATGTCTGAAACTACACCTCCAAAGCACGTAAACGCGTTCACTGAATCATGTGTGAGAATTTCATACAATATAGCAAACGTTGGCTCATAAAAAAGCTTTGCCAAACTGAAGGAAATGACTCACAAAAGAAATGAAATTGATTAATTTCATCTGTCAGCAACACAGCCGGGTGTTCCCGCCACTGCTGCGTCAGCTGACTTCTACCATCCAGAAACAAACCAACAAATACCCGAGAAAGCAATCAATGACCCAGCTCAGAAAAACCGTTTCATAATCTGTGGAACATCTGAGTATTCAAAAACATCTGGGAAGCCTCCAGGTAGAGCAGCTTCACTGATATCCAGGTTTTCATGACATCTGCACACTTCTCTGTGTGCAACTTTTACTTTCTTACTACACTTTAATGCTTTGATGTTACTTTTTACTGTAAGGCAAGTTAGAAAATTAGAGATGAACAGACTTAATAGAGAGGTGGAAGAGCATCAACAGCGAGCGCTGAACTTGCAGGAGAGAACGACACAAGACGAGTGATTGACATCTGGTAAAAACATCTTACATAATGAGGTATTTGCAGCTCTCAAGAACCTGCTGCTGTGCTTCAAAAAACAGCTCATGCAGTTAAAGCCCTGCTGGTGTGTGTGTGTGTGTGCATGTGTGTGTGCGCGTGTGTGTGCTTCGCACAAATGAATCGATAGACGGTGAATCATGAATGTAAAATATTCAGAGACAGACACGAGAGGACAACCTTCACGAGACCTTCACTGTCTTCTTTGTGACTCAAAAGGAGAAAACTAGGCCTTAAGACAGAGAGAGAGAGAGAGAGAGAGAGAGAGAGAGAGAGAGTAAGAGAGAGAGAGAGAGTTCTGAAATAGTCGCCAAATAGACTGAATTAAACTGAGAAGATGCAACAAGAGAGATGAAAATGAAAAGATAACGGAGAGATTAAAACTGACGAGATTTGTCATAAAGACTTAAAATGGGAGAGATCAAAGAAGGAAGGGGAATAAATACGACGCTGATGAAAGATATTGGTAGAGGAAAATAGGAAAGAACCAGGAAATCCAGGAGTGAGTGGGAAGAAAATGTAAAAGAATTGGATGAGTATAAACATAAAGAGGTAACAGAAGGTGTAGAAAGTTTAAATTAAAAAAAAAAAATCCGCAGGAAATCTGATCTTAGTCCAGGTTTAAGAGTTGTCACTTATCGTCACACAGTTGAACATTTTTAAATATTTTTTTCCTTCCACAACTACAGTTCTGACACTTTTATAAACACGTTAAACGACTCTGGAGAAGCTTTACTTTCATGGACAGAATCTCAAAACAAAAAAGAAGCACGTTACAGTTTTTCAGATGCCGAGGTTTCACAAAATCATAAAACCCACCAAACTTATTTTTATCAGAAAATATGAAAGAATTTCACCTCCTCTTATTTTCATAGACTAAGTCAATAAATAAACCAACACTTTTTCATCTTTTCATCTGGCGTACACCTCTACTCTGAACCACATCGCCATGGTTACGGAATAAAGACTATTCTATCCAAGTCATTAGTCTAAATAACATTCCAGTACATCAAAAAACATGATTATTTATGTCATTTTATCCAAAGTGAGGCCAAGTGTTTTGAAAGCTTTTAGCTCCAAGGTTTTTAACTAAAAACATCGAAGGCTGGTTGAATTCTCCAACATGTCAAGAAAAAGTCCCGAACCATCTTTATCAATCACCATCTTTGAGACTAATATTCAAAACGAACCCTCAGTGAAACACCGACCTCAGACTTTTCAGTGGAAAACACTCGAGGCACTTTCTATTTAACACTTCTGAGCATCAGACAAACCAAAACCATGTGGAGAAAAATCCACGGCAGTAAGAGCAACGCTCCTCAAAGTAACGATGAACGGGGGGGTTTTAAAGAGCCGATGAATCAACCAGACAACAACAACAGCAAACAAGAGCAAAAGGGAATAAAAGGGAATGATCTATGATCCCACTAGAGGAGTGGGTACATGGTCAGAGGTTTCACTAAGCAGCTGTTCTTTGTTGTTTTTTGGACTTGGGTCTGAAGTATTTTCTGCTAGGAGATGTATTAAGTTTGATAAGTTTAGTATCTATTTCTCTGATTCATTAGCTAAACATCCCCTTTGATTTTCCTTACCTTTCAATCTTTTCTCTGGACTGGTGAGCTTTTATAATCTACACACACCCACACACACACACTCTGAAACTCCGTCTGAGACGATGCAGACAGGCGGCGGGTTAATCAAGTCGCCGTGGCCGATCGGAGGGATTAACGAGGTTGGACACGGACGACGACGAAACGCTAACAGGTTCCCACGCCGGCGCCGAGACAGAGAGGTCCTCCACGCCTGACTGAACTACAGCAGGAAGCGTTCTCCTGCAGCATCCCTCAGCTCATGCGTCCAGGTGCTCGGACCCGTCACAACCATTTAAAATATATCACTTTAGAAATATCTACGATTGTGAAGCCAACTAAAGGAAGAAGTTCACAGCTCAGAAACGGTGTTTGTTGACTAAAGCAAACATTTTGATCAAGTCCCTTCAGATATCAGCGACAACGTCACAAAGAGCTAAAAAGTTCAAATTTAACCTGCTCTGGCTATAATTGTGACTTTAAGACGATACAGTGACTTCTCTTTTTATTACATTTTTTATAACGACGCTTTACACGGAGGGCCGCTTGCATTTTATTTCTTTTCTTTTTTAGATTTCAGCTGATTGCAAGTATACAAAAAGATGCAAACAGACTGATGCAAAAAAAAGGCTCAGAGGAACTTGTAAAGACGGAGAATGAAAGAGAGAACGGAAAATAAAAGATGCATCAAAAACAAACTACAATAAAAGCGTCATCCTGCTCTTTATTTCTTGGTTTGGCATTCCCGTCCTGGGATTGTCTCCGCGGGGAATTTTGTCTTCATGTGTTCGTCTCGATGAAACATTTCTGAAAGCTTCCAGCTGCAGATATATCTGACACCTGGACCTCCAGCCTTCCGCACAACAAACTTTATGAGACACGCTGCAGACCTTCATCCATCACCTTCTCTGCTCTCAGCCCTCCAAACATCTACACCAGGAGTGGTCAATCCTGGTCCTCGAGGGACGGTGTCCTGCAGGTTTCAGATGTTTCCCGTTTCACCTGATCCTGATTAAAGGTCTTCATCACTAGATCATCAAGGTCTTCAGAAGTCCTGAAGATGACACAGAATCTCCAGGATCTGTTGGAGCAGGAAAACATCTAACACCTGCAGGACACCGTCCCTCGAGGACCAGGATGTCCACCTCTGATCTACACACACAACAGTCTGACACGCTGACTTTCTTTTCAGTAGAAAACATTTTTAAAAAGTCTAGAAAACATGATTTTTTCAGTGCAAACATTTCCTGAACAAGTGTCCAAGTAAACCGTTGAAGCTAAGGTTCCCCTCAACTCAAATAACTTCAATAAAGCACGTCTACCTTCTGAAATGTTGGTAAATCTTTAATCTTTCTATCAAAGTAAATCATAAACACCACGTCCCTGGCAGGATCCTCCCCAGCTGAGCATCATTTCACTCTTTCCTCTCTGATTGCTGAAGATTGACCAAATTAGTTCAGAAAGATGAGTCCTCCTTCCCTGGCAGTAGCCAGACTTTTGTTTGCTGTTTTTCTTAAAACATCAACTTTTTTTTTTATACTAAAGATGCAGCATCGAGGCCGGTAGAGACCTCAGATCCTCTGGACTCAGAAGTGATGGCGTGAGTGAACTTCATGATTTACCGACATCAAAATGCTCCAAACAAATCCGTCCCCAAAAAGGCCCGGATGTAGCCGAGATGTGTCCGTCCCTTCAGAGAGCTTTTAGTATGAGTTTGAGTGATCTTTTCCTCCTCCGAGGCCTTTAAACATGCACATTAACACGCCGACGCTTCCCGGTTGATCCGGCGTCTTTAAAATGTTCCAGCGAAGCTCAAACTAAAGACAAATGTTTCTCTGGATATTCAGCTGACGGATGTGGTTGTGGACCAGCTCAGACCGGCCATCCCGAAATAAAAATATCACACAAACATTTGTTTAAAAATAAAAAAAAGAAGATTCTTTAAGTGATTAAAATTACAGCAGAAAGTGGTTTCTACATTCAGTCGGGAATGATAACCGCTGCAGTGACCAGATCGTAAATAAAACAGGTTTGATGGTCGAAGCAAACCTGAAATAAACGTTTTAGAGAAGAAAAAATTGAATGATGCGACTTTATCATTTGTCATAAGTATTAATTCACTAGTAGTATGTTTGATATTGTGTTCAAAGAGATGAAAAAGACATTTTCAATTATAGCAACAAACTTATCGTTTACTCAAGAAATGTAACAAAAAGTTCAAAAAAGTTAAAGAAAATCTTTTCAGAATAATCCAGCTTTTAGTTGAAGTTAACTAAAAGCTTCAGTGTAAAATCAGTTTTATTACCAGTGAAATTGAATGACGGCTGGTTAATTCAGCTCCGTTTTAAACTGGAAAACATAAAACATGAAAACAGTTTTATTGTTGAAACGCATTTTTATATCAGCCGTGTGACCTACAGTATGTTCTCAACATATTACTCGTTTATATTATTGATCATTTAATGCTTTAACCAAAAAAAAAAAAAAAAGAAAGAAAATCAGTCAGGATGAGACTGAAAACTATTTTTGACCACTTTCTTTTTAGTTCTTGTATTTTAGCATTTATGACAGAGAAAACCTGCAAATTATACAAAAACTGTCTCGTGTTACCGAACGTACCAAAGTGTTTAAAATCAGTCAAAACTGCATTTTTAGATGAAGATGACTCCAGACGAAGTGAAGGACTTCTTTAAGTTATCAAGTTTCTACCTACTTCAGAAAGTCAAATATTTGCTCTCAAGCAGAGATACTTTTATTTTTCTTCCATGCGCATGCGACCACATTTAAAAAAAAAACTGCATCTGTAGTTTTTTAATCCAGCAGGAAAACAAAAATGTGGACGTGTAACAAAATGAAGCATCTTTTTTTCGCTGTAAATCTTTTGGCGGCTGCTGTTTCCGTCGTGGTTTTATTTGTTTACTGTAATCAACTTAAAATTCTCCCACACTCGTAATTACACGTGACACGTATGGTTTCTTTAAGTTCGAGACTGAAACCCAGAGCCTGTGTTTAGTGAGCAGCGATGAGGGATACGGTGATGTTTTTCAGCGTCTTACTTGACAAAACAACAAAGTGTTTGTCTTCCAGCTTTCTTGAGAAAATCAACTTTTTAAAATCAAGTGAATCGGTCGCTAACTTTCTTAGAAACGCTCTGCTGCCGCGTCCGGTACTCTACAGTGTTTTATGGGTTTATGGGTAATCTTTTAACCTCCATATAGAAAAAAAAAGTATATTTATGGCTCAGGATGAATCTGTCTCCACACTGAGAAGATAGCAGAATTTATTCATTTGATATGAAAGTTATCTATTCAATCAGTCATTGTGTGTACTCTGATGCGTTCATGCACACGATGATCTTTTGTAAAGTAGAAATGTAAAGTTTAACAGAGAGACAGTTCTCTACAAAAGCTGCAAAAACACTTCTCAAACATTTAAGTACTTTTTAGGACTTCTTGGAAGACCGTTACTCCTGGTTTTCCTTTGTGGGATTTTGTCTGACCTTACCTTTCCACCTCTCGTTTTCTCTGGATTGCTGTCACCTGTTTCTTGTCAACTCCTGCGTCTCCTCCTCGTCTCTTAAGTCCATCTGCTCCCAACTTCTGTTTCTCTGCCCGTCTCTTATTGATTTTCTAAATCTGCTGATCGTCCCGTTCAAAAAGCTTCTGATAAAGCCCCCCCCGCTACTCCCCACCCCTCCCACCCCCACCCCACACACACACATCTGTGTGTTTTGTTATTTCTGATGTGACCATGGGATTGCCTCAGATAGCAGATCCAGCCTCTGTGGGCACAAACACGAGTTCTGTCATGTGCCCTCTATAATCAAAAATGCCTCATAGGCGAGTAATGGTTATTCAAATGATGCACGCAGATTCACACAAGCAGCAAACTAGGACACCGAGCCAGTGGGTATGAAACCGATAACCCCATGATGCAGCGCAGCCATCCCAGTCCTTCATGTGCTCCATGTCTTTCATGTCCTCTCTGTTTCTCATCCAGTCCGCTCATGAATGCCATCAAGAGCTTGTGGAGATCTTGCTTTTCCAGCAGCTAGTTTGGACAAAAAGCAAAAAGCATGAAGACATGAAACCCGGCCCGAACATGAAGCCTGTGGGTTTCAGTCGACATATTTAGTGTGATCTTTCTTTTTTTTTTTTTTTTTTTGTGCCAGCAACGAGCTTCTGGTCAGTATTAGCCGAGTAATCTCAGGAAAAGCAGGGTTTTAAAGAACAAAATGACTGAGAACACTGATTTACTGTAACAGCCTTAGAAAGCTTTTGCTGCAGGGCGACAGAGGGCTGCATGAGGCAAAAAAGTGCTCCTGCTGAGTCTAACGAGCACTGCTCAGTTTTTGTCCAAGGACACTAATCTGGCTCAATCTTACTCTTATTAAAAACCAAAACACCACACAATTATTTAACTGAATCAAATCTTCATTTTTCCTTGCTGTTAATGGAAACCGCCTCTGGGAGCATCTCAGTAATAATCACATGTGGATGATAAAGACATCAGAATGACACTTTAACAACTTCTCCAGTAACTGACACAGTTACACTTATAAGCTTGTTTTTTTTTTTTTTTTTAAATGTTGAGTGTGAACTGCTGGAATAGCCGGTGGGAGCACTAAAATGAAATGAAATGAATTCTGGAGTATTAATTATGCATTATGAAGCCGAACTCTGGCGCTCCGTGATTATGTGCGCTTCAAGCTGAGCGGAGGCCTGCCGGGCATGGCATGTGATCCCTCCACAGACACCCGTGAACATGCCACAGATTGGTTTCTGATAAAGACGAGGAGGGGCAGGAAAACAAGGGAGGAAGGGATGACTTTTGGGATTAGGAGTAGGGGGAGTGGAGACCTTGAGGGGATTAACCGCAGCCGCACCCATCTCAGAAACCTCGTTTCCACCGAGCGCGACGGCTCAGCTTGTTGCGTAACCGCGTGACATCATCACACCCACAATGACGCAGTCAGTTTAAATCAAACGGGGAGAAAGTGGGTTAATTACAAAAGAAGAATAGTTGAGGACAACCTGAGACGACCACAGTGTTTGTGGCACCACCTTCAGCACCGCCTACCCCTGGTTTTGGTACCCAACAGAAAAACACCAAAGACGTTTATTTTGATGCACTTTACAACTTTTGACATAATGTCATATAGTACCATCACAACCGGTAGCATGGTGGCTTAATGGTTAGCACTGTTGCCTCACAGCAAGAAGGTTCCTGGTTCGACTCCCGACAGGAGTCTCCCTGAGTGGAGTTTGCGTGTTCTCCTCACGCTTGCGTGGGTTTTCTCCAGGTACAGTCCACAGTCCAAAAACATGTATATAAGGTTGACAACTCTAAATTGCCTGTGGGTGTGAGTGTGCATTTTGTGTGTGTGTGTGTGTGTATACATGATGGACTGGCGACCTGTGCAGGTGTACACCATCACCTGTAATGAGCTTGGATTGCACCACTTTTATATAATTATCCCCCAAACTCTCAGGCTTTTAAAGTTAATGAAGACTTTTCATTTCAAAGACAAAAATACATTTGATAATAGGAAACTTTCAAAAGCGCTTAGACAGCTTGTACTTACAAGCTATTTATCAAACTCCACTGATGATAAGTGTGTTTATGATTACACTGAACATGCTGCTGAGTGGGATTATCTTTTTTTTTTTTTTTTATGTCACACATCGATGTCTCATCGAGAAAACAACTGCCTTTAATTATCGAGGTGCAAAACATCCGTGATGCGCTCGCGTGTTTGATAGCATCTAGCCAGAGACGGAAGTGAGAGGAACACCTTCGTCTCAAGTTACTAATGAGGCCGACTTGTTGTTCATTTTAATTGCTGAAAGCTGATTCTAACTTTTTCATGATCAGTGACGTATTATAAATCTGTTGTTACAAAAATAAAAGACAGCCTTGTTTTGTTTGTGGTGCGGGGACCGTCGCCTGTTTCTGATGATAAACCCAGCACATATTAGATATTTTCTAGCAACCCAGGAGGTTTGTTCCAAGAAATAATCAAAATGGAGATTTTTTTATTGGTTTCCACATATATGCGAGTCATTTTAGTATCACATCAAGCAAAGATGATGAAACCAGCTCAGCTTCAGGGAATCAGGATTACACACCTCCATAACATCAGACTTTCACTTTAGCAATAAAAAGATCAACTGTTATGTAAAAAATAAACCTTTCTTTTTTTGGAGGGAAATGAAGGAAAAGGGTTGGAGGTAGAAGTGAACGTTTATCTGGAGTGGGGAGTTTCATAAACCTGGTTATAAAAGTAGACACAAGCAGGTAAAAAAATCCCAGAAAATGAAATAATCTATACTGTACGATGATACATTCTTCAGCTTAATTAAGACGTAATGGTTTGAGGGCATGAGCTTAAAATGTTGGTCCAGTATCAACAAAAAAAAAGTTTTCATTTCTTGACACCACTCACAACTTTTCATTTATATGATTCCTGATCTTTCTTTTATGCCGTCTTTAATCATTCATTTATAGCCTCTAAGTTAATATCGATATTATAAAGCTGAACTGTAGGAAAAATAAAGTTGATCTTGATCTTGACACGTGGGAAAACCCAAACAAAGGTTTATGAGCTTCGGAAGTGAAACGCACTTTCAGATAAGAAAGAAAACATCTTCAAGAACCAGGAAAAAACAACTTCAGCTGCTTTATATTTAATCACTTAGGAGCTGCATGCTTTTATCATTTGCACGTGCTCGGTGTGCTCGTGTAGGGATTTTGAGACTAATTAAATTTCAATCCCTAATAGCAGGCATTCCTTACAAAGCTGCCTGCGTATGCAGGTGTTTTACGTCCACAGTCACAGAATACACTCGGTCTCACAAAGCTTCCTGGGCAGGTTTTAATATTATTTTATACTGTATAAACACAAGAAAATGAGAGTTTTAACCCCCCAGATTACTGAGTGTAACTGAGCAGCACAAACGGACAAAAGTGGAACAAATGAAAACAATCGGCGGAGAGAATCGGAGATGTTTGTGTGGGTGGGTGGATGCTGTGATGTTCAATAATGCATCAGGTGCCCTACAACACACTCATTAGCATGTGTGCACACTCACCTGTGGGCGGATGACTCTCTCGATGTTCTTCAGGGCCGTGTCAGGGGAGGGGGGCGAGCAGTCTGGTGTGGGCCCTGTCGAGCAGTTGTCATGGTTACCGTGCTCCCCCTCACTCGCCGTTACATGGGACAAGTGACCTTGGGAAAAAAGTAAATAAAGAGTGAGAACAAGGAAGACAGTCAAAAGTGGATAGTTTTATTTTTATTTATTTTTATTATGTCAAAAACACTTGGAGGTTAATAATTTGGATCTTCTTCCCAAAACAGCTAAAAAAAAATGTGATAAACATCTAAAGGGAGCAATGTGGAAGACTGTAGGTTAAAATATCCCAAAATAACCTTGAAGTGGCAATAAAATCAGAAATAAATGCAGTTAAACAAAAATGATGACCTTGTATTTAGCTGCTGAGATTTCTACTGCGTTAACGTGATAAATAACTAGCTTCGGTCTCGTAATACCAGTTTCTGCCATGTGTGGCGCCAGCGAGCGACAGTTTTCTTACAACAACATGATGACTAAGAAGTCACATGGTTGTGGGCGAACTTGAACTTGTCATGTAGGTACCGCCCCCAAGTTACCGTTTTAGGATAAACAGAACCATCAAGGATGGCCAAAGATCTCAGGATGAGAACTTTAGACCAGAACCAGCCGATACCACAAAAACAAACAAAAAAACAAGTAGATTAAAAATGGGATTAAAAACGGAACAAATATCGGCAGTTGTTTCCTCTGTTGGAGAAGGCAAAGAGACGAAGTTTGATGAAAAAACTGCAACGATTCTTTTAGATTGGTAACAAAGCCACTGCTTATTATTGATGGTAGATTAAGTTAAGTTACTATGGCAACCCTTCAGCGCTAAATGTATTGATCTCGACTGGTTTTGACTTGACCCCATAAACTGACTCGGTGGGTTTTCTCTCCTTACGCGAGGATAGATCCACTCGCTCCGAGTCGCTACAATGCCCTCATTTTGATTTGAGTATGAATTTCATTTTTGGCTTCACATTACACACTATATTATTATACTATATTATTATTTATCTAGATTAACAGGCTACTAGAGAAAAAAGATCATCCGATTGTAACGCATTAACTTCAAAAGATTTACATCTAACAGGAGTTAGTATTACACACCTTTAGTTGATAAAAACGTTTGAGTTAATAGGAATTCAATAGTTTGGAAACGTTTGACATCACTTCATATCTTGCTAAAATGTACTTTTCAAACCAATATGTCTTTAAATTTTTAAATTCAAGGTTAAAAAATAAACACAAAATCTGTTTTAATTTTATTCAATATCTTTTTAAAAATTCAAATTCTTTGTGTAAAGGGAAAAAAGCACTTTCACATACAAAAAAGTACATTTTAAAGCTTTTTTTCTAGCCGAAGGAACACATCTGATTAACTATTAAAGAATAATTTAAATAATAACATGCTGAGTTTAATTCAAGTCAGTTCAATAATACTTTATTATTCACCAAAAGGAAATTATATAGATTTTTAAAAGGGGATCTAAAATGAAAATAGTGAACTAATTACTGGTCTGTTGAAGTTATAAGGCAGTTAAAATTCAAATATACTGAATTTTTTAAAGGGTAAAATACAACTGTTAATGTTACATGTAAAGCATCTATTTTTAGTAAAAAACTGTGAAGCTGAACTGTTTGTTTATTTATTTGTCACTGATTCAGGAGAAAAGACACAGAACCAGAATTAGGCTCATGTCTTTTGTGCCGTTTGGGACAAAATGAGAAATGTAGAGTGACGCTTGGCTGCAAATGTGTTGGAAGACCGATTTCTACTCCGTAATCCACAATCAACCACGGATGCATCAGCCAGAAAAGTACAGTGAGCTAGTTTTAACTTGACAAGCCTTAAAACCTTGGAAACATCCAGCGGAGGAAAACATGGCTGCTGCTCACTCAAGTTTGACGTCTGTCTCAGCTACACGGAGCAGTCCGGCCTCAGAGAGCGGGGTTGATTTCCCCGGTGTAGAAACGTTTAAGAGAGGAGAGGAAGAGGAAGCGGAGCCAGAGACAGGAAGTGCTGAAATAGCCTGAATTAAATTTCAGAGGGACAAAGAATTCGTCTCAATTAACTGGAAGAGACCACACACACGGATCAACCGGAGCTCAGCTGTTACACTGCAGTCAGAGTTGTTGACAAACAAACAAACACACACATGTGGCCAGGATATCTGTCAGATTTCACCTGTCAGGCAAACGAGAGTCAGTTCGGTTTAAAATCGGAAAAAAACCCACAATATTTTAGATTTCAGGAGGGAAATAATTATTTGATTTTTACCAGATATGTAAATATATGTCAAAGATGACTTTAAACAAACAAACAAAAAGATCATTTACACCCATGTAATTATATATTTAAAAGTCAACATAATCGATTACTAAACCTCACTGATGCTGAATTTTTAGGTTTGACTCATCTAAAACCACATTATGATCACAGATGAGCAGGTATTTATTTACCGCTCAGAGGGGATTGTTTATTTGTTGTTATGAGAGTTAAACAGAGCTTGCATGAAGCCATCTTCTGCCTGTATCTTCTATGGTTTGTATAAAAGAGATGAGTTTTATGTGCCAGCTGTGATAAACAGCTGTCACGTCACAGCAGCATTATGTTGAAGCACAAGGATGACACGGCAGAAATAATCACTGGCTTCTTGACAAACCATTAATATAAAAGACAACAAAATGAGATTTAACACCCAGTTAAACTCTAAACATCAAATAACCTGTAACAGTAAAACTGGGTACTTATTTTAATTTACCTAAACCTGATGATATACGTGACAGAAATAATTATTGAATAACTGAAAACAAAAATGGCTCAGTTTAACAAGTCACATCTGGAAAAACGTTGTTTGAAACCGAAGTAGAGATCGTTTTATCGGTACCGCTAAAAGACAGAATGCAGTCATAAAATAGTTTAGTTTAGCACGACAACAGAAGTGCAACAGAGTGGCTGGGAAAGAAACAAAAGATCGCACAAATTCAGTTTTAGATGTATCACAAAACTTAAATAAATAAATGATTTGATTTTATAGATTTTTAGACAGCTGAAGGATGAAGGTAAACATCTCGAGTTACTTTTTCAGTAATGAGAAGGACAAAAATCTAAAATGAACAAGAAAAAGTTCATCTCATTCAAGATGGATCCTAAAACGTTTGAAACTTGTTGGAGCGGCGGTGCACCGTCAGGATTTGCACGGCTGAGGTGGTGCACGCGCTGCACAACAGAGTCCTTGACAGAATCCAATAAACAAAAAGCTCAAAATACCAAAACTATCAGCTTCTTTTCCACAGTCCAGCTGGCTGGGGAACAAAATGTTCTTAAAACAAAAAAACAACAAACAGAAAACTTCTGTTGAACTGAAAATACCCAATCCAGCGTCCGCCGCCGTCTTTCACGTTATTTTTAGCTTTATGACTCTGGCGGGAGACGCCGATAGTCCCACAAATACCTGTCCTGCAGGGACGGATCCACGGTGAGCTCTCGTGTATCACAATCACGCTCGTGCACGCCTTCAACCAGCAGCAGATTCATACAACTAGAGACAGCCACAAAGGAACGCACACGACACACGTGCACATCATGAAGGAAGTGCCTCAAGCTGAATCGGAGATTAATGTCGGCATAAAGACACAAAAAACGGAAAAATGAAAGAAACAAAAGGGGATAAATATAGACGTGCCATTAAATACACAAGCCTGTCAGGGCTGCGGCTTCGATGATGGATGTGTGCACGTGTGCACATCTGTCCACATCTGCAGCAGGAAATGACTTACAACCCTCTCTAGCAAGGATATTTGTTTGCATGTCAATAGTTATAAATTTACACTTGGTCTTTCCACATTCCTCTGTTCAAGGCTGAGAAATACAAGGCTGAATCAGAAAACATTCAAAGTATTTTCTTACAAATATTCTGCATGTCAAACATCTACACAGACCCAAAGAAGAGTTTGAGTCTGGACTTGCACAAATATCCTGTATTTCTCTGTAAATCTAAAGCAAGTGGAACAACTCCTCAAAGATGATGGAGAAGAAGTGTGCATCCAGCTGAATGCAAGATCTTCGGAAAGAGCTTTACTCATTTATGTCTAGAAACAAACAAACAAACAAAAAAAGCAACTTTGACAACATTTCATTTGTATAACTTATGTTTAAGTACGTGCCTGCAGTATTCCTCCACAGATTAAACCCAACCACGAACCATAAATGTACGTGATCAAGTTCTGATTAAAAATAAATAAAAATAGAAATTTCTAAAGTTTACATTGATATGTTATATTTCCAAAAAATAAATTCACATATTAAATATAAAGGGCTGAGACCTAGAGGCAGTGTTAGGAAGCTAGAAATTATGAACAATAAAGACATTACTACAAAAAAAGAAAGAAAGAAAGAAAAAAGAAAAGCCAATATCGGAGACTTGCATCAATCAACTCGAGTGGACTAATCCTGTTAATGAATTTAACAGGCTAAACCTAATGAAAAATTGAGGAGGTGCTGAAGTGGCGAAAGGAGGAAGAAGAAGTGCAGCTCTGGCGGTGTGTTCATGTTTCCTCTGGCTGTCAACAAAGACAACACTTTATTGCTTTTCTTTCAACAAGTCAGTGGGCCTCAACCCTTTTAATGTCAAAGCCCAAGAGCCAGTTCAGGCTGCCATTAGCTGCTCTAAGCCTCCAGCGCCAAGCCAAGTGGGATAAATGAGCCGAGACGCAGCAACATCACACTTTAATCCATCACAGAGAAGTGATGGGGAAAGTTGCTGTGGGAGAGAGTCATAAACAGAATAAAGTCCTTATTCATAAACACTTCTGGATAATAGCTATTCAGTAGAACAAAAATGTGATGTTTAAGAAGAAACAAAGGGCGTATTCTCAACCCTTTAATTATAAGTAATCCATCTATCTGTGGGCTTATTGGAAACCTTGATCCAACAGTCATGCCAAATAAATGTATAAATAGAATGTCAATTTTAATCAATACGACTTAGAGCTCAAATGAAATGAGATAATGTTACTTTGGTGGTAAATGGACCTTCGTTTGGATTCAGTGAACAAATTCAAAGAACTGCATTAAACGGTTCGAAATCAAAGAGAATCATTCTGCACATAAAAAGGATCTTTCCTCAGTTGTGCTGCACATATTTATTCCTGCAGATAACTGCCCTTATAAACCGCTAAATGACCATAAACACAAACTACTTGTAAAAGAAACAAATAGAAAACACTCGAGCGGTGGTTCCACCTCTGTGAAACTGCTTGAGATTTTCAATTATCTGTTGAAGCAATTGATGATTATTTTTTTTTCTTATATTAAAATTCAACACTAACATTTATGATTTTTCAAAGTGTTGCCCGGAGGATTTCTGCTGATAAATCTGGCACTTCAACGTTTGTTGTGATGAGTATCCATGACAACGGAAAGTTGTTTTCATCTGGATGCAGCAGAGTAGCAAAGACCAGCGAATGATCTGAAAAACACTTGAGCTGAGACGCGCTGAAGAGGATGTACAGTTGGAGAGAAATAAAGAGGATCGAAAGACAAAATGTTTTCACCATTTTGACTATTCAGCAGAACAAACAAAGATGCCAACAGGAGAGGCTGTGAAGCTTCATGTGCGTGTCCTTTCCATCTTTCTAATCATCCACAAAGTCACAATTTATCTACAATACCTCATTTTATTTGCCATTTTGCTATTAGAAAAAACAACCTGAGACTTTCAAATACTAATATAAAAAAGTTTGCTTTGTTTACAATGAGACAAACATTAAAACTTCATACGACTAACAGATCTGTGTGCAGCATGCCCATATCCTATATCTATCCCATATTTGCATATTAAACTAGCATGCTCCATGCACACGCAAAAGGAAAAGAATCTGACTAATTTTTATTTTGAGAAAACATTTTGCATGCGAATGCTGCAACAGAAATAGATTCCCTCGTTTAAAACAAATCCACCCCATATAGCATGTCTAATCCCAACTTAATGTGCAAAATCCCTGCCATTCCAACACGCCGACTTCCAGGATTACGCTCTAAAGTCTGAACCCTGTGTGATTGCATAACAAAGGAGATAATACCATTATTTCCTATTTGTCATGTCTCAGGACATGCACTGCAATGGGAGAACCCTGAATACGCCAACACCTAAACCTGGACTGTGTGTCTACTCGAGTGATAAAAATCTCAGGGCAGCCGCTGAGAGAGATGGAGAAATAAGTGATAAAGTCAAATAAAAAGAGAAGGAGGGGGGAGGAAGGAATCCGAAATGCTGAGACATGAAACGCAGGAAATTGTTTCTGGTGGCAGCTGCGGTGACAACAGGTCCCCGGTGTTTCTGTTGCAGCCACGCTGAGTGACAGTCAGCAGATGGAATTTGATGAAGCCGCCTCGATTGTTTGAGACTGTGGCGAGGCGAGTGTCTCCATCTGCACAGCTGCGACGCTGCAGCGGATCGTACCCGCCGGCAGCGCAGGACAGGTGGATCTGGCAAACACTATTTATCAGAACACTTCCCACATAACTACATTCAGTAAATAAAACGTTTTACTTCTTTTAAAAAGCCTTTAATCTGATTTCACTTTGGGGGATCAATAAAGTATTACTGACTTGAACTGAAACAATATCTCTGAGTTTTATGTGCTTTAAGATGCATCATCATACGTCTCAAGAACTAAAGCGATATAACAATTAAAACCATTTTCATCGTTTCCTTTTTTTAAATTTGGTTCGGAAAAAACAATAAAGGCTTTAACGGCCATATTAAACTACATTTCATAGTTATTGGAGTGCATTCTGCCATGTTCTAAATTTTCCTTTCACTATATTCTTGCTCTCTGTTTTATTTGAACTATCTTCTTGTACAATAATGTGCCTCAGTAATATTCTAGGACCCACTTTAATTTCCTTTCAATGTAACAAGAGAATATCATTATAAAGTGTTATTAAACAAAACGCAAAACATTATCTCATGCATGTCACTTCATATTTGTCATGAGAGAGGGTTATAAAAAAACCAGCAACCTCAAATTACATTTTTCAACAGGGAGAATTCTCCCACTTGCTTTATGACAATTTCTACAGTATATTTTGCAGGAGAATATTACTTTTCAGATTAACTGCATGTTTTATGCTCTTTTTCTCACCTTAGACCTTGGTTTTATTCCTCTTAATATAAAGTGATGTAATTCCTTTTATTTCTATTTGTACATTTATGTATAATATTTAGGTATTTTATGTACGTTTTATGTTCCAGATTTTTTTAGTTAAGCAAACTGTTTAGATTTCTACTCATCTGTTTTAAAACACAGAATTCCTCATCTGAAATATAAATTCTTTCTTGCATAGCTACATTTATGTTAAGTTATGTCTTGGAAATACTTTAACAAATGATGTGCAATGGTATAAATTAAACTTTTAAAAGTTACAGAGATGGACTAGTTTCCCAATCAGCACCTGTCCTCCAACCGGAGCTTGTAGATGAAGGAGCAAGTAGGATCTGATTTAAGTAGGAGTAAGAGAGGGGTTTCAGGTGGAGGTGGGACTGCATCAAGGATCAGCCCTGAGCCCCCTCTTATCTGACATTTCCCTCAGCGTTTTTAGGAAGTTGGTATGGCTGCCATTCAATTCGTAAGAGCAACTTGAGGCATTCTTGAGAAAATGAGGGGATTTTTCTGCTGCATCCTGCTTGTAGAGTTCTGATGTCATGAAAGCAGCAGCAGGAGGAGCTGGAGAGAAGATGGCAACGCTGGTGGGTGCGATGATGACCAGCCAGCACAAGGTCTGTTCCATGAGCTGGACTGCAAGTCAGAAGGTGACTACCTGACATCCTTCCACCTTACAAGTACCTTACATACGCCTTTCAAATGGCGAAGGGGGTTCACATGAACGCCATATGAACCTCAGTTTGTACGGCACTCATAGGAATGCTGTAAGGGCCCCCTAAGAACAACTTAATGTGTTCTTGAGGCATACTTACATACACAGTAGGAATATGGGATTCTGTAATGGTCTCTTGACCCTAAATAATCCACGAATATCGTGCGCTGTTCTCTTAGGTTGTTTCCAAGGCATTTATACAGCACTCATAGAAAATCAGAGAGAAGACCATCGACCTGGCCAGAAACGTAGGAACGGGCTACAAACGTTGGTCTCTCATAAGGCTAACTTAAAGAGGATGTAGGAAATGGTCTTTTTTTTTTTTTTTAAATAGCACATCAAAGGAACAGTTATGTTAGACCTCTTGGAGAAAAGGGAAGAGAGGCTAGACTGAGTGGGTTTGGACAGATATAGAGGATGGGTAATGAGGACAATTGTAGAACAAAGCTGGAGATGAAGCTGGGAGATCGGGTAAAAAAAAAAGGGAAGACCAAAGAAAGGACGTGCAAAGTACAGAGTTAGATGGAAATCGGTAACGTCAGTGTCAACAACTAAAGGGAGAAACTGAAAAAGAAAAAGACAGCCCGCCTGCTACAGTAACAGGACTTCTCCTCCATCTACTACAAACCCACTCAAATCTTTGTTTGCATCCACAACAACCTCTCTCCTTTAAACACATACAGTGGTATGCAGGAGGATCTCGTACAAAACTCAGAGGAACTAAAACTTTGCTCTCTTGCTACAGGTGTTCAGCTCTGGTTCCCCAGCCCACCACCTCCGCCTTCACCAATCAATCAAACCTGTCTACATGTTGTAGACACGGACAGGTGGAGAGCACCCTCTGTATCTGTGGGGTTAACTCACCCCCTCTGCTCCCTGTTTGTCAGCTGTTTTAAGTTGTTTTTAAGTGTACTCACCTTAGATCTGCATTTGTCCTGTTACCTTTACACTGCTCACGTCACACTTAATCTTCCTAAACTCAACTCCTCATCTTCTGCCTGAACATTATTAATTGATATTGATAGAGTTAAGCGAGAAGAATCCCCACATTGTTAATTCTGAACTTGTGTGAGTCAATTAAATTATGCTAAATACCCAATATCCCACTCTTACTTTCAAGCCCTGAACAAGTTCCTTTTCTGCAGTGTAATGCACCACGTTTCCCTCTCTGGTCTTCCTTCTTCCTCTCATCTCAATCCCTCTTCCCCCCATGTGTCTTCATCACCACGTCCTTCCTCTCAGAGGCAGATAAAGGGAAACTGACTCACACCCATATCCAATTAGCCTGACATGTGACTGGGCTCAGAGCAGGAATCCAGGATTTCCCCTCCTGCTGCTTCACAGTTTCACATTCATGTAGATGCCTCAGCCTGAGCCAAGCCTCCAACTTCAGCAGTTTAAAGTACAATCTGCCCACTTTTCCTTAGAGCTTTTCTCTGCAACAAGACGACGTCTGCGGCCTGCGTGCATTTCTAATGCATTTGTAGTAATTTTCGATAACATGAAAACGTAGGGTGCTCAGCCTCACACCTCCATCTCGGTCTCTCAGTCTGTTTTCCTCTCTCGCCATCGTGCTCTCATTTGGCCAGGTAATAGCACTCAGAAAGATGAGAAGAAATGCAACACCCACGCAGCTCACTTACGTCAGTGGAGCAATTTTCCACCAACAGACTCTTAAACTAACCTCCCAGTTCGTACGCATGATCCAGACTGTACACAGAGGCGGAGGAACTCGCCACCGTCCTGCCGCCAATCATATGCAAGATGCGACTAATAAACGAGGAGGAAGGCAGACACACAACCCTCCACATCTGTCTTTCTCTGCTCTGTTTGTGGGGTGGAAGAAGCAAAGAAGAGGGGTGTCACTACCAAGACGGTTCCCATGGCAACATACAGGTGACTCACCAGCTTGTAATGCAGTTGCTCTTGACAACCTGCAGTGTGTAGCTTTGCCATAGGAGCCGATGGAAGCGCACACCGTGGGTTCTCGTCGCCATGAGCACAACGCCGCCACAAGTGATGAGCAAACATAATCCGCTATGAGGTCAGAAGCTGGAGGATGAGTTTACACTTCGTCCATCAATGAAAAAGGTACACTGAACCCGGGACAAACAACTGACTGCTTTGACACGACTTACAAAGCCAAAATAATATATTTATGAGTTCATTAATCATTTTAATAACCCAAAGTACGCTTTCTCTCATTTCCCACCATGTTTCATTTCAGGAGGTTCAGTTCTTCCACTAAAGTTGTGATCTTAACAGCAAGAAGCTCGTATCAGTTGTGAGAAAAGTGGGCCTGATGGCTGACAGCATGTTCTTCTGTGTAGGTGTTCTAGTTTTTATTAAAAAAAAAGGCCCAAACAGAAACAGATGATCCGTCTAAAGAGAAAACTCAAGAGGAGGAGGGAAAAACAAAAGGACTGAAGGCCCAAATTCAAAGTGTGTACAAAAAAAATGGATATTGTGAAAGAAAACAGAGAGCCGAGCAGATGGCAGCAACGATCATGACGAGCACTTGTCCGGCAGTATGTTTATATACGTTGTTGGTAGCCAAGCATTCGGAGATGTTTTGGGTTTTGGCACACTTTGAACGATCAGCTGGCGTCACAACAAGCTGACTACAGCTTGATGACTGCCTGAACATTTTTGCTTACAATCTGTCCTGAATCTGATCTGAAATACGGTTATCTTCGGTGTGCAGTCATTAAACTGAACATGGGATAATTGATTTTGGATCATCTGTACAAGGATACGCCTCAAACTAGAGACAGTGCTGTTATCTTTATTTTAAAGCAAATTCGAAAACCTAACGCAAATATGTGAATAACTTCGTAATGTTGTGAACCTGCTGTTGTTTGTCAACTGTAGTTTTTTTTTTTCGTGTACTCACCTCACACAAACTTTACAGTTTAAGAAAATACCACTAAATCAGTTTGTGTTCAAATTTGTGGTAAAAATACAGATGTGCATGCACATCAGCTCTAGTTAAAAAGACCAAACAGACTTAAATGGGGAAATGTGAAGAGAAACTACATGTGACATTATTTATGAGCGTAGCTGAATGTATCAATGAGCTTTACAGAAGAGATTATCTGTTCTGTTGCCAAGACAACCGCCACACTGAGTTTAAACTAACAACTTAATTTTAAAAAAATCCAATTACTAGAGGCATCCTAATTAACTCAACTCACTGAATCCTTCAGAATCAGCGTGTTGATGGTTCCGAGACGTTCTGGTGTTTGTTTGTCATCTGTTTTATAATAAAGAGTTTAACGTCAGTGTCAGAGTTCTGCGCTGTACTGACAAAAGTTCTGGTCACTGACTGTTGGGTTATTTCAAAAATTAGATACATGACTGAATGAATGAATGAAATCAACACGAGATGCACCGAGTGCCCTTTTCTTTGCCAGCTAGCTTTTCCATGAAGGTTGGACCTGCTTATACGAGTTTTGACCAATTCAGATTTTTTTGTTCAAACTGCATATGTCAACTTAGTAAAACAATAAAAGATAGCAGAGGCTGCAGACTGTGTGCTCTACTGGCTTTATTTTTAGCTTTTTAATGTTTGTTCGCTTAATAATAATGAGCAAGAGTTTTTTTCGCCCTACAAATTGTAAAAATTACTTTCTTCTTCCTTTTAGTCAGAGCAGAAAAAGCTCAACACGCTCTGCAGCCGCTGCATCACGTTGAGCTTCCCAATGGGGAGGGAATCACTTTCTCAGTATTATAAGCTGATTCATAAATAAATAAAATAAAAAATTCAAGGTTGAGAACATTATGAATGTAATATAAAAAATAAAAAACTGGCCAGTCAGAGCTGATAAGACAACTGTTGCCCTCTGATTAACTGATGCAACTCTACCGAAGACCACTTCTGTCCTACAGATGTTGACACGTTTCTTAAAATGATGAATGTTACCTGAACGTGATGTCATTCAGATAAACACGACAACTCTGAGTCTCCAAGAGCTTATCTGTACTCTGGAACAAATTATTTGACACCTAATAAGCAGCAATTCTCGATAAACCACCTCCTATCACCATGTTCACCTCAGTGAAAAATATTTCTTTTCAAAGAAGAGGGAGGTTCCAGGGTTAGGGTTAGATGGGCTTTGTCCGTCCTACCATTGCGTGAGCAGGTGCTGAGCTGGTGGTTGATGTCGAGGGAGCTGGGTTTCCGCGTGACGGCGGTGGTCACCGACTCATACGGGTTGTCCTCGTCTTCGGGCAGGAAAACATCCAGTGAGGGAGAGGTCACGATCTCAGATGAAAGCTTCGACTCCTGCAGGGGGACAAAGAACAGGGGCTGTTGGGTATTTTCTTCCATGCTTCACGACAGTAACGTGGAAAAGTCCACCAGCTTCTCTTTTCAACACCATAATAAGTGTCTTTTTTATTTGAATCCCTTCAGCTGCAACAACTATTCATTTAAAAGAAAGAAACCAGCAATTACATTATTATTCATTATGAGCCGCTGCGATGCAGACCTATTATTCTCTCCAATAGACTGATACATTACAGCTCTGATTGATGAATAATGTCTGGACAATGAAGCCAAGAAGCTTCTGGGTGCGTTTATGTACAAAAGTAGAAAATCAGAAGAGTCATTTTCATCTCTATGCTACATGTGAAGAAAATATATCTTAAAGTTTTCAATAAATAAAAAAGAAAAACACCATCAGCTCTGTGATCCCTCAGTTGTGCTCAAGGCTAATATTTACGTTGTTTACCGAGTTGAATCATCAAATATCAAAGGTCTGCTCTCAGGCGTTCAAGACAAAAAGTTGTTGAAAGTTTGAAGTTTGCTGGCTTTTTTTCCTCTTTTATGATTACTGTAGTCAAAGAAGATTTTCTTAAAACAAAGAGCCATATTTTTTTGTTTTTTTATTTACTTTTATTCCACAGTTGAGAGTAACTGCCAAAGCTTTAAGCTGTAAAGGTTTAATATGATAAATCTGACAAAGCCAGCAATAATATTATACGTAACATGAATATTTTGTCTGTATGCAACAACAGAAATACAGAAAAAAAATAATTATCTGATCAAATGATTCATTTCATCAGCAAGACGTTTTCATCAGGAGGGATCAATGTTTTGTTGTAAACATTCAACTCATTTTCTGAGTTCAGGGAGAACTCTTCCGCCCAGCTAATAAAACAAAAAGTTTATAAATCACATGAATTAATTTCAAATGTTTTCCTGAATTAAACTTGTGCTGGAGGCCATTTAACCTCAGCTGAGGTTCGTAGCTGATCTATAAACCCTTCAGGTCAGATTTGTTTTTGTCTGTTTTTATCCACTCTATCAAAACACACAAACACGGTGGAAATAAACTCTTTGCTAAAACAAAACAAAACAAAAAAAAAAGAAAAACATTTTCCAGATGTAATTTGCTTGTCAAGCTGAGTGTAAATCTTTGATTAAATTGAGTGACAAATATCTAAATTATGATTTCAAATGGAATTAAATGCATGAATGATTTTGACATTTGACGTTTTTGAAAACCATTTGCAGAGCTGACGTTTACGTGTGAAACGCTGGTTTGGGATGGTCATGCGTGTTTGGGAGGGTCTCAGGTTGGAAACTGTTGCCGTTCTGGTGAAAAGGTTGAGCCCCAAAGGTCCCAGAGAGAGAGACGAAGCAGAAAAGGTCTCTTATCAGCGAGGCAGATGTGTTCGGAGAAAGAATGACAAACATGAGCGACTGATGTGCAGAGGGGAAGGTTACAGGCGGAGAGACGATTTCAGCCAGCGAGACAAAACATTTTTTCCTCAGCGACACAACCTGTGGATATGTCCTTCTCTCGTACTCCAACACACCTTTTTTTTTTTCCTCGAGTGTCCCTTGGCAACCTGCCCCGGTTGAAACCTTCCTAACGGGATCAATGGTAAACTGGTCACCATGGCGACCAGTTTTTGTGTGGCTGTCTGTTCCCAGGCTTGACTTTAAACATATTTCTCAACAGCACGACTCCATCCTTGCCTCCTTCACCTTCTCCCAACCTCTCTTCCTCATTCAACACCCATTAATCTTCTTGTCATTATCTGCTACTACAACACCCACGCTGCAGCGGGTCATCCATCACGGTCCGGGCACGCTCACAACGGATAAATCATTCTGGCCGATGGAGCAATCAGGCCTTTGATGGTTTTGCTCACACAAACCTTCTGCGCTCATTCTCAGATTTACTTCACACCGCATTTAATAAAAGGCCGACAAACTCTTTTCATTCCTTTCAGTCTCCATCAGCAGTCAATTAGATGTCCGTTAGCAGCTAATGGCGATCCAGTCGGCCTCGTACGGCAGCGTTCCACAGGTGGCCCGGGCTCGGCTGACGCTGATTTGATGTGACAGCCGTGTGGGTGGGAGATGTCACTCACTGGGCTGAAGGGACGGTTCAAAGAGTTGCAAACGGCTTCATGAAATTACCTGAAAGTCTACATAAAAGGCTCATCCTTAAGTTCTTGTTTACATCAACTGTTGCTACAGTTAATTCAGAGAAGAAGAAAAAAGAATCAGCAGGAGGAGGACAAATAAAGTACTACCCTGCTCCATTTAAACATGTAATTAGAATAAACAGGGGAAATGGTAGTAAAAGTTTAGATGAGCATAATATGGTAACAGATGTGGACACATCCATGAGCATCATGAGCTGGTTTGGTTGTCATGGAAATATTTACGAGTCAGAGTAAATGATATTTGGAGCTGGTCAAAATCTTCCATGGTGGTATTTCCTCAATTTGATACTACATGATTAAATTCTAACTTTTCTACTTTTCCAGTGCTATATCTAACATTAATGTTAGTTCCCTTCTCATCTTGACAAGTAAAGCTTAAAATCATTACATTTCCCTTCAGATAAAACTTAACCTTCCTGTTATGTTCTAAACGTTTTAAAGTTTGAAGATCTAGGAAAAATAGTTAAAATCTTTTTTCAGTATGAAACTTCTTCTGCTAGCTTTAATTCATGTAATCAACATATAATTTCGGACATCTTTTGGATAATTAAACATGCACCGGGTCAAACTGACCCGGGAACACCATTGCTGTTCCTGCTGTTACTGCGGTAGTCTGGAGTTCAGTGAGAAGATTTCTATATACAGAAAACTAAACGACCACACAAACAGGACAGCCGGCTCTTCAGGTCAAGACTCGGTAAAGCAGGAAGTCTTTAGAGGACATTTATGTATCTGTAAAGTTTGAACAAACAAGACAGATGTTAGAGAGACGGTCTGCATCAAATCTGAAAAAACACCATTAATCAGAGGAGTTTCTGTTAAACACTTTAAAGCAGCCTCGACTCTCGTCTCTGAGCAGTTTCACAACCACTGAGACCTCGATTCACGGGACCAAAGTGTCTCAGAACCTGACCAGGTGAACATCTAACAGTACACAAGAACCCAGAGGACAGACGGGTCTTTAAACAAACATTCGAAAGAAAGTTCACAAAACACGAAAGCTGAAGTCAAACTGACCAACTACCGTTTCCATCTCGGTTAATATCGTTGCTTTGCAAGCAGCATCAGTTTTATAATCTAGTAGAAGAGCTGCTGGGTCAAACTCTCTGCTCAGCCTCCTGCAGGATTTCAGTTATAAGCACAAACTGGATCATTTAGAAGTCAGCTGTTAATGTTGTCATGGTTACATAAAAGTAATTTAAATGCAGCCACATATTGAAAATAAACCTGTTTGACATGTGAAAGTCTGGTTACGTGAAGAGTTTGAGGATGCTTGATCGATTAAAGACACGAGCTCAGTGAGTCAACATAATTCAGAAATGGCTCGAGTTCTCCGAGCATCTCAAAGTCCTCCTCGAGCGCGAGCCTGCGCGTCACCAGGGTCAAGATTTGACAGGAAATGCACGAGATTGCTTTGTGGCACGAAAACGGAGACGGCGTCTGTTCTTCAAAGCGAATGAAAATAAAGCTAATGTTGCAGAAGCAAAAGGAAATGTGAAAAGGAACAAAAGCAACAGCAACCGTCGTCTCTGGGACAGGAAGTGACATCATCATCAGGACAAGTCCTGATTGTAAAACAAAAGATTAACCCCAACCTTTCTGACAATTAACATCAATTCACAAGGGATTTAAGATGTTATAGGCTACAAGTGTCACTGTACTAAATATTAGAGGATAAACCTCGCTTATTAATCGAGTTTTGACACATTTTCACATCAAAGTGAAAAAAACTGAAGGAGAAAAGATAGAAGTCTTGTCCCTTCAAAAACTCCACCTGAAATTAATTTTAAAAATCAAACAGGCACCGAATGACCCATAACCCCTACCACAAATTAATTTATCATTTTCTTAAGTGCTCTACTCGTCCGAGCCCTTCATTGCCAATTCTCCCATTATCTCTTTGGTGTCGACATCGTCTCAATATTCTGGGGTCTAAATCTTCACCTGTCACCTTGCCTGAAGAGGTAGCGACAGAGCGAGAGAGAGAGAGAGAGAGAGAGGGGTGAGAAAAGCTGCTACCTGTGATTAAAAGAAAAAGGAAAACAATGAGAGTGAGAGGAGAAGACGGGGTGATCAAAGGACGGCGGGGTCCAGCTCAACACTTACTCTGCAGATGCCGTCGGCGAATCCCACGGAGATGAGCACGAGACGGACAGAGCGGGAAGAGGAAAAGGAGTTTGTGCTGAGGAAGGGAAGCAGAGGAAGTGGGGGTGCAGCGTGCTCGGAGCAGGGATTTCCTCACGCACATAAACGTAGGAAAAACACAGGAATGGGAAGGCGAGTGGAGAAAATGAGCTTGATTTCTTACGTTTAAGGCGGCGAGAGCGAGAAAACGAAACGAGCCGCTTTAACTGGAAAGACCTTAAACTCTGAGAACTTTCTTTGAAAGTTAAAAAAAAAAAAAAAAAGGTTTAAACAGGGCAGGAAAACGAAAGACAGTCGAGCCTTGGAGCACCTGATTCTGAAGGCGAAACAAATCAAAAGTTTAACATCTTTACCTGATATTTCTAAAGTCTCCTCGTCGCTTCTTCTGTTTAGCCTTGGGAGGGTTAAAAAAAAAAAAAAAGATTTAAAACGTGGTGGAAAAGGCTTTAAGCACCGCGAGACGAGTCGTCCCGCTGCCTCCAGCAAACAGACCCTTCTCGGTCTTCCTCCATCCCCCCTCCTCCTCCTCCTCCGCCTCTATCTTTCAGGACAGCGGCAGGAGACAGAGAGACTTGTGTCTGAGCCGGACAGGAAGCGAGCAGACAAACAGAGGCCTCCTCTGGCCACTAATTAGCAGGTCGTACGCGGCTCGCGTTCAGCTGCAGAGGCCAGATCAAGAGCTCGAGTGTTTGCGAGTGTGTGACAGAGCCTCCTGCACATGTGACCGAAACGGTTTGCGATTATGTCGGCGTAAAAATGCAGCCTGGCTGCTGTGGACACAGTTGACGTTACTCGTGCGAGGTCATGTGACAGCTTTGTGTGATTTTGTTTATTACTTTTTGATAATTAGTGTGCTAGTGAACTTTTATCGTAGAGTCTTAAATCCCATCACTTCTGTTCAAAATCCCAATCGAACCCTTCCACTCGTCCTCTACACACTCGGTGCAGAGTTCAAAGGGCATCAGACATGAATAGAGACTATATAATTTGCTGGCATTTCCTCATGGGGACTATTTGATTAGAGAGTGAAGGGAGGGGTGGACACCACGGAGGACAATGGACCCTCTGAGACCCCGAGTGAATCAGGCGAGGAGCCGTCAGAGAGAAAATACTGGACAAAAAACAGATGGAAAATAAAATGGCTGCAATTAAAGACGGAAGCCCAAAAGTAGATCATAATCTCTCTCCCCGTTGGTGACTTTTTCTATTTTGGAGACATCACACTCTCAACTGCCTTTGTTTCACTTCTGACTCGAATCCCCTTCATTTTTCACAAGAAAAGCCACAAAGTGTTAAAAACAAAATGGGTGAGATAAAGAGAGAGGCTAGTTGAGCTGAGAAACAGAGGAAGGGAGGTGAGAAGAGAAGAAGGGGGAGCGGCTCGGTCGATGCAGTCGGCGAGGATCGACTTCAGTCATTGGATTTCTCTCACTGGCGGGCTAATACGACAGAAATCAGCTAGCCGAGCCGCCCGTGGGACACAGAATCGGTCTTGAGAAAACAACACTCTTTACAGTCCCCGTGATGGCTGCCCTGTTGAGCCGCTCGCTCCAAGTGTGGCTCTGCGTTTAATCCCACAGTCACTCCGTTTAATCAAAGATTTACTCTGAGCTTGCCAAAATGTTTACTATGGGCCCAGAAACAACCTCCCGTTTATGGTTTTTTTAGAGTCAAATGTTTGCGATGATGTTGACGAGGATGCTTATTGCCTCGCTGCTTTCACATCGACGATACCGGGTCATCTCGCCAGCAGCCCAGCAGGACGGCTCACATCTTCTCGCTTCGGTTTTGAGTTTACTGAAACTGTGAACTCCTAAACACCTCCTTTACTTTCAGCGAGTAAAAGACTCCACTTAGTGTTTAAAAGCCCATCAATCTCCAGGCCACGTCTCAGTCGCTTTATTTCAACAGAAAAGAATCAATTTCTTCAGTGGTTCGAGAAGGAAAAAGCTCTTTAATCTGATAGTCTGATGACAAACAGACCAAAAAAATGAAGGTGAAGAGAAAAAGATCTGAAAGTGGCAACGACAGTCAAACGTTACTTTTCCCATTTCTGATCACGAGGTTTTTCACTTTCACAAAGAAGCACTGAGCGTTAAATAGCAGCTTAGAAACTCGAGGATTCCTGGAAGTAACAGATCTGAGTTTTCGATTTGTTTAACAAGCAACAGATCTGAGTTTTCGATTGGTGTTTAATCCTTTTACCTGCAGACTTTTTTCTATAATATAGAAAAAAAAAAGTTCACCACAGAAAGTGATGATACACGCCAACACAAGACTAAACTAGGTAAGGAATATATTAACAGCTTCCTTTCAAAGTTACTTTGGTTCATTCTAGCTCACTTTTGTAATTACAAGAGTAAATATAACAGTTTATTACTTATTATCTTCAATGTTACGTTTTTCTTGTCGACTGTGATGCCCACTACACCCATTTGTTTCAAAACAAATCTTAAGAGAAATAAAGGAATTGCATCTTATTAAGATGATTTTTCTATGTAGCGAGAAAAGAAAAATAAATAAAAGGAGAGAGAGAACATTTAACAACTAATAACATTTTCAGCTCTTGTTCCTCTCCTGTGAACATTTATCAAGTTTTTCTGGATCACCCACAGTCACGAGCAGAATGGTGGGGTGGCGGAGGTTTGGGGTTGAGGGGGTACTCAGCACAGTCGTCTAACAGCAAGAAACGTCAGCAATACAAAGAGCGAGAGCATTTTCTCCACATGCTTGTCAAAAGTTCTCCAGGAACTGCAGCTTTCTACCACGCAAAAATAAAATCTAACTTAACATTTTAGCCTCTTCTACTTCCATCTCTGCCTTCTGACTTCCCCTCAGCGCCAAAGTCTCTAAAGCATCCAACATCGCTGGTCTCACCACCATCTCTTTTCATTCTTGCTGACACTCTTATCCCACATCATCCCTGACACTTTTGTCCTCCCTCTAAACCTGCTTCCAAACGCCTGGTCACCCCCCCCCCAAAAAATCCTCCACTTCTTTATCTCTGATCCCTACAGCCTCACTGTTCCACCTCGGTTTTCTCATTCATACATATTCTGTCTTGCTGCAGCTACCTTTTATTCCTCTTCCTCTACAGAGCATACCTCCACCTCTCTAAATTGTCCTCCACCTGCTCCCTGCTCTCGCTAGAGATCACAGTGTCATCTGCAAACAGCATCGTCCATGGCGATCTCTGTCTAACCTCATCTGTGAGCCTGTCATTCATTATAGCAAAAATGAAGGGGGTCAAAGACAATCCTTGATGCTCTCCCACCTCCACCTCGAACTCCTGTCACACCTACAGCTCGCTGTCTTTCAGCTCCTATACATGACCTCCATCACTAATATACTTCTCTGCTACGTCAGACCTCCTCATACTCTTGGCACTCGGTCATATGCTGTCTAAGGTTTAACAAAGACACAATGCAGCTCTCTCTGACCTTCTCTGTACTTCTCTATCAACATCCTCAAGGCAAATATTCCATCTGGAGTAGTCTTTATTTGGCATGAAACTATACTGCTGTTCATGAATGCTAACTTCTGACTTTAGTCTCACTTCCACAGCGCTTTCCCATAACTTTATTGTTTGGCTCATCACTTTATTCCTCTGCAGATGCTACAACTGCGCATCTCTCTTGTTCTTAAAAATCAGCACCAGATCGCTAATTTAATTTTCAGGCATTCTCACTAAGATCTTGTTGAGTCAAAAACTCTACTATGACCTGTCCGAGAAACGTCCACACCTCAGGACCAACCGTCTTAACACTCTTCATCCTCTTCAATCCCTTTCTCACTTAAGCCTTACTAATCTTTGCTACCTCTTGGGCCACAGTGATCTTCTTCTACGCTTCGTTCTCTTTGATTTTCCTCATTCACCATCTCTTCAAAGTAATCTTTCCATCTTCCCATCACACTTCTGGCATCTGTCAATATATTTCCATCTTTCTATCTAATCACCCTAGCCTGCTGCACATCTTTTCCATCTCTCTGCTTCTTTGACCTGTATAAATCATTTTCTTCTTCCTTGCTGTCTAATCCAGTACCCAAATCATTGAATGCCCTTTTTTGGCCTCTGCCACCACTTCCTTCATCTTATGTTGTATTTCCTCGTACTCCTGTCTACTCTCTTCAGTCCTCTCAGCGTCCCTCTTCTTGGGTACCCTCTTTTTCTGTACATGCTCCTTCACTTCCACATTCCCCAACAAATTTCCTTATCTACTATCCAACTAAACAACACACCAAATACTCTCCTACCCGTTTCTCTGATCACATTAGATGCAGTTGTCCAGCCATCTGGCCTCCTGACCACCCAGAGCTTTTCTAAACTCCTCTCTGAAAACCTCACAACACTCCTCCTTTTTCAGCTTCCACCCCTTCGTCGTCTGTTTTGCCTTTGTCTCCTTCCTCACCACCAGAGTCACCATCCTATGCTGTTCAACTACATTCTCGTGTACCACTACTTTGAGGTGACTGATCTTCAGATTATGTCACCTACCTAGGATGTAGTCCACCTGAGTGCTTCTACCTCCCACTGTTATAAATCACCCCGTTTCTGCCTCTTCTGGAAGAAAGTACTTCCATTCTTTTCAACCACCATCTGCCCTTTTGCGTTCCTTTGCTGGATACCATCACTTCCTCGTCATCTCTGTTGCCTTCTCCAACATGTCCATTGAAGTTTGGACCAATCACCACTCTTTCATCTCTGGTAATACTCTCCATCACTTCATCTACCTCGCTCCAGAGTTTCTCCTTCTCTTCTGAGTCACATTCCACCTGTGGAGAATAACCAACACCAACACTGAACATCACACCTTCCATTTCTGACCTCAAACTCATCACTGACTCTTTCCACCTCCAGAACATTCCTAACAAGCTCCTTAAGATAATTCCTACTCTGTTTGTCTTCCCATCCCCACCATGATAAAACAGCTTGACCCCAGCTCCTAAGCTTCTAGCCTTTCCATCTGGTCTCCTGAAGATGCAGAAGATCCACCTTCCTCCTCTGCATCACGTCAACCAGCTCTCTAGCGTTTCCCGTCTTAGTCCCAACACTCAAAGTCACTATTCATAACCCTAGTCTCTTTCTTTACCTCTTTTATCTCTTCCTACGCCTTTCTTCTCTCGGTTTTCAACCGACAGAGGTTGAAGTGTCATTGACATCCTGTAGGTCAACAGTGCCGACGGCAGCCATCGTTGACCCCGACCTCAGCTGATCCAGTAGGGGGTTCATGAGTCCTGTGGTCCGCATGTTAAGTTTGGGGTAGGTTTTATTTCGGATGCCCTTCCTGACAATCCTCTGCATGAACATAAACTCGGCTCTGGCTAAAAAAGCTGGCTGGTTTCCCCTTGAGGTTACATTTGGATTAAATCCAAAACACAGCAATATTGAGTTATTTAAGTGTTAGAAAAGGTCTGAAAGATTGTGATCAAAAGCTGTTAAATAAACAAAACTGAAAACGGTACAAGGTTAAAATAAAAACCTATCACTCACTCATAAGCTTCTGAAGCTCTCCACATATTTGTTCTGTTAGAAACGCCTGCCTTTAATTATTTTTAACATCTTCAAGAACCCCCATGGGTTCCTGATCTTAACCTTTGCCGACAACTCATCACCACCACCCACCTACTTCTTTACACTGACTGAGTTGTAAATTTTAACAGCCAGCTGAACAGCTGGAGAAAAGAAAATCTAAGTATGACGACTAAGAGGAGATGGAGATAAAGATGAAGGTAGAAAAACAGGAAGGAAGTAAAGTGTGACGGAGGTGATGCCGGCATGAGTGTTTGTGTAAATCTCTGACGCACCTGCGCTGACGGTGACGAAAATGTGTCAATGGTGAAAATCTAATGCCCTACATCTCATGAATTTCTGTGTTGCCTGGCAACCCAACCAAGTTGCATCTGAATCTTTGTTGCGTTTGTGAATTCTTCTTTTTTTTTGCATCTCTTCATTTTTATTTCAAGGTTGACTCGATCAAAACTTCTTTTTTGAAACCTGACATCAGAGAGGAAACCTCCACACATCCCTTACCACAAATACATTTTATATCACTGATTAAATTTACAGACAGCAGGAATTTTAATGTTTGCATGCGACACAGAAAAATAAATTAAAATGTCATGTGACAAACAGCTCAATTTTCGCATGTATGTGCATCCACACGCTCAATTTTTTGTGATTTAGTGGTCATTCTGCAGGCTAAAGTTTGCTGTTCGTTGGTGTACCATTTTTATCTCTAAATGCTGTCGATCAGTGACATTTTTAGGAACCTGCTCAAATCTTTCAGATCTAACAAATTTAGTTCTCCTGCTAAGACACACGATTATTTCTGGCCACCAGAAATAACAACCAAATAAAGTACTTCGCATGGTTTGAAAAAAAGACTTCTGTTTATTAATCAAATTTTATTTGTAAAGTTCTTTTTACTCAACACAAAGTACTTTATGGGTTTAAAACAGAAGCAACATAAATTTAAAAAAAGAAAGAAGAAGAAAGATAGAAAGAAATGCTGATAATGTGTCTGTGTTGCTATGGTGATGTCATGATGATGCGTTACCCTGATGATGTCACACAGAAATTGATTCACCAACACTGGAAAAGTTTCCATTTAATAAAAAACAAAAAAACAAAACAAAACAAAAAAAAAAGCCTTAACCTCTGAGCATCACTGTACCCACTCCCTTACTTGATTCTGGTCTGCCAGCAAATATAAATGCAAAAACACTCAATGACCCAAAGAGCTGGTAAACCGCCAACATTAGAGTTAGTCAGCCCTGACTTATGAACTCAACTGTGTTTCAATAACTTACTTTTGTTATATGTTTGGTTTTGGGAGAATTAAGTAGATCAGAGAAGGACCGGGCTGCAGCAACCAGAAACCGGAGCACGGTAGTACGCTTATCTTTACAAACAACTGGGTTTCATCACAACCAGATGGGTGGATGATGTTCCACGCTGACGATGCACGCGTCTCCAGTGGGAAGAGTCTGCCAGATGTTTTTAATTATTTTTAAATGTCAACCATGCAACTTTTTTTCCATAGAGTGCACTTGTGTGTTTGATGCAACTTTTTATAGTTCTTATATTAATATAAAATAAGTATTAAGAGAATTTAGTGCTGCATGATGAAAATTAAGCAAAAGATCAAATCTTTTTCACTGCATCATCTCAGTGCTTTCCCTAACGTTAACATCTCTGCTTCTCTTTGAAACAGACTGTCAGCTGATGAAGGATAATAATTTCTGCTTTTGTCTGTAACTTGTGGGAGTCAATCACTCATGTCTTTATGAACTCTGATAAGCTTATTTAGTCAGATTCAGCTATGTTTATTTATATAGTTTAATCTACTACAAAAGTACTTTAAAAAGACAGTAAAAAGTTCAATGTCTAATTAAATTTTGTCTACTTCAATCCAAATTAAGCTCATGTTGTGTAATGTATTTCTCTAAAAAGGATATATAAATGATAAAGTTCATCCAGGAAAGGTAAACTAACAGAGACACCAGCAAGGTCTGTGGTGACATTAATACGGAGTATGTCACTCATACGGAGTATGAGTGGCAGCTTCCACTCTTCTTGAAAGACTTTCTACAATGTATCAGAGTTTATTCTGCGAGAATTTGCACTCATTCATTCAGTAGAGCATTTCTGAGATCAGGAAGTGATGTTGGAGAACAAGACCTGACTCACAATCTCCGTTCCAGTTCATCCCAAAGGCTCTCAGTGGGATGAGGGTCAGAGCTCTGTGCAGCTCAGTCAAGTTCTTCCACGGCAAGTCATCAAGACAAGACTTTATATGGTCCTTGCTGCGTGTCACTTTGACTTCTGGGGTGCCACAGGGATCCATTTTGGGCCCGGTCCAATTTTCATTATACATGCTGCCATTCGGGTCAATCACTTCCCATCATAAGGTGTCCTTTCATTTATATGCAGATGATTCTCAAATCTATCTGCCAGTTTAGTTCATCAAGTGACCTGAAGTCTATCCACAGATGCCAAGATGCCATTAAACTCTGAGTGTCTCAAAACTTCCTCTTTTAAATGAGAATCAAACTGAATGCTTTGTATTTGCTTGTTCCAGCTTGTTCCATCATTCTTTTGTAGTAGCTGGTCCCAAACTGACTTTTTTCTCTTTTTTCTTTCAATCAAAATTGTTTGCATATAGAAATTAGATGGCTAAGGGCTTGCTACACCTGTGGCTATGGGCCCAACGGAAGTTTCACCTTCAAAACAGACTTGAAATTAAATGTTGAACTTTCAGGGAAGTCAGAAAGATTTATACCAGCGACCATTAACGTTACATTCAAAATCTGTAATGATGTTCCAAGAAGTGAACTTAACCTTCGAGTATCTAAGAGTTGGTTTTTTTCTCCTCTGCAGGATGTGACTTGAGAGTAAAGTACAGGTTTTTGACTGACAGTCTTGAGTGACAGCTGGACAGCCACATAACTCAGATGTCACCAAAAAAAAAAAATCAATAAAGGTTAACACAATGCTGCAGATGTTAAAGGAAAGATAAATGACAGAGAGAAAGATGAACATGGAGTTTCATATGAATTATTTAGAAGAAACGATTGGAAAGAAAAAATACAGAAGTGACCTGATCCCAGTTTAGTCGGTGGTTCATTTGTCCTCAGACGAAATGATAAACCATCTGTTTCCCCCACCTCGGAGTCAACTCTATTTTGCACTTTTAAAATGAGCAAATTAGCACAATGCTAAGTTAATTATGCAACAAGAACTCATTTTGTCCTCTACACTGTTATTTCCCCTTCCTCTACTCCCAAACAAACCCACGCACAGAAACTCAAGATGATGTCGCATCGAATCTGCTCACAGAGAGCTGATGGCAACAAATGTGCTCCATGTGCACCTACATGCTCTCATGCAAATCCAAACAATTAAACTAATGTGCACAGAGGATTTTTTTTTTTTTTTCCCATCCTCTTCTAGACACACACATTCATCCAGGTGCGAACTTCTCCGGGCGGCGCGCCAGTCAGCCAGGCAGGCTGCCAGTGCAGAAGACAGAAGGTCTGTTATGTTGTAAATGTCAGGTGTCCTGCTGTTTGAGCCAGCGTGCATCTAGCCGCTCAACACCCATCTACACACACTTAACCACACTTGTGTCCACAGCATGAAGGGCAAAAGTGAGCAGGAAGAAGAGGAGCCGTTGCAGGAACGCAAGGAAGCAGAGAGGGGAGGGAGTCTGTATTCATCTTCTGTTTCAAGAAATTTGTTTAGTGAAATCAGGAAAAGTCACACTCATTTTTCTCTGCCGTGTACCGCGTTTCCATTTCCCCCAGAGTGACAATTAACCTTTCACAGATGCCTATTGTTTCAGATGTTGGAACGTTATTTATTCAAAGTTCACGAGCTTGCCTCCCGCTCATTAAATTAAAGGCTTCAAAAATCTGAAGACATTTCCAGAAATTTCTGAAGTGAAAACAGACTGAAATCAAAAGAGAGCATCCAGGAGAGTCGGTCTCTCCAGTGACGGCTTATTCACTGCGTTCCCAAGGTAACCAGTGAAAATATTCACTCAGAACAATGGCAACATCACCAGGCTGTAATTTCACTGTCCTGAAGCCATGTGCCCGTGAGAGCACATGCTGCTTACACCACAACATCTGACAAATGATGCTCAACAACAACATCAGCAGACAGACGGTTTCTGGTTTGTGAAAAAATAAAAATCCTAAACTAGTGGAACAATATTTACTTTTAGTTCGGTGGAAATCATTCGGATGAAGCCGGAGGGGCAAATCTAGTGTCTTTGTGTATTTACCTGCGACAAACTCGAGAATCCAAGGTTGCGGCAGCCGTTGCAGGGAGTCAGAGCCTCCCAGAGTCCCGTGGGACCACACGTCCTTTCTGCCTCCTCGTCCTCCCTGGCTGGAGCAAGAGGCGGGGTCGGCCGCTGTCAACACACGTCAAAACTTTAAAACCACACAAACTGAAAGGGTGAATTATCAGTCACATGATCACAAAACAGGAAATGATAAAGAAGTTACTCCGGGGGGTCGTGACACTAAAGAGGTAAGAAAACAGGATTTCAGTTTTAAGATGAATTAAAACCTCAAGAAAACAAAAAGTGGTTTATTTGAGCATCCTGACAGAATCAGAACTTGTTCAGCGTTTGACTTTTCTCATTTCTGAGCACGTGCACGTCAGCGTAAAGGGGATCATTAGTTTCTCAGTTGTCGCTCACATTTGATCGCTCCGCGACACCTCGTCAATCATCTAGTGACAGGTGAGATCCAGCCGGAGAATAAGTGGATGTTTCACAAACTTCTCATTCAAATGTCAGTTTTTAAAAACACTAAATTTATAAGGTCTGTTTTTAGTTTTAAAAAAAATAAAACTACACGTGAACAAAGGACAGGGATACAATAAATATTCACTTTAAAGAAAATACAACATCTATAGTTCAATATATATATATATATATATATATATATATATATATATATATATATATATATATATATATA
>JAOWBL010000016.1:7863619-7916245 GCA_028564865.1 Zenarchopterus dispar
ACACACACACACACACACACACCTCGCGTGGGTCGAAGCAGAGAAAAGTAGTGAATGGGTTCAGAAATGACAAAAACACAGGCTCAGTGTTGACAGACAGGTGATGACATGAGCACACGTAGAAATGACACGGCAGCGTGAGACACGAGTTCAAAGCCCGAACAAAAACACTCGAGTGGGAATTCAACACACAGCTCTTGTGTTCAGAAATAGACCAAACAAGAGAGAGAGAGAGGAGGATGTAGGCTAATGATGGTGGGGATTCTGAAAACACCGTCTGGGTCGGTTAAAAACAGCAACAACTTTTAATTTTTGTGGCTGAAACAATTTCTTGATTATTTCTTCTCTAAAACATTAATAAAATGACCTAGTTGATTCAGAAAAGTCATCTTTTCTTTATTAATTATATAAACAACTCTGTCCACTATGGCCGTCCTCTAACAACAAGGTCCAATCGTAAATGTTTGGATGAGAATCAGACTCTGAACATCATAAAACATTATAAAATTACCTATTTAAGGTTGCCATCTGAAGCAAAGTTAATTACTGATTAAAACTACAAAATGTCTGAAATACAACTTGTGGGCCAATTGTGCCTAATTATGTGATTAGTGATGTGCTCTAATGGTTCATCACTGCTCACACATATCTGGGTTTAAAGGCAGGGTAAGGAATTTCTGAATGATGTCACACAGGAAACACCAAAAGGAGCTAAGCTCCTCCCCTTTTCCCTCCCCCCTGTGCTCCCTGAGAGAACACATGACAGCATGAACTCTCCAAACCCTCTCCTCGTCAGTGATTGGTCGAACCAACGTTTGTCACGGTTTTCCGGAGTCAGGGCTGTGTATGAAGACGGAGGGGGAGGAGCCAAAGAACGTGACATAAAAGTGTTCCAAATCACGTAGAATTGCTTACCCTACCTTTAACACTTGAATTCATAAACGGATTATATTGTTTTTGAGATCACAGAGGAGCAGTTGCAGGCGTCTCTCTCACTACTCTTTACTTTATTTTTGGTCAACTAGAGAAGGCCAGTGGGAACATAAATGAAAATGTGTAATATTTCAAACTAGAAAAGTCAAACCTGTTGGTGAGGAACTGATTTTTTTTTTTTTTAAATGAGTTATAACAACCTTGTTTCAAACAAAGTTTCAAATGGGAATGAAAAACAGAATGGCATAATTTACAAATAAATTAATACAGAAACATATAAAACATTGTGAAGCTTTGAATGAATATTAGAATAAACAAACATTAAATCGGTTTTCGAAGCATCCCAGAACTCAGGAGACCAACTGCTGCGCTTCTGAAACTGAAATGCTTTGAGCTGATGAGGAAATAACGACATAAAAATACCTGGATATGGACTGAGGCATCTTTCCGGGCGTCTTGTCTTTGTCGCTGCTCAGCGGGTCAGAAAAAGAATCACTTACTTGGGCTTTTGATTCAAACCCAACTCCCACCTCATCAACTGCAGTCGACCAGTCCACCACACCGTCCCCCCCCTCGTCTGAACTCCCCCTCCCAGCAGCCCTAGCCGGAGTCGTCTCCTCCTCTAAGGCTTTGTGATTCGAGTCCCGACGTGGACCAGAAGCGGAGGAGGGAACGAGAGGGGCGGGGGTGTCTCCACATAACAGCTGGTCCACGGTGAAAGTCGGCTTTGCTGCTCCCCCTTCTGGCCCAGACCCTTCGTTTCCCTTTTCTGCTCCCTCTCCGGCTTCACTCGCTGGCTCCAGGGTTCCTCGGCTCTCTGAGGGGGAGAGCTCTGACGCTGCAGGAGATCCCGAGCCCTCGGGGTGGGGGACAGGCTTGAGGAGGAGGGACACCTCTGCACTTTTGAGCAGGAGGCCTAAGCAGACTGTGAAGGGCTGGTGGTCTGCGGGATGGTGGGAAGCGTCCTTACGCTCTCTCTTGGAGGCCATCTCCTCCAGGTCCTGCTGCAGCTTCTGCTGCAGGGCTTTGAGGCTGCGCTGGAGGTGCATCAGGAACAGGTACTGCCGATGGCTCACCTGAAAAACCACAAACGTCACCAAATTAAAAAAAAGGTCTCTTCATCATTTGTGGTGGATCTACTGTCAATTATGTGTTTTAATGTATCAGAGCTTAAAACAACAAAATCAAATCAACTGGTCCTCACCAGGTCTAAAATGTTGATGGATACAACCTCAGATGACACATATTTTTAACAGAAACTAAACCCATGTATATAAGAGGGAAGTAAACAGCAGTCAGGTGTTATCAAAACGTCTGATCAGTTGATCACCAGCAGATGTGCAGAAAAAACCAGAGGTTCGGCCAGTTTGTTGGTCTTAAGCCTTCAGCTGTGTTATGACACAATGCCAAAGAGTAAAGACATCAACATTGACCTGAGAGAAGAGCTTGCTGCTGACTGCCTTTCCTGCGTTGGCAAGACGACAGGGTCAGATGATGCGAGAGGCTGAAACATCATCGAGAAAATGATTTCAAGTTGTTTTGGCTGCGACGAGCGGTTCTACAAGCTACAGGATTGATGGCGATTTATTTATCACACAAATGTTGGCTTATTTTTGTTTAATAGTTACACTAAAAAATATGTCACATATTGTTCCTCTGAGGTTGTATTTAACTAATTTTAAAATCTGGAGGAATTCAAATTGTGTTTCAGTTTCCTTCATTTGCTTTAAAAAAATAAGTTAAAAATGAATCCATAAACCTTCCTCCTTAAAATTATTTAATGATTACTTATCAACAATTGTAAATATTGATTACTAGTCCAGAAGAAAAACAAGATTAACAGAATCAACGATTTGAGGTTAGATCACCTGACTGAGTTAAAATGAGCATTTAAAGCTTTTAGACCAAAAGTATTAAATGTTCTAATGAAGAAGGCAAAAATACCTGAGCGCTTAAGTGCTTCTGAACGTGCACCAGCAGATGCACGTCTGCATTTTGACTTGATGATGACAAAGGAGAGGACGAGGAGGGCAAGCAGTCCAGTGAGCGGGGTTTATGAAGTCCGTTATTAGCCGGCAGTGCCGCGTCGCCGCCGAGAGAAGCTGACGCGGCACTTTCTGTGCTGTAATACTCCTTCAACAATCGTTTCCTCTGCAAACGCGCGACCGCCTCCTGTGACGTGCTCCTGGACATTCCCGACCCAGACGCTCTCCTGAGCCTCTCCTGGTGCTCCACGAGCTTCGCCGGCTGACATCCCCACACGGTGAGGGGGAAGGAGTCCACGAACGGCTGCGGTCTCCCTTTGCCTTCGTAGTCCACCCAAAACTGGGCGAAGTGCAGCGACCAGAAGTCCGTGGCGGCGGGCGTCTTGAGCGCGTCGGTGTCCATGTTCGGCAGCACCAGCCCCCGGTAGATGTCGTGCAGCTTGGTGTCCTGTTCGTGGGCGTGCCGCTGGAAGACGGGGTGAAGGACGGGCACGGAGGAGGAGGAGCGAGGGAAGGAGAAGAACGTTGAAGAGAAGAAAGGCTCCTCTTCAAAGGCCTGGAGGAGGGCCTCCAGATGTGAGCGGGTGCAGTTGCCGGGGTGACGGGTGTTGGTGGCCACCATTTCAGAAGTCTGTATCGAGATGGAGCGAGGCAGGTCGGCAGGGCAGGAGGCGTCCCGATCAGTGGGCACGACCAACTGACGGAGAGAAGCAAGAAATGAGCACGAATCCAAAAACGCGTTTCACACTTCAGTCCTCAGTCCCGCTCACCTTGAGCATCAGGCCGTCAACCTTGACGTCGACGTGCTCGTCGGGTTTCTGGGAGTCGTTGAGCTTGTAGATCTCCATGAACTGCTCCAGACTCTGCCGGAGGTCCAGGCCGAAGAGGTTGATCCACTCCAGGCTGCGGGGGTCCAGAACCAGCTGCAGGGCATTGAGCTGGACGTACAGGTTGGGACACGGGACTGGAAGAGCAGCGGGACGTCGTTTCATAGAGGGACAAAGAGGGAAGGAAAAAATAAAACGGACAAAATAAGGACTGGAAGAGCTTTTACACTTTTTTAGTTTTTTACTCATGGAAGCCTGTTTTAGAACATGCAGAAAATGAAACAAGCCGGTCAATGTCCCAGAGTCTTACTGGGGTAGTCTTTCCCATCAGGGAAGTAGTACTCTGTGAACTCAACATGGATGGCTGGCATCTCCGGGGGAAGGTACAAGGACTTCTTATTGCAGGAGATCATGGTTTTGGGGCTGGAGCGCCGCTGGTCTGCTGTTGATACCTGAGGAAAAAAAAAAAAAAAAGGTGGTCAGAGAAAGTCAAACCCGCTGAAGGAGGACGTGTGAAACCTCGGTTTAGGGACCTGGTAGATACTGAAGTCGGCCATCCTGAGAACCACCGAGCTGGACATGAGCTGGGTCTTTGGAGCTTGAGGAGGAGGAGGACTGAAGGAAGCGCTGGAGGAGGAGGAGGTGTTTATCTTCCCTGGAGAGACAGGAGGTGACATGTAAACGTAAAGAAGAAAAGAAGAGCGCAACTAAAACCATTTCAACCACTCGGATCTCTAATGAGACACCTATGTGTCTAGAGAAAGGTGTGCATCACCGCACCCAGGTGTGCGCACACACACCGCGGTACCTGCTTCTAGACACCAGCAGCACTGGGCTGGAGGCCGTGTGTGTGGGCTCCAATCTAGGAGGCCTTCATCTGCCTCCCTAAGCCCTACTCCTTCTCCTGCTGCTCTTCCCTGACTTCCTAGAGGCCCATACACATCCTCCCTAAGGGACACTGGGTGACAGAAAGCCCACACCAATGACGTCCTGTGGGTGGTCAAGAGGCACAACAGAAACGCAAACCCAAAACCAGCCTAACTGCATCTCATCATCTGGAATGATCTAAAATGTACTAATGCCGAGTGTCCTCCTTTACCGTGATGTGGGGACCCGTGTGCTGGACCCGGGGCTTGCTGATCTCGAATCGCACTCTTGAGCATCTCCACGTTGGACTTGAACTCGTCAAGCAGGTTCTTGGCCCAGCCTTCTCTGGTCTTAGTGGCTTCGCTGTAGTGCATCCAGTGAACACAGGTGTCACCTGAGGAAAGGGAATGCCCTTTTAAGTTCCAGCATTTTGTTTTAGTATTATTCATTTTGACATCAAACACTGAGACCTCAACAAAATGATGATTGTAGAAGAATTCCTACCTGCTCGGTGGAAAGGGTAGTAGTCCAGAGTGATGGAGCTGAAGGAAAGCTGCATCGCTCCGCCTGTTATCCTCTTATTATTAACTGTAAACAAATAAAAAGCTTAGAACAAGATTTTTCAACAAAATAAGTCAAACAAGAGTGTATTCTTCCATGCAGTCTGAATATGAACCAGAATAAAAGACATTTCAATCATAATCAAAGTCAACCTGGACAAAATATCAAACTCTTCTTCTTTTTATTATTATTTTTTTTATTTGACATCTTTATGTGAAGTTGCAAAGGCAAATTCAAACTTAAGGCCCTTATTTGAGGTTTTCATCTCTGTTTTTGTAATTACAGGATTAAAGCTTTGCTGCTGATATAGATGCATGTTTGCTTCTGTTGGAGGATTTGCACGTTGGTTGGAAGAATAAATGCAAAAACTGATTTAGGATTTCCAAAAATGGTTTTAATGACATAAAGCAGTTAGGACATTAAATGCTATATTCCTCAGTGAAAACAGTGGTGCATAAAGGCCAAAATATTACATTAACTTATAAAAGCTCCACCAGTCGTGTGTGGACGCTACCTTTGTCCTTAGCGTGGATGTCGTCACAGATGTGCAAGTCGAGGTGCGTGATCTGGAGGTGGTGGGACGTCTCGCACACGTCATAGGCGCTGAACAGCTTGGCCATGGTCGCGCTCTGATCTGCAGCCGTGGGCGTCTGTTGAGTACGCACCTGCTGGGCTGAGGTGGGCGGCGACGACACCTGGTGAACAAAGACCGAAACACTCAGGGCACTGTGAACCCGCCATGTTGTGTTGCTCTTTTATCACCTTTATTTACTATCCAGGACAAATAACAGCCAGTCAGAACCATCTCGTTCAACAAACAACGGAGTCATGCAGTTCTTAACGTTTCCACCAGATGGCACACCAGACCAAATCACAGAAAACCAATCTGATCCGTGAACAGCAGCTCTGATAGACGTGAACTTCAGTGGGTGATAAATGTCTGCGCATTTGCATTTTTAAATGGCATGAAAACCGGAGGGCAACTAAGAAACGGAGAGAGAGAAACAGATGATGATGTGGCGTCGGGAAGGCGATACAGAAAGCACATGAACTTTTTAAAAGTCAAGGACAAATTATCAGACTGTGACTCATCTACAAAGAACTGAATGAACTCTTTTATGACCAACCATAAACCAAGTTCACCTGAGCATATCTTCACACTACTGTTACTTTAGAGCATTTTTATATTCCACACATCAATACAACCCTTGTGTGTAATAAGTAAAAGAAAAACAGCTAAAAAGAGCAATCAGCCACAAACAATATTTTATATATTTTTGAAAAATCCAAAAATATCATAGCTGTATGCCTTAAAATAAAAAAAAAAATGCATCGACTCCTTTCAAACCATCAGTTATGGGTGTTAACTGTTTTTGAGACGTAGTAATTGTTATAAAAAAGTAACAGCAAAATAAAATGCACATTGTGAACAGTTTGCAAAAGGACATCAAAATAAACTTCTTATAACTGCGCAGTCAAATCTCTAAGTGTGCCAGATACTTAATGAGAATATTATGTTTTTGTATAAAACTATTTTAATCCATAAAAAGTGCCATAAATAAGCAATAATCAGCCCCAGAAATGGCATACTATTGTTTTGCAGGTTTTTTTTGGATCCATAAATGTTTTTAGGGTGAGGGTGTGGGGGCTCTTTGGTGTCTGTGGCATCTGTGTGTTTGAGTGTTTTGTGAAAGAGCGAGATATAAATCAGCAGCATGGATTATAAAATTATTGCTGAGTGCACTGTTTACTGGATTTTTGCAGAACTCTGACCCAGTTAGTGGAAGCAAACGGCATTCTGGGACATACCGAACGTGTGACATGTGAGTCTAACTCCTCCCGCTTTACATGCAAGAAGATTTACTGCGCTTTCCTTTTTAGTTTCAGTTGTACCGGCGTTTAAAAACAGGGCGGTAACAAGAGGTTAAGAGATAAACTTAGAGGGAAAAATAAAAAGAAATGAAGCTAAATAAGAACAAATATGGAGAGAAATGAACATTTAACTAGTGTAGGGGAGACATGAAGTAAATATGACATTATTATAATTGTGGGGTTAAAGCGTACCTGCTCCTCCGTGGCCATGCTCTTCCTCTGCTGAGCGGACTTCTCCATGGCCTCGCTCAGCGACTTTGCATACTGGACCATTGCTTTGAGCTGGGAGTCGGTCAGCACCCACAGCAGGTCGTCCAGGATGAGAATCAGCTTGGAGGCCACCACGTTGCAGTCTTTTATCTGTATCAGGTAGAGACGCTGCTACACGCATGCATGATGCAGGTGAAGGCTGCCTGGCAGCCGCTGCTGTCACACTTTTTAAGTCAGCTTTTTTTTTTTTTTTAAAGTTTAAATTCTTTGTTTTGTTGATTTGTGTGTGATCGTTTATCGACAGCTATGATAAAATATAGACAGCAGAGAAATGTTTTTCATGACTAGCTGGCGGATTACTTTTGTCTAGTTGAAACGGTTTTATCTGCAATAGTGTCGTTGTTGGAAAACCCCACTGATGAAGCCTGTGAGGCAACACACAGGGATCATTATTCCCAGTTAACCAGATGATGTCACTGGGAGCCGTCTGGTTTCAAACAAACAGTCCACCATCATAAACTGTACGGCTGGTTCTGCCCAGCGCCGTGCGTGTGCACGTGACTCACCCGTCTCTTCAGGGTGACTCTGATCTTGGACTGGTTGGTGATGAGGCGGATGGGGGCGCTCAACATCTCGTGCTCGGCACTCTGGATGGCGTCAGCCTCGATGCGGATCATCTGCCAGCTGATCTCCTTAAATGTCAGGATCTGATGGAGGAAAAAAAAAAAGAGGAAATGAACTGTAGAGTTGTGTTAAAGAGACGAATAGAAAACAGCATGAAAGCGGCCAACAAACCTCGCCCCTCTGAGGATCCTGGATGCGAGTGAAGCGCAGGTCGCTAATGCTCCAGCTGGTGTTGACGCTGTAGACCTGCAGCTGAGAGAGCTCAAAGGAGGCGTTGAAGGCCTTGGCACTGATCCTGATGACGATGGAGTTGATGGACAGAGACATCCCCTCCACCACCTTCTCAGCAAAGCCATATTCACTGTACAAGAGACAAAAAAGTGATACTGACATTAGCTTTGGTGTTTGACGGCAATGATCACTTTTCTCTTCAATAGTTTTACATTTAAATCTTTGCAATTTCACAAATACGATGCTGGACTGTTTGATTATCTTGCTTTCTTAACTTTTACTCTTCAGATGAGATTTGTTGATACTGTGTGAAGAAATTCAAATTTAAAGAAAAATAAATGTCAAATCTAAAGGTTATTTAGCTTTAAATTATTGTGTTTTGAGCATAAAAGAACCACCCCAAAAAGCCCACCTTTGTCCTGATGCTGTTGCTATGGGAGATGGACCATTGGGTGGGCGGGGCTCATCACAGGTGCTCATCTCCATCACCACTTTATCCAGGGTCTGAAAGAGCAGTCAGGAGCTCGGTTTAACAACCAAAAACCACTGCAGATGTGTCATCCTTTACACTCCGTAACAGACCGAAGCCTTTTTTTTTTTTTTTTTTTAAATTTTATAGATTTGTGTTTATTTGACAGGGTAATAATTCTCACTGCAAGTGTCAGTCATCAAACTAACATTACACTGCAACAGCTTGATGGAAACTGGTCCAGAGCCACAAGTTCAGATAAGCAGCAAGAAAACGGATGAAGGAAAAGCAGATGTTTCCTTCAGGCCGTGACAGCTGGTGAACTTTGAGAAGACGCGAGTTTCGCTTGAAAATGTGAACAATGACATCTTTGAGGTCCATCCCTCTCTGCTGTGCTTCATATCTCTGTTTCCGAAGCCCTTCCCTGCAGGTTTGTAACCACGGTAACAACTCTGACTAACAATGATCAGAAAATCCTCCCGCTCTGCTTGTTTTCACATAACAACTCATTAATTCTTATAAACTAGGAGCACAAATAGTCGCCTCAGATTTTTGTGCATAAAACATATTTATAGTTAAAGCAAATATGATATGTACTAATTTCCTCTTTAATTTAGGACCAGTTGGCAGACTTTAACAGGAAAAGAAACTCTGATTTATGTTGTTGCTGTTCTGAAACAATTAAATCCCCATTAATCTTTTCATTGGTGTATAAATCACCTGCAGAAAGAAGTCTCTCCAATAAAATAATCTCTCTACCTTATTATACTGTTAAATAACATTTTAACAGCCTTGATATCGTTGACAGTTATACTCTGGTAAATAAAGTGCTGCTGCCATTTTAGATCATGTTTGTTTATGTCAAGTCAGGATGTTTAAGGCGGCGTTGGAACTGATGATTTATGTTAATAAAAAAATAAACACACCTAAAAGTCTATGTGTGAGGACTGAGATTCATGCACAGCGTCCAGGAGTCATGGAGCTGACTGTTAGAGACGGAGCAGCTGTCATTGCTGGTTTACAGCCGCTCGTGCGTCGCCGGGGGTAACGGCTACCTAGCGACAGGAACAGGGACCGGGACCAGCTAGCGGTCGGTTAATCTGACACCTGCGCCCCGCTCGCTGAGGTGGCATCAGGGACGCGCTGGCAGCCATGTTAGACAGACACAAAGCAAGCTCGATGGAGGAAAATACCACGAGAAAAGAAACGGCAGGCACTGAAGAAAAGCTCCTGAAAGCCCGGCGGGGAAGATTAACCAGAATCAGAACAAGTAACCCAACACACAAAAGTTACTTGTTCAGGTTAAACGAGGAACAGCGCTGGCTTACCAAGGAGATCGGGTGAGTCTTCAGTTTCGTCCATGGTATCTGAGAATAAAAACACAAAAGGTGTCAAAGATATCCAGTCTTGAAAAATAAAATAAAAATATTTAAAAAATAAATAAATCCATGTTTCTAGTCACTGATGAGCTTCATTATTCCTCTACATGAGGCTTCTTGTTTAAGCCTGTCAGCTTATATAGTAAAAGGAGATTAAATTCTCATTTTTAACCTTTTTTTTTTTTTTTTTTAAATAGTATCAACTTGTACTTGACATTATAAATCAAAAAAGTGCTCACTGAAGCTTTAACTGAAACAGACACATTTTATTTGCCTTCTGTCTGTCAAATACATGCTGTAAAACTCCAGGAGAGGGTGCAAGCTCTCGTCTGTCACTTTGATTCATCATCAAAAAAAAAAGAAAAAAAGCACTTACAGTAAATGCATGTATGTTTATTCTCTCCATACTACCATCTATGTCACCCAACCAGGACAATCAATTACAAAAAGAGACAAAAAGAAAATGCTGAGTCCAGGCTGCTTTGTAACAGGAAGTTATGAAGAAGAAATGGGAAACTAACAAGTGAGGAAGTGAGATAAACATCTGTTATATCGCTTTTTTTTTTTTTTTTTAAACAGTTTGACAGTCAAAACTGAAAAACACAATAAGTTGTGTTTAGGCAGCTCTGATGTTCCACATCACTTATTTCAAATGATGTGAACGTTACACTTCCAGCTCTACTAAACACACCGTCGACGACGCAGCAAATCCAAACCACTGATTTACCTGAGCAAGTGTAATAATAATAATAATAAAGGTAAAAAAAAAAAAAGATTTGAGACAAGAACACAGATACTGTAACTATAAACAATGTTGAGAGGCAGAGAAAGGAAAGAAAGTAAGTTGGTGGAGGAAAAAGAAAAAGGTGGAAAATGGACCTTGGCCTGAATAAAACGCAGTTTCAAAGTAAATTATAGAGCTCCATTCACTGTTTCCAGGCAGTGTCGGCTGTTTGACGTGACACTTGGCTGGTGGCCGCATGAGGAGTCAGAAGAGTGTGTGTTGAGCAAAGAGTCACTGAACACACACACACACACACACACGCCTGCCTGAATCCTTGTTTAACCTATTACACATAAAAACAGAGTTACAATTTCTTAGGTTTCTTTTACTTGAGGTTTGAAAAAATATATATATAAATAATTTTAAAATTACTGCTGTTAACATCAGTCATTTTTTCCCTTATTCAGCATTTCTTAAGCTGAAATCATCTCTGCTGCCTCTCTGTGTAAACATGGAGCTCGGCGTCCATCGGGCAACAGCGAACCTCACCCTGATGGCGGCCTTGTTGCAAAACACGCGGTTGATGGCCAGCCAGGTGGGCAGGTCCAGCAGGCTCTGGAGAACCTCCTCGTCCAGCTCCAGGTTGGTGAGCTGGCCCTCCCCCTTCAGCGTGCTCAGATTGATCTTGTCTGGAGACAGGTTCTTAGCAAACCTGCAAAAACCAAGAAGAGGAGAGTAAATCATTCAGGCCGGAGATATTAATAGAAACAAGTTCTTGGCAAACAAACTTCATTGAGAAAGAATTTGACGTATGAGATGTTGATTACGGCACACACAACTCTTTTCTTTTATCTGCACAGTTATCAAGTACGACTCTTAAAACGCTACACCGTGTAACTTGAAATAAATCACTTTTTTTTCCACATTGCAATCAAAAAAATGAGATGCAACCAGCCGTTCAAGTCAATATTATGAAATAAACAAACAAACCACAAGAAAAGGATAATTACAGAAACTAAAACAGAACTAAGAAAAAGTTTTCTCTTCATCTAGCGTTCTTTCTGTCTGTGTTTAACCAAATGATGCAATAATAAGTCAAGCTTGACTTATTTAAAAATTAAAAAAAAAAAAAAAAAAAAAAAAAAACTCCTCAGACCACAGAAAGATCATTTAAATAAACAAATACCTTCAACCTGGTCTAACAGTGATTGAGTTGCTGTGAAGAAACTCATGTTGGACCTCAAGTTCATCTCAAATCTCTGAACATACTGGATTAAAAAGCCTTTTAAATATAATTGAGTATTGACATTTTAACCTCAGCGTCTGGCTGTACTTTATAGTTGCTCTGATGGGGTTTTCAGCTTGAGAAAAGAGACTTAAACACCTGAGCTCCCTGATCTAAGCGTTTTGGGGTTTTTTTTTTCACCCATTCACAGTTGAACTAATAGTTAATAGTTAGCAGAGTGGGCAGATATGAAACAGCTTACAGAGATTAGATCAGATTTCACATTCTGCAGCTATGACACCTTGTCTTTATTTATTCTATATTTGAGCTCCTTGTTTGCTTGTAAGAACCTCATTAAGAAATCTATTAGGCAAAGTATTAAAAAAAAGTTTTTTAGCTCTCCAACACTGACGGTAAGGATACGTTTAAGCTTGTTACTCGGCTTATCTCGTTCACACACACACAATGTGTGTGTGTGTAAATAAAGCCGGATCAAAGCTCAGAGATTTATAACCAACACACAGATTAACCTGTTAGTCAAGACTGAAACATAAAGGACAGTAAACACAGTTTTACTACTTTATTGTCATCTCCAGGTAAACTGTAAAAGAAAAAATCAGTGCTGGGAATCATTTACACACTCGTACCAACACCAGAGCTTGAGTGATACTGAACAAGTGTTTAGGACTTACTTAAATGAAAAAAACAAAAGAAATTCAGCAATCGCTTTCATTTGTAATCACATTATTAGGGAACCAAATGCAGTTATTCACAGATGACTTTTAAGAATCACGACATTTATGAGTCTCCTTTTCCATCCTTTAAATACACTGTTTCAACCGAAGAAAGTTTTTTTTTCTTAAGTTACTTTTCAGATGTGCAATAACTTCAAAAATCCCTGCACAGTTATCATGTATACAGACCATATTATTATTTTATCTTTTTTGGTATATATCACATTTTTGTATATACGTAGTGTTTGATTTGATTCTTTTTAAAAAATTTTTTTATTGTTTTTGAGCTGTTGTGGCCAGTGAATTTCCCCACTGTGGGATCAATAAAGTTTGATCTAATCTAATAGCATCAAAACCAGCATAAGTAAACATTAAAATAATCAGTTTTTATGGAAAAATAAAGCTCAATAGAAAATCTCCAAAAAGATACAAATGCAGCATCAAAACTAAAAGCAGATGATGGTGAAACTAACTTAAAGCCACTGTTATTGCTGTTTTATTAATTTAAAACACCTTTTGAAACCCAATATGAGAACATGTAAATTAAGTGTGTGAAAGTGTATGTTGTTGTGATCATTGCTTTTTTTTTTTAAACATCTGAATGTAAATTAAATTTCCCTCCTGAGGACAATAAAGATATTCCTGATCTTAAACGTGACTGATTATCTGCAGTACTTAAACTGACCACTAGAGTGTATTTCTCTTTCAGATGGAGTTAACGTGTTTTTGCTCACTAAGCTCACAAAATATAGCACAACTCCCCATGTTTTAAAGAAGGAAACAATTGTATGCCTGACTAAATATACACTTAGTCAGGTTCCGTCTATCCAGTAGCGTATGAATAGATAGTTACCACACGCAATAAAGAAGTGCAGCTGAAGACGTGAACACTGTTATTAAAAAGAAAAAAAACCCTGCCAGCTCCATGTCTTAAATCCATGCTGTAAACCAAAGAAACCAAGTTCATCAACATGTTTAGTGATGGTAGTACATACTGGAATAAAAAACAGAAATAAAAAAATAGACTTTTGTTTTGTAATTTTCTTCATCGTTATTCTTAAAACCACTCTATGTAGCAATACCACCTCTCACCACATGGGGGAAGCATATCACAAGAAAGCTCATAGGTCTGTGGTATTACAAATTCTCCCTTCACTCCACCATCAGTGTCAAACAAGCGCCAACCATCTAACTTCTGGGTTAATTTGCATATGGAAGTAAGATTTGTTGCAGTTTCTCGACTGGCCACTACAGGCTGGCTCCAAAAGTGAATCAATCTCCATTGACTCCCATGTTAAGATGTCCGACAGCCTGTTTTCAAAGAATTGTTTTGTGGTCAATAGTTTAAGTTCACATCAATGACAACGCTGAGGGGTGTGAATTTTTTAGTACCACATCAGAACAATTTATAAAAAGCAATAAATTTATTTGCAATATGACTGATCGACAGTGGGCTCAGCTGATGGTTAGCCACCATCACTTCCTCATCCGTAATCCTCAAACTTACTGAACCAATCAGCAGCTTGTACAAACCCAGCATCGGCTAAATGGGGCAGTAAGTTTTGATTTTGCCATTAAATCAACGCGTGAAACGATATATTCTGTTGTAAACATCTGGCAGCAGCTCTGCAGGATCAGCTGGAGTCATGCGAGTTCTGGTAACCACAGCTAACTTTGATTGACTTACTGTGGGCATGTTCTCATCAGCTTCCTGGGAAACATGGCTACATTCATTACAAAGAAAAAGCAGCTTCAAAACCCGTCTCTTTAGAAACTATTGTGACTAATGTTTTGTTCACCATTTTTACAGTCTGTGGTGTCAACACAGTGGACCTGTATGGCCTCGTGTGCTCATGTGACATCTCCTTTTCTGCATTTTTTCTTTAACATACTTGAAGTACACTGAAATCAAAGTCTGCGCCTTATAGAAAAACAATAATATAGGCCAAATAATTAAAGTAGGCTCATTTAAGTTAGGATATGATGTGCCCCAGTTAAACCCATGAAGAATACCACCTGCACTGTCAGCTACAGCGAAGTGGGTGTAGGACTCCGAAGCCACTCAGTAATTCAATAGTGGTCGGGAAGACAAAAGGTTTTTGTTCTAATAATCCAAGTCTTCAGTGCTGGGAAGCTATCTGGACATGCAAGTGGGTTCAGAGTCAGTAGCTGTGGCCTGAAATAAACTTTGTTCAGTGGACATAGTTTTGTGATTGGTTCAGCCCACGTTCTCAGTGATTCAGTCTGTCAAATGTCTGCCGTTTTCCACTCAGGACTCTCGACTCTTTTCCAGCTCAATATCCACGTAAATTATTCAGCAACAGAGGCATAAACAGGGAACAAGGTAAAACACCTTCTCACGAATAAAATACAAATAATTAGATGTGTACATGCACACACTGGGGTGGAAACACAGGCTGTTTGTCACCGAGGATGTCGGTGGTGCAACGTCTCAGCCTTGTGACCAGTGAAATATTCATTCCTGCTGCTGATCAGGTGTCAACAAGCCGGCCAGCTTCGTTGACGTGCTCTCTTGCTCCTCATCGGGCTTCTCTCCGGCCTCCTCTTGCTTCCCCTTTCCTCATTGTAAATGCAGAAAGATACCAACCCTGTAATTAAAAGTAATTTAGGTAATCAGCTGTGCTAATACCAGAGCTATCTGTGAGTCACGTAGAGTTCGTTTGCTCGTCTCCTCAGCAGACCTCGGCTATTATTCCAGTCATTAGAGCTGAACCCACCGAACCAAATCCAGGTCCATAAAGAGATGAGAGCAGACTTCGGGCTACAGCAGAGGATTGTCTGCCTCTAATATGAAACATAAACCACTCAACAGTAAAATCCAAGCCAGCAAAAAGTTAGTTTTGAAAAGGCCTCATCGCTAAATATAAAAGTTTGGCACACTGGTAAACTTAATATTTGTGCATCATGACCAAATCAGCCATTTTCCCCTTATCTGATCAGTTTTATTATCAATCTTTCCATTAGACCTCCAAAAGGAAACCAAATAAGGAAATGTCCCATGTTCTCAGACTCTTCTTTTAACCCGTCTGCTCACACGAAGCATTTACCAAGCCAACACAAAAAAAAAAGACTTGGTTGTGCATATTTACACAACAAGGTCTCCAGATGCATCTGCACAGATGACAACAGACAAGAACACATTCGATGGTGGTTTGGATGGATCAACCCATCCACGTGGTCATGAACAGGGCCTTTGTCTTCACAGTTAATGTGTCATCTTTAAAATATCTGCAACTGCGAGCTGTTCTTGCAACTTTCCCTCTGAACCACAAACTGGGTCCAGACTTACTGCATGTTCACGTCTGTGGATCTGGTCAGTGGAAACAGCTTTTCCCCACTCTGATGATGCATTTGTTGCACAGCCTGATGACATCGATGCCAGAAAGAGATTAGCCCGAGGGAAGACGGCCAGGGTGACTCAAACGACAACAGGCCTATTTTAGTAAGCAAGCCCGAGGTAATTTCAAGAAACTAATGAACAGTAAGGGACGAACAGAAGGGAACACAAAAAATATACAACGGAGAGAGTTTATATCTCGAAGGCTTTCCTGTGTTAACACAGGATTGGGGGTTTTGGGGTTTTAAAATAAAAAGAAATCTAATCCGTTACTACACTTTTCCCACTAAACTATCAGATATGGCTCAATGACACAAAAAAAGGCCTCTCAATGGTTCAATGGGGCATGTAGCATCAACAGACGAAACTGAGATCACCAGACAGCCTCGGCAAACTCTTTAAGTGAAGCCATCTGATTGACGCTGAGACAGTTCAATCAATTAATCAATAAATGCAATGTTTTTTTTTAACCCACATACAGCAAGTTAGAGAGGAATGGCTGCATCATAACTTCCACCAAATAAAACCACCGTTTTTAAAAATGTTTCCCCATTGTCTAAATAATAACTTAACGAATGGAAAACCCATTCATTTTCTAAAATTCACTTATAAAGCCTGACTTAATTAGGTCATCCACTGAAGCAATAATAATGCTTAAATTGTTACAAGACTAACTAAACCTTACAAACAATAAAGCAAGAAAAAAAAATCAAGTTTCCTTTGTTTATAGTCGGTCCTTACTTTAACTATGGTCACAATGACCCGCACAAACGGCTACAAAAACCCTACCAAACAATTTTTGGACCATTTCCTACAGCCTCCTTAAGGCAGCCTTATAAGAATCCAGCGTTCGTAGCCCGTTTGCAAGTTCATGGCCACGTCAATGGTCTTGTCCAAGATTTTTTACGAATGTGTCACAAAAATCCTCTTCATAGGGCCACCATACAAATGTTTTAAGAACAATGCACGGTGTTCGTGGATTATTTACAGTCAGGAGGCCATTCCAGAATCCCACATTCCTATGGTGGCCGTAAGCATGCCTCAAGAACACATTAAGTTGTTCTTGGGGGGACCTTTACAGCATTCCTATGAAATCCATACAAACAGATTCATACGCCATTTGTAAGGTGGAAGTACGTCATGTAGTCATGTTCCGACCCACAGTCCAGGTGATGGAACCGTGTCTCGTACTGGCTGTAGAGGTGCCACCTCTGTATCCATGGCCACACCCACCAGCATCACCATCTTCTCTCCAGGTCCTCCTGCTGCTGCCAAACAAAAGCAGTGGCTACAACCGCTAGATCTTCTTCTTCTTCTTTGTCCTGCTGCTGTAGTCTTGTTGGCATTATTTCCATCTTGAAAATTACAAACTTTTCCACAAACTTTCTAGCAGATGTGATGAACAAGACATGGATGTTTGGAGATACTGGACACCCACCACTTACATACCCCAACATAATGTGCCGAAAGCGGTGGGATCTTCCTAACAATGACTTGAGATTGCCTTGAGTTCCACATATTGGTGCCTTATGATGACAGTTTTCGAAAGATGGTCTTAAGTATACCATAGGTAGATTCCAAGGCACCCTTAAGAAGAATATAAGAACCCTACGGCCAGCGTCCAGCAGAAAAGTCACCTCATTTTCTCAAGAAGGCCTCAAGTTGCTCTTGTGAATTGAACAGTCATGATGTTTCCCTTCATGAATGTCTACAAACTCCAGCAGGAACTGGGAGATTTGTACGAACCCATCGATCGTAGGAACCTTTGTGACAGTTTTTGTTCCATGTGTTCATGAATTCATCATATTTCTATCTTTTATTCTCCCTGCTCTGCTGTTGTCGGTGCCCATCAGACCACCTTCTATACTCCAAATAGAACAAATGTTTCATCCTGAAGGTTTAGTTCAAGTATTTTCAAGCCAACATACATAAAAAACACCTCTACTGTATATTGTAACACGAAGACAAACTGCCACAGTTAAGTCCGTTTGTTTTGGCAGTCAGGACTCAGGAGGCCAGACTTGTGGAATATTTATAACCCTGGAGACGGTGAAAAGGTTAGCCTGGAAGAGAGAACAATCCAAGACCCCGGTTACATGGAAGCAGAGGATGCCAAAGTCTGGAGGGACCCGGGCCAAATGTCACTCTCTCGCTGCAAAAAAGAAAAACACAACCTACACACAAAACACTCGGAACATAAGTACTTCACAGCGTCATACTGATGAGACACCCACAGCCTCGCCCTCAGTCGTGACTCATGCAATAATGGCCTATCCACCAGCAGCGAGTGCTACCGCTCTGGAGTTCATCACTCTGATGCACCATCGCTCAGATGCTGCAGGATGCCTCATGATGAGGAGCACGGAAGCGCGAACGGACCCATTTCTCACACTGCAACGGGCCAAAAGAACCACAAGTGAAGATGGATCAAAGAAAACAGACTTTCTGTGCTTGCAGACACTCCACGTCAAAGTGTCGATTACACAGTTCCTTGTGCTCAGTGGCAGGTGCAGATCATTTTCAATGATAAAAACAAAACAAAAAAAAAACTCAGTAGCAGGATGAAAATCAGCTGATATCTCTTTACCAAATTTGAATACTACACCATCGCTTTAGTGCCACACGCTTATGAGACTGTAACCCTCTGATAATATTCTCTGTTAGAAAAAAAAAAAGATGTAAAATGAAAAAGAGAGGGTCACACAAATTTTCATTTTATAAATCTGGCAAATAAGACGATCTTAAGGGTGCAGAAATGTAAGGTACCTGCTCGGTGAAAGAAACCTAAATAAGTACCAACACGCTACTGATCCGTTTATGATTCAGGTTTACAGATCTGTATCTTCAGTTTAAGAACCAAGCACAAATAAAGTATTTGCTTGATTCTCATTTCCTCTGACTTGTGTACCTGTGTGATTTAAGTTTTCCACAGGTGAACAAAACAAGATGTCTGAGGAAATCACGTCATGCTCAGGTGCACCACGCGCTTTCCTTTAACCCCTTCTGAGGCTTACACATAAATATTTAAAAGAAAACTATCTGATTAACCAAGAAAATAATCATCCCACTAGAAAAAGGAAATGGTTTAGGACATTTTTAGAATGAGCAACAGCTAATTAAAAAGTACAACAATGCAGACTGAGAGAGGAGGTGGAATAAAGGAAGAGATCCTGACTCATGAAGGAGAATAACTGTATTTAAGCTCTTTTACCAGCTCGATATTACCCGGGAACGACCTTTGGAAAAGAATATTTCTCCCTCAGTAGAAATGTTTCCTTTACAGTGTAACTGACCTTGTCCAACTGTGTTAAGCTTTCTCTCCTCCCACATTCACCTGTGGGGGGTTTTTTTTGTGTGTGAAACAGCTTTCAACCATCTGGCTCCGAGCCACAATCCTGTCGATACCCAAACCTGCCCGTACGCAATGTAAACACACACTCTGGGTCAACTCGCCCGCAGGCGACCACCTGAGTTTGACTTTCTATGAACGCTTTATCGATCCGATTCCACATGAATGTTGTGACCTCAAGTGACTGTGTCGACTGAAAGACGAACACGAAGGCCCCTCTGAAGGTGTTTATGTCACACACACCTGACTGGATCCGGCCCGGCCAGGAGGAGGCGGCGCCGCCTCACTAACTAACCATCTCGTCCCGGTCGCAGGAAGTATTGGAAAGCCGTCTGTTCCCAGTGAGGCGTGGAGGCTGAGTTGACGTGTTGACACCCACAACATCATCTGTGGCTGTGTAAGCACACCTACGGTGGGTAAAAATACGCCCCGCCGGTCCAGACTATTCCTGGCTGATGCTGATGCTGAAGCAGCAACGGAGCAGAGTCATCTGGACACACAATCACCCTCCTGACGCTGTTATTCTTCTCACCGTGGAGTAAATGAGCTAATGCTGCTCTGCCATTCTGACACTGGCACTTCTCCCGTGACATCATCGCACAGAGCGGCGCAGGATTGGCCAGCCGGCCGACAGGTCAGCTTCCACTCCAATCTGGCTGGCACGGGGATCACACGACAAGCCCCCGAAGACGGAGGGCATCGCGGCTCTGTCAGACATTTCCGGTCACTTGTGATGATAACGCTGCTGAGGGCAAGCAGAGTCATGAGCGAAACACACTTACGCCCCGCCTCAACGCACTTGACCACTAAAGGACATGACACCCGGGGACACTCGGGCCACGTGTGGCAGATAACGAAGGCTTTATCTGCAGCATTATTTAAGAATACGAAGGACAAAGACATCCCAAACAGCAGACATTAATCTCTGCAATTTACTTTCCCACCAGATACAACCGGCCATGTCCTTTTTTTACGTTCAAGAACACAAACAGGTCCAACTGCATGCTGATGAGGTTTTCAAAGACGAACTCATCTGTGACCCACAATATAAATCTGAAAGCTGTTACTCAGTTTTACATTAAAAAAAATAATAAAACAACCTTCAGCTGATATGATTATTTATTTCATGGTTTATAATCAGGAGTCAGACAATAGGTCCTAATGTTGTAAAAGTGATAAATTAGATGAAAACATGTTGGATTTCCATATTTAACTACTTTATCTTTTGAAGTCACGAAGGGTCAATGAGGAATAATAAGACTTTAAAAAAGAAAAAAAAAAAAACACCAAAAAGCAATAAACAGTCCTTTCCTGCATCTTATCGCTGATTTTAGGCCTCCTTTGATCTTTGCTATTTTTTATGAACATTTTACATTTTCTCTGCTCAATCTTTCCAGCCATTTCGCAAATGAAACTTTATCTTTGAGTTTCATTCTGTCTGTCTCTTTGAAAACACTTTTAAAATATACTTTTGATTAGATTCGACACTAGTCATTGCACACTATGCAGGTGAAAATTAACAAAATAGGGACTGCATCCAACCAGAAGCATATAACTATAAAGTATTTACATATGATATAAACAGAGGCGCAGACATACAATATGGTGTTTAGATGTGTTTATGACTGTTTATTCCTTCAGGTATTTTTAACGCTTGATATGTATAAATATATATCATATGTATAAGAGTATGTAAAAGATGCAGACTGTTATTACTAGAAAACATATACACACGTATACATAACCCCACACACATATATATATATACACACACATATATATATACACACACACACACACACACATACATATATATATATATATATACACACACATATATACACACAGACATACATCAATGAAATATAATGGATGAAGAAAAGCAAAAAAATGTGATTTTATTTTAACATTACTGTTGCCGTGATTAAAAATGGTAATGTTCATAATCCACATCTACACCAAAATAAAACGTGAGGCAGAAAGTCAGATTTGGATTACCTTGATTGCTTCCATCTTGCACCCAAAATAGTTTTTAGTATTTTCAAGTGAGTATAATTAAACTAAATCCCAACGAGCATCTGTAGATCTGTCCAGACATTCATCTGCCCACATCTGGCTGTGTAGATAGGAACCGTAACTTCAAAATATCTTTAAATATTGTAAGGCACTTTGTGACAGAAAGATGTCACTTCTGCGACACCGATTTTCTTGACCTTGCTCACTTTTTTCAGGCCAAATATTAGCCAAAACACATCATAATGTTTTGTTTTTTTCTTGACAGATTATCAGTGTGTAACAACAACAACAAAGTATACCATTAAACTATGTCTATGATGAACATTCATTTTTCTTTAATGTTGTGTAAAACTTGTACAAGATGCAAAATTCCAGTGCTCAAAAAATGTATGAGCTTAATTATGGAACACAGCTATTAAAAGCTAGTCAACAGTGACTTCCATTATTATATAAGAATTTTTGGAAAACTGAACTCTCCATAAATGTTCTTACTACTGGTTCGTGAAAGTTGTAAATATCAAGTGATCAAAAAAAAAAAAAAAAAAAGTTTTGCAAGTTGTGATGTTGATCCAGATCACCATCATAATTTATTTCTAAATTGGACTATTCCCTATCTCTGGTAAGAAAAAAAAAAAAAAGTTCATGCAAATCCATTCATCGCATCTGGAGTAACGCTGCAGAAAAACAAATAAGGCTGTATTTTTCAATTTTAACAGTGGTGACTGTGCTCTGCTAAGGTTAATGCTAACTTGTGTTGCCCAGCTCTCAACTAGATTTAATGAAATTTGTCCTCGGTAATTTCTGTACAAACTTACTGAGAATGACAAGATGGAACAAACAAATGGCAACAATTACATACTTCTGCAAACTATCCTTTCTTTCACTCATAAACACCAGCCAAAATAAGGTTACGAATATTATAAAATCAGTGATGAGATAACAGACAGTTCCAAGATATGGGTTAAAAGAAACCCAAACCACAAGAATTGCATCCCACACACAGTGAAGCAGGAATTCTTGCTCCTCCTTGATTTGCAACTATTCTTAAAGGCTCTGTCAAGTCAGGTGTCATCGGGGGGGAAAATAAAAAAAACAAAAAAAAACAGATGGGTGACACTGCTTAAAATCATTGTGGCAGCTTCAAAACAGATATTTGTAACTGGGAGATGAAGCAGAGAAAAGCAATCAGAACACATGCTGGATACTTTTCTGACCAAACAGATCTAACAAATAGCATGAAAAACATCTTACGCTGAAGAGAGAAATATTGGAAGGGACAACTTCTTTTGGAAGAATAACTTCATTAGTGCGTCTCTGTCTCTCTGTGATGTCAGAATGACAGATATATACTTCCCCCTCATTCTTTACCGTTTTACTTCCTTTGTGTGTTGATCTTGCCATCTTTCCGGGATGCCATAAGCTTAACTTTCATCAGTAGTAAGTTGTCTGAGTGGTTTGAGTGAAGGTGAGTAAGATCACATCGGGCCCCAGGCCAGTTTCATGGAAAGAAATGATTAGAGAGTTTAGAAGGAGATTGACCCACTCCCCCATTCATGCCTCACCAATCTTGTGCACACTTCTGCTCAAACTTTTCTATCAGTGTCTGTCCACACAAGAGCGAGACCTACAGTTTCCTTTTCCACTTAATTTCTGCACAACCTCAGACATGTACCTTTTATCCTTATGAATATATATTTCTTTCCATGATCAGTCATAACCACGTGTACTTCACAGATTTTTCATGTTTATTTGAGCATGCAACTTGCCTTTTTTTTCTCCAAATTGAATCTCATAAAATGTAGAGAATAGGAGTACATATTCTGAGATTTGGCCTCAGGGACCCACAACAGAGTCCCAATGCAATATAAACATTGTAATTTCCTGCACCACACGTACATACGACATGCAAATATTTTACATGTGAATTGAAATAAAAAGGATGCATATACATCCAGGAAAACAAATTAAGTCAGTTCTTGTGGTTCAAAAGACATTACAGTCTGCTGACAGTTCAAGTTAGTTATGAAAATAATATTTGCTAGCAGTAACATAAATTACTCATATTACTTTAGTTATAATATAAACATAGTGTAAAGAATGTATTCAGAAGTCAATTGGGATCAGTGTGGGTTAGACTGAAAGGCATTTTATATATGCAAGGCTGTTTGTTATACTACATAAAAATGTACCATCCTTGACAATTGATTTTCTATATTTTCTATACAAATGTCTGCTGCAGTGCATAATACCTAAAAGTAGGCTGACTGTGTTATACGTACACATAAAAAAAATTAATTGAATTTAATTGCGTGCAAGACATCCAAATAAGCAATATCATTTCGTTTATTTCTATTTCTTAAAAGAAATGGCTAAATCTGTGAAATTACTGAATCAGTTTGAAGATTAGGAAATTAAAGACTGGATAAGTTCAAGAGAACTTTGAACCCCAAGTATAAAGCTTATGGGCCATATTTATAAATCAATCAAATCAAAATCTGGAAGAATTATGTCCTCAGAATGTTGCAATAACATAAAATAAATAATATATTAAGTTTGATCTACTGAAAGATTTCGGAGCTGAAAATTAAAGATTCTGCCAGTTTTAAGCAATTTGTATACAAAAATAAATTTGGATGGATGTTATTTTTTTTCCTCTTCTGATTATTCCACTTATATTTATTGGTCCTCATGTGTGCTGTTGTAGCCATGCCAATGAAGTTTTAGATACAGAAGCAGAGCTTTAAAAATGTTTCTGCTGTGGATCTACCATCACAAGCCAGCACAAGAGACTCAACATCAATGACAAGACTGACAGCAATGGTGGGAAGAATTTAAGACAAAGACAAATGTGACAAAGGTTTACAGGGCACACTTGAATGTGGATCAGCTAACTGATTAATGTCACTTTTGGGGTATCTGAGAATATGGATTAGTGCATGCTTGGAAGCCATTTGGTAGCCAAAATGTAATGCAATTACCATGACACACCAATATATTGCAGCAATTAAAGCAGAGATATTGGTATAGTCAGGAAAGAGACGGAAGTCAATTTCAATCAAGACTGGAGACTAAACTCTGCAGGCCTGTCTCGGGTGTGTAACTCTGACAAATTGTGTGACAGTTTTCACAGACACAAGTGTAAAGATGTGAAAACGTTCATTTAAGAGCCCTTAAGAAGGATTGGCATTTCATATGGTAAGACTATTTTTTTGGAGCTGCAAACTGTCACAGCTGTTAACTTGTCAAATATCAAAACAGAGTATAAAGGACGGTCTGAACTGGACATGCACTGATCAGCAGCCTCAGATAACTCCTATATGCTCCCATATGCTAAAACTGACTTCCTGCATCTATTGTGGAGTATAAAAAACAGCAGCAGTCAGCTTAGTCAGCACTCTGCAGCTTTTGGACAGAACTGGTCTGCGATTCATTCACTGCAAAAGAAAGTGCATTTTTGACGAGTCCTGTTTACGACTGTATAGACTCATTGCTGCTGGCGTTCCCAGGCCTTGGTGTGTTCGTGTGTATGCGTGTGGACGAAAGAATTAAAGAAATAATGGGCATGAACTTTTTCTTTGATCATAGAAATAGTGGTGAATTCTAACATTAATGTGTATTGTAGCTTATAAAACAGCTTTCACTCCTGCATCTCATTGGTTTTGAATTACAAAGTTATATAAGTCTTTCTATTCGCTAAAGCTATTTGGTTTGTTAATGTTAATGAAAATTATGCGACATGGATTATACTCATTTTAATACAGAGATATTGCCATTTCCGATTCATCTTGAGAGGACACCTGACATTTATCCTTGATCCTTATGAACATATATTTCTTCCTATCATCAGTCAGAACAATGTTTACGTCAAATTTTTCATGTTTATGTGAGCATATAACTTTCCTCCTTCAGTTGAATCTCATAAAATATAAAGAGTTATAGGAGTAAATCCTACATGAGGACGCTAACAAAGATCATTCTTGATTCATCCAACAAATGACTGTCCACTCTCAGCCACTTGAAGTATCTTCTTTCTTTGCCAAATGCATCGCATTGACATATTTTGAAATTGCATTCCTTTTCACATTTGAACTTTTACCCTCACCCCCACCTCCCACGCTGCTCTCTGGAAGTCATGTAACAATAGTGACCACTGATGAAACTGCTAGATAAGAAAGTGCTTGACCACTTAACCATTTAACTAATTGTTAAATATGTTCATTGTCTCTAAAAGATCTTCCTGAACTTTCAAATATTCTGACAGCATCAAGAGAAGCAATATATGTCTGTGAGGATGTCTTACAGCTTAAAGTTTTCAGCTGGCATGAAAGAATTGGAAGGAGGGTGATTACTTTGCACAGCGGGAGATGAAATGAAGCTATCACAGTACAGGAGTTAGTTTTCCACAAACTCTGTTTCTGTTTTGCACCTGGCCCTCTGGAGCAACACAGAGAAACTCACAATTTTTATGACCTTGCCGTGAGCCCCTGAGGAAAATGGTTTTGTGTGTGTGAAAGTGTCTTTTTTTTTGTGAATCGGATTGTTGAACTCTAAGTTTGTCTCAGCCTCTGGATGTCCTTGATTTCTCCTACTAGTTTTCCTAGATGCATCTTTTATTCAAAAGATATTTAAACACTACCATTTTATGTCATGTGTATGGTTTGCTGCCTAACAAAAAGGGAAAAATAAACACTCACAAAACAAAAAGGGCCAGAAAGCCAATACAAATTTGAAAAACAATTCAGATTAAACACATTTTTCTGCTTTCCAGTTGGGCTCAAAAATGCTCCCTCAAATACATTGCAAGACAGAACATATTATTTATTGATTTATAGAAAGAGCAACAGAGAGATAGAGTGAGTGCCTGTGCGTTTCCAAATTCTGTGTCTAATCCCATATTGTGGCAACCCCCCAATGGACCTTCTTCCCTTCTAGGTCTAAATGGGACAGGTGAGAAACCGTAGCCTCTCGGGTCTGGCCTCACAGCTCACTGGTACCACACTTAAATTGGCTTCTTCTCCTACTGTTCCACATCAGTAATTGCTCTCCCCAAACCTCGACAAGAACAGGAGAAATGAATGTACACAAATAAACAAATAAATAGAACGCCTGAGGGCCACAGGCACAGCACTTTGCACTTCCTTGTTCACACTTAGTGTAGCGGTATGGAAATTTGGTAAAATGGTACGAAGCACTAGATGTGTTGGCAAAAAATGTGCATATCTAAGCAGGCATGCACACTGGGTTATGGAGTGAGATGTTTGTTCCCCTCCTTCAAATGCAGTAGTGCTGTAAAAATGCCGCTTTCAACTCGGTGTATTTTAAGTTTACACCTGTATTCATGTGGAAAAAAAAAAAACTACAACTCCTTTAAATGTAAGATTGCAGTTATGACATGCAATTTTAAAAATGGGATTCAACCTCAGATGAACAAGATCAGATTACGTATTATACCATGCCATTATGCCATGCAAAAGCACCATTTTCTTTGTGATGTTTTCAGTCTATCACATTGCTAGAAAAGAATTTTGGCCCACTCTTCTTTACCGTGTTGCCTATGTTCATTCTCTCAAGCAGCATTTCAATCATGTTGAGCTCCAGGGTTCATCTGCACCTCTGCAATGCCTTGATCTTCTTGCAGATTTGCTGATGTGCTTGGGATCATTGTCCTTTTGCATGACCAATTATTGCCCAACCTTCAGTTACCTTTGTGGAGTTAAAGGATGATTCAGTTGTTACAAGGTTCCCAAGTCCCATAAAAGGCCTCCATCAGCTTGACATTTGGGATGACAAATGCATTACAGTCCAACATCTCTATTTTGGTCTCATTAGTCCAAAGGACATTGTCCAAAAAGTTCTCTGGCTTTTTTTTCTTTTTCCATTTGTGACAGCGTATTTGTCCTTCAAGAGATTTGTCTCCCTTTGCCTCAAAGTAGTCATTGCTGTGAGCATTGGCAGATTGGTTTCTCTCTCTCTTCCTTTCTCTAATTTTCCTTATGTCAAATATTCAGTTTTAAACTTGTCTAGATATAAAATTATTTTTAACATGTTTTTATTGATGTACTTCAATATACTTTGTTATATTCTTTTTCCACTCAAAAGATCATTTTCAATATGGTTAACATTAATTTTCTCTTTCTGTTAATATATTTGTACTTTCCCTCCACTCCCTTAACTTGCATTAATTTTATCTTTGATTTACTTATTTTTCTTTACCTTCTTTTCTTGTCTGGCTTGTCTTATGTTGTTATTAAGAAAGAACAATAGAAGAAAATATGATTTTAAATAACCGGCGATATACAAAGACAGATCGGAGTTCACGTCATTTAGCATTTTAATGTGTATTGCAAATCTATGTGAATTGTCTTGTTAATGAAAAGCACTTCATAAATAAAGATGCCAAGTCTCGAGTCAAAGTTAACATTTGTGCCAAATTTAAAAGACATTCGCTGTGATATTGCCTCTGCGACAACAAGACAGATGGAGAACCTAAACATATAATGCCTCGGGCCACATTCTTTGCTGGCACAGTTTTTTTTTCTTTTTAAAAACTGTATATTTCACATTTCTTCCAGTTGAATACCTATGACTGATTGGGTGAAATATTTTTATGGCATTCAACAGTGTCTTAGATCCACGTGTCCTCTCTAAAGAAGAACAAGTAACAGTAATCTTCGCTTTTTTATTTATTTATTGCAAGCTGTTATTTTAAGAAAAAAGCATGAAAGATCTTGTTTCTCTGCAGCTGTCAGGAGAGCAATATGCGAGGCACACACTATGCCCCATGTCATAGCAATCCAAGGCAGAAACACATGATGATTTGTCTCCTTGTGCTTTAAGCTGTCAACACATCTCTCTGTCTTCCAGGCTACCCATTTTCTAGCTTCAGAGAGTGCTATTATCTAAAAGAGGCCACGTTTAAAGGGCTTCGCCTATGCCGACACAAAGGCTCCAAGATTACCTTTGTCATATTCCTGTCTGTAAAAGACCTGATAATGTACATGACCAAAGTTGAATAAGAAAATACTATCAAAAAAAAGAACTTGGCTGAGGAAACCATTAGGTTCAACTAATGCATAACGATGAGGGAGTAAATACAAACTCCATCCAGATTATTAACATGTAAGCTATTATTTGCTATGAAGTTGTACGTACAACCTTCTGGGTAGAATCAGACTACCAGCGGTATAAAAGATGCACACATATTTTTTTTCTTTTGAATGCCATGTTTGTCTGGAATTGCTTTTGTGTCTTTACAATCTTTGGGGTAAATGGAAGATTTTTTTTTTTTAATTTATTTTTTAAGTACTACAGTCATAAACATGAGGGAGTAGGATGCAATAACAGATTCAAAAACAACTCATGTACACAAACTCTAACTAGGCCCATGATACACAAAGACGTGTAAACAAACAGCACAGCTGGAGGTAAATTCTTTCAGCTCCCTGACTTTCACATTTTTTTGGTTAAATCTCTTGCCTGAAACAATAACAAAGATCCAGATAATCGTGTTTTAATCTGCCTTGTGTCCTGATGTTAGTAGATAATGATATTCATATTCATGGGTGTGTTGCACAGACAAAAAGCCCTTTAAAGCTGAGCCCCCAAACCCCCAGCCTCAAATAACTGTGAGCTTGAAAAAGCTTGAAGGTAGAATCTGGAAGAGTTATAGGCGCTGGTGGGATGGAAAGGGGTGCTGTGCCAATTTGAATCATCTGAGCTCCACAATCTGCCCATCCAGATTGCTTTTTGGAACTATTTGCCATTTTACTGTGAACGGAAATTTTAGGGGGGGGGATGCTTCACAGTGTTCAAAATTCTGAACTGTACATAATTGAAGAGCCAAACAGAATTGATATTGCTGCAAGTTTGAGGTTATTAAACTCTGGTACACTGTAATATTCATGGAACTCTGGAATATTATTTCTTCAGCATTCTTTGACAATCATTTTAGGCCTCAAAAATCACTTGTCCAAAATCATTTTGTTCAAACTCGTGTATTTTTATTTTCTAATGCTAAGGTGTTATGTTACAATATATAGAGAAATAATTAGGCCACTCAAAATCCGACCATCCTGTATCAAACTACATCATGTGTGCATAAGGTTATATTTAAATATCGCTCTCCCATGATGAGCTCCATGTTTGCACACATGAACATTAACTGTTATGATTTAGTTTTACATACTGCTTTGAAGTAACCTGCTAACTTCCAAATTCATAAAAGAAAACATAAACAGTGCAAATTACCAGCTGTAAAAAAAAAAAAAAAAGCAAACAGCTAAAATAGTATCATGACTATTATTAAAAATGTTGATGATGACGCCTTTATATCAGGTTATAAAGGTAAGACTAATAAAGCTGCTCTCTAATGTTCTATTTATTTTAATAATTCAATGCATCTCCTATTTACTGTGCAACTCCATCTTTTATCAAAATGGAGAAAGAACTGGCATGCATGTACCTGTTTGTACCGAATGTGCTAATGTGATCTTGAGTGGCAATTAGCCATCTAGCCACCATGAAGTGAGAATAAAATGAAAAGCAACATACTCAGAGGGAGAAGATCACACATTTATGTTGAGCTGAAATTCTTTGTGAAAGCAGGCAGTTACTTATAGACCACAAAGACATTAAGATGAATGATGTGTTTGAATGAAGGTGGTATAAAATGTTGTCTGCAAGAAACTGACGCACTACACCAAAGCAGTTTAGTAAATAGCCTGGTTAATGTATCACCGATGCAACAAAACAGGTCACTAGTTAACACTACTTGGCCTGTGCGTTGTATAACTTTATAAATGGTTCAGTGATTCAGATAGAGACTCATGGGTTGCTATTGCATGCAGGACAGTTTGTAAGCTAATTAGTCTGCAGTTATAGACAGCAGAGCTGTCAGCTGTAAAGTGGTGTTAAGAGAGGTACAATAAATGGTTCTTTGTCACTTTCAGCAACTGACTTTGGCAGTATGCAGCACCACCAAATGTAATCTGTCACACTTTATAAGCATGCACTGCAAAAATCCTTTCTTCTTTTTTTTTCTCCTGTTCTGCAGACCATGCAGCAAGGGAAATACAACAAAAAAAATTAACCATCAAAATCGATTTCTTAAGGTCTAAGGGCTTGCAGCAATGAATAATTCGCAGAACAAAATAAATAATATAAAGAAGAACAAACAGAAAAAAGAATCAAACAAAAGGAAAGAAAAAATGTGAAATTGGTATAATTTGTCAATGTTAGACTTTAAAAGAAGATAAAAAAAAATATTTAAGAAAAACATGACAAATAAAGGCTGCATGCCTGTGATATAAGCAACCTTTGCTGAAGCTAACACATCTGCTTTAGCTCCAAGCTCTCACCTCGGTCACTTGTCATTTGTAAACAATCTCAGAGAGCATGTGGTGGAGAGCCTGTTACCTAGGTTACAGTCTGCTGCAGAAGTTCAAGCCCACTAGGCTCATTAGTGATGCCAAGGCTGTCCGCAAACTAGCCAGAAGCTTTGAGAGTATCCTCTTCCCTGAGGGTAGGCTAGAAGGCACACCCGGAGTAAATCAAGGGCCAGACCAAACCCTGTCTTCCCCAATCAAGGAGGCAGCCTTCTCTTCTTTCTGCAGCCATCATCTACCTGCAATGGCCTTGCACAATCTTGAGAATCCCTGTCATTCGTTTCCGCTTCCTCACATCTCTGTCTATCCCTTCTTTGGCAGTAAGAAGTGATTTATTTTATTCAAGTCTTCCATCCATTCTCTTTCTGATTGCTTTAAATCTCACACACACCATCTCCTGACAATCATTCTTAAAGGAAAGCACTCCGCTCACAAGGTCATTTCAGGGCGTCTGACCCCGCCTTGAAATTTATCTCAAGAAAAGCAAAATGGCCACAAGAAGCTAAATTAATAAAGTCACACAACTTGGCTGCGGTGGAAGCGCACCTTCTCCCACCACTCCTCATCCACTCGTCATTGCTGCATCTGCCCTTCCTCTGGTAGTAAATGAGTCTGCCAAGATGAACGGCTCGCAGTGAGGGGAGCAGACCACTTATGCTGTATTTCATATAATTCAGATGGCAGAAGAAAATTGAACAGCGGATGGTCTATTACTTCAGTGTGGATAGAGCTATTCTGAGAAAATTTTAAAGTGATTTTAAGTATTACATATTTAAAGTGCTAGAAGAAGTTGTTAATTACAGTGTCAAGAAGATATAAATAGGCACCAGTAGGTAATATAAACAAATGTGTATTAGATATGAGTTCTACAGAGACACGAATGAAGACATTTCTCGACTCCTTTTTGTGAAAAAAATCTTGATGATTACATATAGAGCTTAAAATAGATGACTATTAAAATTATAGATTGCTTTTGATTTAGTAATATTACCTTTGATAAAAGATACGTGTTAATGATTAAATATTATACCTTCAGTCATATTTGAACTATCAGCTCCAATGTATGGAATATTTTCTAACAAGACATCGTCCATGTTTAAAGCTGGCCTTTTGGCCTCCACCGCTGTCTGTGTCAGCAGACTCTCAGACTTGTCCAGTGCCTGTACAACACCTCCTCCTTCTCATCTTTTTTTATTCCCCTTATTGCAGCAGAACAGAGGCAGACAAGGTCCTCCATCACCCTGACTTAGGTAGGATGTCTGGACCTATGAGCTGCAACTGGGATGGTGGTGGTGGGGTGGAGAGTATAAGTGAAAGCCAGGCCAGACACATCTCCCTTTAGATCAATCACATTTCCCCTTTTCTGTCCTTGAACCTCGCTATCCTTCCATTGCTTTCTTTCCCCCTGTCCTTTTTAGAGAGATGGATATGTGATTGGAAAATCTAACAGTAGAAGAAAGCACCTGTAAACGTCTAAGCTATGGCCAAATTGTAAGTGCGTGTGTGTATTTGTGTGTATGTGTGTCGTCTACTTTTCCTTCTCCCTAGTATGGCATTGGAAAAATTAAAAAGCACAACTTTCATTGACATTTCTTCATGCATGTATGCATTTTCATTCATGCAATGCACATATGCATTTTAATCATCAATGACAATGAAAACAAATGAATACTCCTCTTTTTGATTTACCAAATTACAGAAACTATTCCCTTTTTCTGTTGCTACATTAGTTTAAACTAACTTTGAGGTAGTTGCTATTAGTCAGCCACAAAGAGGAGATGTGAATGTGTTTGTGAACATGGACATGGGCATGACAGCATGCAAGTCTGCAGTCAAGAAGCTCTGTGTGATCATTGTTTTGCCGTCACACTTCACTCTGGCACTGCCGCTCCAAAACCACAGAACCATAAAGCATGCCTGTCTGCATCTAAGCAGCCATCCATCCACATGCACTCAACACTAGCTGAACCCTCAGATCTTTTACAAACACACAATGTGTGAGCAGTTGGGCTGACAATGACGTTGTGGAAGCAGCAGATTATACAGAACTTACAAATAGGGTCATACCTTGACGATTTTGGCTATTGTCAGTAGATTAACTTAAAACCATGAGATTGTGTTCATTGTGGCATATGACAAGGCAAGTTTATTTGCATAGTACATTTCATGTACAAGACAATTCATAAAAACATTTGGAAAAAAATGCATTAAAAGTAAAAACTTAAAAGCAGAATTAAAGACAGACAGACACTCATAAGTTAAAACATAATTTACCTTTTTTCTTTTAAAGTTATACTTGTTGCCTAAGGTCTGAATTAACAATAATAAAATTAAAGCAAATGCAGAAGTCTCGAGATACTTGATGGAAGTGGTATACATCTGATCACCAACCACAGACACAAGCCCACACAAACATCCCACTGTATGGCAAGATCTGCCACTGCTGGAACTGTCATCCAAAGCTGATTCCCCAAGCTAAAAGGCATAAAATAGGTTTAAAAAAAAAAAAAAAAAAAAAAAAAACTTTTTTGCAGTGTTACACCATTTATTTTTGGGTTTTCAAGTCTCCACAACTCAAACTCTCACTTTCTTTGGGGCAGCTTTAGTATGAAAATCTCATTTATCAAGCCAGTCAGATCTGCAAGTTACTGTGACACTTCAAACCCAAGCATCCATTTTTATCTTCAGCCAGCTTCCCATCATGCTGCATTTGCTGTACTTCAGAAGTGGGCAGCACAAAGCTTTTAAACACCAACGTCAAAAGAAAAACACCCTACAGAATGGGGGGAAGAGGTGGAGCTGAGTCAAGTGTCTGCACCCCCTAGCCTCCAAAGCCAGCCACTACCAACAGACCTTTGAAATTAGGAATGAATATGTAACTATTATATCATTTTTCTGCTGCCTTTTGAACAAAGCATGTCACAAACCTTTCATAAGACCGCAGACTCAACTTTTGATAAAAGTTTAATACCCCTGGGTCCAACCAGGTACACAAGTGCTGCATTTCAGCTGCACCTTTAGAGTATCCTCAGGTTCCAGCCGGTATTTAAAAAGTGGAGCACTTCTGAGCTGTTTGGCTTGATTTGTGAGCTTATGAATTTACCCCAAAATATTCCACGAGGATCACATTACGCAGTGATACGCGTGTGGAGCTTGATTTTCTGCCAGTTCAATCTGCTGTGTGCAAATTGACATAGTTCAGCAGAAGCTTAATGCCAAAATAGACTTGATGCATATCTTTAGTGGAGAAGAGCATAGGAATGCTCTTGGACCACACTCCGGTGCTACTGGTGGATCCACTCTCATTGATTAGAGTGGCCTTGATTCACAATGGCATAGCCTGTACAGCCAGAAAGCAGTATTTTCATCCCCAGTGGTACTTTGGGTAATACATACCCTTATCTTAACTATCTCAACGTCAATCTTGAGAGTCCTGAAATAATGTGTATCTATAGTGGATGTCATTGTAGACCAAACAAAAAATTATGTTATACACACATGACCTATGGTGTCAGGCTTTTGCTTGATGTTGCAATACAACCCAATGCAAGTGGGGAAAAGTCTTCTGAAATTTTGTAAATGGCCTTTAAATCCAGTGGAGATAAATCTGCAGCAAATAAGATGACAATATGGTAATCTTAAATTCTTGTACAATTTCTGTATTATTAGATATTTCTGTAGATATTTGAAATTAGGACACAGAAATGAAAATTAGTCAAATGTGTGTTTGAATGAAACATGAGTGTAAATGCTGAAAGGCCAGGGTTTTATCTTTAGATAAAATTCCTCAATCTCCTTGATTGAGCATTGTAAACCAGGTCAGTGTCTTGAACTGGCCAACATAGAAGCTACCCAAGCACTGAGCTGGCCAGCCTTAAATTGATCCTGGCTCTCTCCTAAATCTAATAGTGTCCAAGTTTTCTTTGCCATGCAGGTGCTGATACAATCTTCAGTTCTCCAAAACCACAGTACTAAATGGAGCAGGAAAACAAAAGAAAGAGGGAAAGAGAGAAAGGAAGAAAGAGGGAAAGCAAGAAAGAAAGGTCTGACAGACCTCATCTCCTTTCAGGTCTGTTTGTTGGACTCTACAATATAATCAACAAGAATATGATCACGTAATTTTTAAACCATTGGATCAATTACAAACCCAGATACAAATCTTGCATAAGTACTATGGGGCAGCATATTTTTATTACCTAGTTACTGTAAAAGCCTAAAGGTTGAAGCATAGTCAGATGTCAGCCTGAACAAAAGGCCACATAAGGCGTGAAATGACATATCAAACAGTGGAGGAGGAATGGCAAACATGCATAAAAGCAATGTGGTTGTAAGGCAGATAGCTCGTTTCAGTCCTCTGGTACATTATAACCCTGCTGAACAAAAGTGACTGTGGAAATACAGCACACGTAGTCAGCTGGATTCAAGTCATCACTGCTCCACAGCAACGTATGATAAAGATAAGTGAGAGCTTAAGAAAATTTCAGTTTTGTAGAAATTCCCACTAAGTCATTTGTTTGAAGGGTCATAGCTCCATTATTTATATTTTATTATGTAAATAAACAAGTGTAAACATAAAAAAGGGCAAGTTGTTCAATAAACTCATTGCTTTTTCATGGTTTATGTATGAATAAATTAATTTACCAATTTTGAAACAATTCTATAGTCACTGAACATAAAAGATTATGTTCTCATACCATATAAATGTCTACAGATTGTATATATTTCCAATAGATAAAAAAGTGGTAATATTAACTTTTATCTTCACCCTGAAACTTTTAGCATAAACTGAAAAAAAAAAACACATAAAAAGGGCTGAGATGTCTAAACTGGTGGCAATTATAGAATGTCAAAGTTGTCAAAATATCTTTGTCCAAAATAAGACGGTTTTAAGAAATATTTCATTACAATTATTAGACAATAAATTGCTGGGTATGATGTTTGTGCTCTCATGTAGAACAATGCCAAAGCCATAGCTTCAATGAGAGAGGACATGCTTTTTGTTAGCGAACGGCCTCCTACTGGGCCTTGTTCCTGTTTTCCTGGGTTGGAACCTCTCTTATGAGTTAAAAGTTTAGATTAAGATTTCTGTCTTCTAAGGTGGTTAATTCTTTGTGTGCCACCTTTACTTGTTTTATTGAGCTTTAGCCATTTAAAATTATAATTTAGGAAAACGTTTTTCCTTAAAACAGTCTACATAGATTATTTTGAAAATTGTTAAAAGTCATTATTTGAGAGCAATTTATTAGTCTTATCAAGATTTCTATCTGTCCAATCCTTGGCTGCAGAAGCAGCTAGATATAGTTGGACTCACCTCAACGCATGGTTCAGGCTCCGGACCCAGTATCCTTGAGAGGGGTTGGACTGTTTTCCACTGAGTTTTCAGGCTGGGTGCCTGTACATTGGACTTCATACCACAAAGTGAGAGGGTAGCCTCCCTCTGCCTTAGGGTAGGGGCATGGGTCCCGACTGTTGTCTGTGCTTACGCACCAAACAGCAGTTAAGAATATGCACCCTTTTTGAAGTTCTTGGGTGGGGTGCTGGAGTGTGTGGCTCTGATGGTAGGGGAGGATGCCAGTCAGACCTGGTAGGCCCAGACGTATTGTGAGGGTCTGCTGGGGATGTCTGGCAAAGTTCAATGTCAGAGAGAGCTTCAACAACCATCTCTGGCAGAACGTCAGCCACACCCTTGGGAAGGTGGTGGAAATTGAATCTCAGTAGATCACATTCCATGCCTCCATTGTCTGGAAGCTGACTGGACCTGTGCCGTAAACTTGTTTGTGCCTGCCGTGGCGGTAAACCATGAACACGCTTGTGGATACCAGTGGTTAGGAATGCCATCAAGCTGAGGTAGGAGTCCTATAGGGCATTTTTGGCCTGTGGAACTCCAGAGGCAGTGGCTAGATAATGACAGGCCAAGCAAAATGCAGCTTTGGTGGTTGCCGAGGCAAAAATCCGGGTATGGGAGGAGTTTGGAAACACCATAGAGAACAACTTCTGGATGGCCTCAAAGAGATTCTGGTCCACCATCCAGCACTTAGGAAGAGAATATAGTGTACCACCAACATTGTATATGGCAGGGAATGTGTACTGCTGACTCGGGACGTTGCGAGTCAGTGGAGAGGATACTTTGAAGACCTCCTCAATCCCACTGACACACCTTCCTACAAGGAAGCAGAGGCTTCAAACATGGAGGTGGGCTCTCATTTCTGGGGCTGAGGTCATAGAGGTGGTTAAGAAACCCCTAGGTGGCAAGGCACCAGGGCTTGATCATAGCTGCGGTGAGTTCCTTTAGGCTCTGGATGTGCTAGGGCTGTCTTGGTTGATGCACCTGTGCAACATGGTGTGGACATTGGGGAAAGTATGTCTGGATTGACAGACTTGGGTGGTTGTCCCCCTCATCAAGAAAATCCCACCCCTCACCCTCCCTGGTAAGATGTATTCAGGGGTCCAGGAGAAGAGGGTCCGCAGGACAGCAGAATTTGGATTCAAGAGGAGCAGTGTGGTTTTTGTCCTGGCCGTGCAATGGTGGACCAGCTCTATACCCTGGGCATGGTTCTGGAGGGGGCATGGCAGTTTGCCCAACCAATCTACATATGCTTTCTGAATTTGAAGAAGACATTCAACCATGTGCCTCAGGGACTGCTGTAGGGAGTTCTCCAGGAGTATGGGGTGCCAGAATCTCTTATATGGGCTGTCCAGTCCCTCTATATCCGGTGTCAGAGCTTGGTCCACATTGTCAGCCATAAGTCAGACTCATTTCCCTGGAGATTAGACTCCGCCAAGGCTGCCCTTTGTCACCGTTTCTATTCATTACTTTTACGGACAGAATTTCTCAGTGCATATGAGGGGGTGAGGGGGTCTGGTTTGCAGACCTTGGAATTGGGTCTCTGCTTTTTGTAGATGAGGTGGTTCTGTTGGTGTCATCAGGTCAGGACCTTTAACTCTCACTGGAGCAGTTTGCAACAGAATGTGAATGATGGGAATCAGCACCTCTAAATCCTGTCGTGGTAAAGAAGGAGCTGACCCAGAAGGCGAAAATCTTGATTTACCAGTTGGTCAAGGTTCCTATCCTCACCTATGGTCACGAGACATGGGTAGTGACTGAAAGAAGGAGATTGTGGTGGAAATGAGGAAAATAATGGATGGATCAAGATTTCCGCAATTAACCAATTTTCCAAAACAAATTATGTTGTACACCAGTCTGAGGGTGCCATTTTCTTTGAATTGAAAGTGATCTCCATACCGCATCTGTACATAAATATACTGTATGTGTAGACTGTTCAAAGAGCCATCAGTAGTAAGATGAGCACAAAGGTACAGTCCAGCAATTGAACTTAACCTCAACAATAAGAAAATATGTTTTTAATTTCAAACACAATTTTAGTAACAGAGGTTGTTGTTGTTTAAATCTAGGCATGGGTGTCAAGCAACACCCAAAGCCTTAGTAAGATGCAAGAGCAGTGAAAAAATTAAAATGGTGAAACAGCGACCATTATTTATCTGGATGGATTCTTAGATACCATTTGTCTTGTCTTGCATTTGCAATTTTCCCAACACTGTCTGAACAATAGGGACAAAACTTCAAACTATCCCTAAGCACAATTGGCATTGTTTTAGAGAAAGAAACTGAAAAATGTGAAAGAAATGAATCCAGCATACACTGTTGCGTGTCCAAAATAATGGTAATTTTATCTGACCTATTTCCTCATAACATAAGCAAAAACATCACCTTTAAGAATTATGCTAAAAATTTTAGCAGGACACAACAATGTCTCATAATCTCTGAAGGCCTTTGCTCTGGTCTAAGAGAAGGTCACATCTAACAGGGCCATGTTCACCATGGCGACACAAAGTAATCCCATCAGTGTGCATCAGCCTGTCTTACTGTATTTATCTGCAGGGTTTTCAGCTTTGGAACACTCCACATTGATTGCTGTCCAAAAGCAAATCCTGGTGTTACAGCAAGTAAACCACAACAGCAGAGCAATTCTACCTTCATGGTTATAAAGAAAGAACAAAAGGATGGAAACCTTCACCTGCCTGTGATGCCATGATAGTACTGATATCGAAATGGACTTTTCTGTGCTTTAAAATATACATTTTATAATATACCAACACAATTTGAAGACAAAGAGGAAATATTTTCTGAGAAGCACCGGTATATTTTAAATATTTATAAAGCAGTGCTTCTTTTAGTTTTCTCTTCCCATATCTTGATCTTTAAATCCAATTGAGGTCTCTGATTCTCCAAATTAAAAAGTTGCATATATATAAAAATAAAAAATAAATAAATTCAGTAGCATGTTCAAAAGTGTGTTTATGTTCCTGTCTACTGATTAAATATTTAGTCCTCTTTATCTCTACGCCTGAGTAACTCACTTTAATTGCAATGAGCACAAGCATGAAGCCAAGGATAGTGAGAAAAGAGTGGCAGGTAATTTAATGTTAGGAAAGTAACCTTTAAAAAATTCTCCATGTGTAATTTGTCACAGGATTAAAGATACTGTACATCACGATATCTTTTACTCCACTTTAATGTGAAAGAAAACTCAACAATATAAGTGACAATACAAAGTGAAAGACATTTGGATTAAAGAGTCTGGAACTTGTATGAATTGCATTGAATCTGTTTTACACACGGGGACAAATTTGTGTTAATAAACATTCCTTGAGATTAAATTTATCATGATCTAGCACTATATCAATAATAAATATAAACTATATAAATTAAGCTCAATTACTTTGAAGTACTGTCTTATATTATAAAAGATACAACTGTATTTTCTTAGTTCTGCACTTGATTAAAAGGTATGATAGTTGTTATTTTAACAATGTCACAAAATGAATTATCTACACATTTAAAATTCTCCTTGTGTTTTGTGATAAAAAGAGACATAGAAACACAAAAAGCAAGGTGACAAGTAAAGGTGCTGAAAATAATAAATAATTGTGAATGAAAACTCAGTTTCCAAGCAAAGACATGGCAACTCTGACTTTCCTTTGTGTCACATATTCAGTTTAGAGTTTTAATACATGCTTTGTTTTGAGTTGCACGGTTCATTTGACTAACAGTGTCTCTTCTAAATTGTCTGTTTTGATTGCAACCTCATCATTCTGCCATTTTGCTGCCACCACCTTATTAAAACCCTACAGTGAATTCACAAGCATGGTTGATGCAACCCCTTTTAACAGATTCACAGTTCTGACTGGAGAAACTTCAATAACAGGCACAGGGGAAATCTGGGGGGCGGGGGGACACGACTCCATTCTTGAAATAACGAAAGTTAACATATTGAGCTTTTCCCTCTCCATATGTTCAAAGATTATTCATGAATGTGGTGTTAGTAATGACATACCAACACTACATTCAACCAGTACAACACTAGATCAGTGATATTAGATGTTAAGTAGTGACTTAGTGTGTACAATGAAATAGTCCATGTTATTAGTGCCTCCAGGATTTTTTAAAATTTATTTTGGTTTTTCAGCTTCAGAAAAATGTTTTGAAGTAATGTCATGCAACTTCAACAAAGTGTTAACAGTGGGGTCAATACAATGAATTAACACAAAATCTATGAACCTAACTTATCGTTTTTGCAAATATGAATCAAACCTTTGAGGATTATCATGACCCGGATGACAACGTGTACGCCAGAATAAATACGATTTTTTTTTTTTTAAATCACCTTTTTTATACAGTATGTGCTGTGACATGGAAACTAACCTTCTAGAAAAGAAAAGGCAAGTCACCAGTGACATCATGCTGCACGTATTTTATACGAATGTGTTATTAATAAAAAAGCAGCTTCAATGTGAAGGCTCATAGAGAAAGGCGTTTTCATCACAGGGAAATTTGAAGTCAGGTAGGGGAAGCCATTCATCTGCCATTTATTGTGCTTTTCACTGATGAATCTCTAGATTTGTGGCAGCAACAGGCATAACCATTATTCATCCTTCAACTTCCATTTAACATGATCTATTACTTAGGGATGGTGACTGTGCCTTGAATGTTTCATCAAAAATGAAACATAGAAACCAACTTTGGCCATAAATTTTGGTAAAGATGGAATTTCTGCAGTAGGGAACTGTTCAATCATTTGATATGTGATGCAAGGACACCATGTTCACGGTGTGCGAGGAATTATTTGTTGATATCACCATTTGTCACATAATCAAAAGACTAACAAGTCTCCTTATCAAACATATAGAAACCCAAAAGAATGGGATTTTTTTTATACATGACGTCTGATAAATGTTAACACCATGAGTTTAAGCGTATGATGGTAGTTGCGTAATTTCAAAACAAATACATAAAATCTGTGATAGCTGTCATGACTGTAAACTGCACCATGAGAGGGTCCTGACATTAAATTGGTCAGGTCTCACTGACTTTTAGTGGCATCATTGTAAATTTTAGCAGATATGTTGGCCAAGTTTCAAAAAAAGACCTTGACCAATTTTTTAAAGCCAAATTCATGACAGTTGAGGGCCACAGTTGTGTATGGCAACAATTGATGAATGGAATTTCACAAAATTTTGGAAAGAAAAACTAAATGACAAGCGTTAACCAGAGTAACAAGTGTCATACTGATTAATCATGTTGGCAAGCCTAGACGTTAGAAATACTCATTATTAAGATAGTTTAAGGTTATTTGCTGATTGAAACCATAATGAATAACAAATGGTAAAATGGAAAGGAAAAAAAAAAAAGAAAGCCAAAAAAGTGCTGTGTTAATTGAATGTTAACAAAAGTGAAAATTTCTAAATATAGACACTTTGAAAAGCCATTTAGACTGTTTGAACAGAGGAGAAAAATTATATATTTTTAGTTAATCTTCATAATCTGAAAGAAAAGAAATAAGATGTGACCCTCCTTTTTGTTTTGTAGACCAAGGGTAAAACAAAAGTTCAAAAAGATTCACGAGAAGTAGTAGGAATGACAGCAACCTTTATTATTTATCAAATACATTGGGTTTTTTTTCCTTGCTAGTTTACAACAAAACCAAATATCTAACAATCAATTTTGTGTTTAAGCTCTTTTAAATTTATTTTTAGGAGAACAGAAAAGCAAAAGAACTACAGAGAATAGCAGCTATATCACCTGCAGCTATATCACCACCATCTTTCAATATTTCTAAAAAAAAAAAAAAAAAAAAGGTATTGAGCAACCTCTCCACACCCACACACTTAAAAAAAAAAAAAAAAAAAAAATTAGAGACCACTTCCCAAAGAAAACATGGTCTGTGAAAAATTAAAGACCAGCTAAATAGGTAATAGAAAGCCAAGCAGTTAAACAAGAAGTGCAATAAACATGATAGCTTTCTTAGGCATTTTTAGATTAGACCCCACTATTATCCCTGGATGAAGAATGTGTGTTTAACACACACTGGGCAATGTAAATGCAAGACGCATTATTACCTCCCCAGTGGCTTGAGGCAAGTTGAGGGGAGGGAAGATGAGTCAGGAGGCATTATCAGGGTAACAAAGTAAAATGAGGGAGTTTTAAAATGATGTGTTATTCTTACATCTGCAGGATGAAGTCCACTGTCAGACAGGTTCTATTTTCAAAACAAGGATGGATGGACATCAGGATGAGCTTTTTTTGGCTGCTGTCTAAGTTTCTGCAACGATTCAACTATAAATGAAGTTTGTTTTGTACTACATGTGAATGTTCACAATGACAAATACCTCTGAAGAAGATATTACAAGAAAAATTGGGTCAAGCTGTGAGCTGTTTGAGGTAGAGTATCACCTGGAGCTTTGATGCCATAGATGGAGACATTTAGCTCCTTTAAGGTTCCTGTCATATGCCAGTTTGTGGCGTCCTCGGCTCTGAGGCTGAGTATCTCATAGATCTCGTCTCCCCAGTTAAGCTTCAGTCACAGTAACCCGTAAGAATGACTGTGAACACCCTATGAATTTTTTTTTTCCGTATGCCTCTTTAAGGCAGCCTTATAAAAGGGCAGTGTCTGTAGCCAGTTTGTAAGTTCGTGGCCAGGTCGATGGTCTTCTCCAGGATTTTCTATGAACGTGCCATAAAAATCCTCTTCATAGGACCACCGTACAAATGCCTTAGGAACAACCCATGAGAACAATGCACAGTGTTCGTGGATTATTTAGGGTCATAAAATTGACCACAATGAAATACTGTTGTTTCCAAAAAATTGCACTTCTCACTTTTCATGAAGCATGGGGCAACATAATACAACACCTTAGCAAAGGTGTTACTGTCCATCCATAGGTAAGTCACCTTCGGACTCGCTGTCCAGCTCATGAAACAAAGTCTCATACTGGCCGTGGAGGTGCAGTTTCTGTATCCATGGCCGCACCCACCATCGTCACTGTCTTCTCTCCAGGTCCTCCTGCCGCTGTTGAACAAAAGTGACTACAACTGCTGGATCTTCTTCTTTGTCCCACAGCTGCAACTGTAGAAGGTGCAGCTGTAGTTTTCTCAGGACTTTTGTCAAGAAGACTGAAAACTTTTCCACAAATTTTCCCACAGATGTGATGATCAAGACACAAATATTTGGAAATATTGGATGGCCGCGACTTGTATACCTTGACACAATGTGCCGAAAGCTGTAGGATCTTTCTACCAATGACTTGAGATTGCTGTTAGTTGCCCATAGGGGTGCCATACAGCTACCTTACGGCAACACTTTTCGTAAGATGGCCATAAGTATACCACAGGTAGGTTCCAAGGCACCCTTACGAACCTTACGAACTCTACAGCCAGCATGTGGCAAAAAATTGGAAATTGAATGGCAGCCATACCAATTTCCTAAGAAAGCTGTAGAATACTATGCTCCCTTCACAAATGTCTACAAACTGCAGATTTCATAGGAACTGGGAGATTCATACAAAGCCATTGTTCATAAGAACCTTTGTGACCATAGATTTACTCATCTTGCAAATATACCGGTGACCTCCTGCTGTTATTGCTCTCATCATCCGTTTCCTAATTAAAAAAAAAAAAAAAAGTCCCCCTGGTGGGTTGCATTCAGCTTATGTTATCAACAAATCCCTCCCTTGACCCACCACCTCACGTTAGATCTGTTTACATTATACCTAACCCCCAATTAAGTCTACCCTCAAAGGCGAGATACTGGCGGGGCCAGCTCGACACACCACCCTGTGACAATTATTGTAAAAAGGACAGGCGGCATGCTAAATCCCAGGGTTAAGCACAGGGTATCTACCACTGTAAAAGGAGCTTTTACCTCTAGACTTTTTAGGAGGATGCCATGCTTTGAATGTAAAATATATTTTATGAGAATCTGTTTTGATAAGTGTGGAAAAGAGACATACAGTAACCCAACGAGCAATCAATTTGAGTGGAATAAAAGGTCTGCCTCACTGTCAGGTCATTTGCAAAGCCTGCAGCTTTTAATTTTAATTATCAATTGGAAAAATGAAGTAAAAACAGCAGGAATCATCAAGTGAAGCCTTTAAGTTTTAACTCAGATAACATACTTTTACTTTCTTTTCTGCATTAGAGTTTACTAAAAAAAAATATCTGTTTTGTACAGTCAAGAGTTCTACTACAGCATTAGTGATGCTGTGTTCATGATTGTTATGCAAAGAAAATGATACAAAGGAAATTACAAAACAGAATATTCCAATCCTATTTATTTTTCACAGTGCTTTGTAGATGACATGGCAGCGTCAAAGAAAGAAAAAAAAACTGTGTTGTCTGCCAAAAACAGGGCACAAGGCATGTTTTTTTTTTAGGTGTTATGACTGAACACATTTCACTGTAAAGAAGCAGCATTGCGAATCCCAGAAAGATGCGGCTGGATATCAATTTGGCCTGAAAACCATGATTTAATGCTTCTACTAGAAAAGAAACCAGACAGTTATTTGAGAAATAATTATTTCAAGAGGACACAGGGAAAAAGAGAAAAACAAATGTAAAATGTCAAAAAGGAGAGTTTCCAGTGAGTTGTAGGCCGAGTTAGCAGATATGGAGTACACAAGTCAAGGACTTGGATTCTGTTTCAACTCAAGCTATACGTTTTAATGACTTGGACTTGACTTGGACTCGAGCACAGAGAACTCCAGACTGGATTCGGACACAAAGTTGGATGACTTGATAACAAAACACTGAATTAGAAAATGGACTGGAACACAAACATAAGAAGACAAAGTTTGCACTGGTACCATTTTGTGTTAACATACAAACAGAATGTTTATCCTCAGGGTAAACTCAGGTATAGTACATAGTTTAGTATGTACTATGTACTTTAGTACATAGTTTTAAGCACTGGTTGATTTCAACTATGGTACCTATTACTGGCATTTAATAATCGAAAAAGCGCTGGTCATACTGGATTTGTGTGAAGAGGACTGTTCTCACTTTTGCCCCATGGGTTTGCTTTTCTGCTGACTCATGGCAAGCCAAATTTACAGTTCTTTCTTTTTTAAGTGAGGAGGATCCAGAGGTACAGTAACTATTAGAGTGCAGACCTTGACCATGATTCATAGCTGACATTGTCACAGAGCTATATAGTATATGCACTTTCTATACTATGCCTTCTGGCAACCCCTGCATGGTTGTTTATTCACTCATTCATTGATTTATTCTGTCGTTTGCTTCTGTAATGCAACTCCAGTAATTTCTTTGATAATCTTTGTGGATGTGAAAGCACAATTTGCATAAGCCAACTATTCTGGTTTGTATCAAATTCATTGGAGTTACAAGGACTGCATAAAATAAGCTTGAATTTGGCATAATATACCAATTTGGTCTGAACAGACTTCGCAAAGGCAGGGCTCTGCCTGAAAGGACATACTGATAAGATAGGCAGTGAGAGACAATGAGGATTCCATTTTGTTTTACTAATCCATTATATATGCATTGCAAATCAACAACACAAAGACCATGGCTTAATCTGTTTTTATAATGCAAGTTCAGAGCAGAAATCAGGAGAGGGGCTGGTTGTCAGTGGGGGAAAAGGTCAGAGATTCGGTATAATGGATGCAAAACTCTGACAAAAAAGGGTTTTAATTAGAAGCTGACTCAAAGCAATAAGCACCTTTGAATTTGTTATGGCATAATGTTTATTAATGTGTTTGTTCCCTGGCTTAAACACAACATCATGCACTCTGATTATGATATCAAAGAGGGGCAAGGCAGCTGGAACCCAGTTTAAGCATCAATGCTTTTCCACAGCACAGACTAGTGGAGATGTAGGGTTAGTTATATTAGGAAGCTTACAAAATATACGATGTATTGGGATACAAAACATTTAAATGCAAATACTGGTTGATTGAAATGGCACTAGGCAGGCTAAGAGTAAAGACTGTCGAAACTGATTATCCCTGCATTATGGAACAAACAATACTACAGGCCATTATTAATATGATACAGGTATCTAATTCACAGATTATATTATCTGATTTTCAAGTACTTTTTAAACAGTGCAATGCACCATCACACTTACCCAGAGAGTCATTCTGAATAAGGCATTCTGCCAGTGTCAGCACTGAACCAGATGACTGCCTCTCATCTAATGGAAGCATCATTTTCAAAACAAACTCAATATACTCTATCCCTCTGGGACCCCCTGCATACAAAAAAGGAGTTGCTGCCTCAAATCTAAGGGGACACCATTCAAGGCCTCCTTCCATTGAATCAATAGTCTGTCAGGCATTGGCAGGCTTTATGCTTCTTTACTTGAGACGTGGTCCCAGCATGGGAGATTGATATCTAGTGAATATAATAGAGGCAGGAAAAGCTATTGAAAATCCCTGTAAGGATTGTGATGGAGTGCCTAAAAAATAAGTAACCAAATGGGATTCATGACAGTCTCACAGTTTAAACTTGTCAATTCACAAGATTGAGTAGAATTTCAAAGGGCTCTCGGTATGACTTAGGTGTGAAAGACAAAACGTTAGCACACAAGACACTTGGTCAAAACACAATACAGTTGGTGTGTTCTTCAACTCTGGGTTGAAATTTTGGCCCAATTCCATCTCTCACAAAGTACATTATAAATTCATTCACAAGGTTTGTGGTGCACTTTGGGATAAATTAAATGTTTGTAGTCATTTGTTTCCTCTGGTGTGAAAGTAATCACACTCAGGTGTGGATCCAAACAGGTTTAATCATCTGGTGAATTCTGGTGCAGTCCTCCTGATGAGAAGCCAGAATCAAAAGCATGAAATCATATGATTCCAGGCTCTGGCTGATGAACATGCCACAATTCTGTTTAATTAGTGCTCGCAACCTCCTGCTCTGTTTAACCATTTAACTTCACCCCTTCAAAACACAAAAGTCTATTTAACAAATATAATAATAAAGAAACACTATGTAAAACAAGTAAGTTTACTCATTTTAACCAGAATTAAAGGGTTACATAGTATTCAGGAGCTAGAAAAAAAAGAAGAAGCAGAGGCACTACTAGCCATGAACATATGACATTTACAGGCTTTTATAGAATTTCTACATGTAGAAATCTCACCTGATCAGAGCATATCTGATTTTGTAAAGCCACAACATTTTTTTGCTTCTTTCTTATTTTTTATTTAAATAAACAGATGAAATTTACATTTTTGGAACTTGGAGAATGTGAATTCTTTCCACAGCATGAGAGCTCACAGCACAATTTAGAATAAAATGTTTGGAATTTAATGTTGAGCAATTCTGCTTATAATGATGGGTCAAAACTATCATTCACTAACAGTGCACAGCTGTTTGAAAGAGAGGAGGACACCAAAAAAAAAAAAAAGAGAGAGAGAGACAAACCTCAAAACAAACAGGTTTTCAGGAATTTAATTATGCCATAAATACTCGCAGGAGATAGTTACCACTTCATTGTTTCAGTTTTGTTTTATTTTTTCCCCCAGTTTGCTAGCTAATAAATATAAACAACACTCTAGGTCTGTACACCATGCAGAATATGGACAAACTGATGAAGAGAAAAATGACTGAAAAAAAGAACACCTTTTAGGATGATTGCAGAGTTCATATCAAACAGCACAGGCAGAAAAGAGGAAACCAAACAGAAAAATATAACCATTTTTTTTTTAAATTACATCTGGACTCTTCAAAATGTCAGTCATCTCAGAATCAGTCCGATGGCAACAATCTCTGAACCGTCACTATTGATAAGTGTATAGGTCTCTGACTGCCGTGTTATAACTGAAAAACCAAAATCAGTTAAGCTTATTAAATGTACTCTGTCTCCTGGAATACTTTGTAGAGTTCAGCATTTAGTCAGCCTCCTTTTAGCAGTTAGTCAACCTAACCTTTTCTTCAGAAAAAGAAGCCAAATTACATCAATAAGAAAATGCATCTCTGCATAAATCAATCCATTACTGCTGGGCTGAGGAGACCCATTTGGAGTTTTGAAGTGAGTAGGGTCAGAAGGAGTGTGGTGATGACGTAAGCCCCAAATTTACAAGCACACTATGATCTCCACATTACTTTTTTGGAGGGTCATAAAGCAGCGTTTTTAAAAGCAATGACTCAGACCTGTAATTGGAATATAATCAAAGATGACAAACCTGACAATATGCACAATAATGATGGATATTTAATAGGCATATGTGCAAGTCTGTCTAGCATTAAAGATGGCTATATTGCATAATCTTGTTTCTTTTAAAATAAAATTAGTCAAGACTTATGGCATCAAGTCAAATATTTTTTCTATTTTTCCAACTTAACATGTACATACAAAACAACAGTTATGCAATAGAGAATAAAAACAAATGGAGTAAATTGTTATTTTTGTCATAGACTAATTCAGCGTACTAATATCAGCATAAGAACTACTCACAGTGAAGTTTATATTTAAAGCTCTTTTCCTATGTTTTGTATCAAATAGCCTAGCTTATTTTGATTCTTTTATTAATCAATTTATTTATATTTAATTTGATGCATCTGCCTGTGTTAGATGATTATAAAAACAATGGCTGGAAGCTGTCCCCAATGCTCAGCAGCTAAAGGCATCTAGCTGGTATGTGCTACTTGGCTAGAAAGTAGTCTAATTAAATTTATTGACTTTATAGTATTATTTATGTGCTTCATATTTGATCATTTTTATGGCATATTTTGGTTTAATTAGATGGATATCTAAAGGACAAATCAAATACATAGAACAAAGATTAATATTTAAAATGTCATGCCCTTAAAAAATGTGTCAAGGATATTAGATTTCCTGTAAATTGCCATAGTTGTTCAAATACTTGCAATGGCTAAATTTTAGTTGGGTGTACATCTGCTTGTCCCCTAAGAAGAAGGTGTCACTGCAGGTCAAACTGAATATCTTCTGAGAAACATCTACTTTATCTTGTGATGGATATCTATCCATTTCTATTGTGGCTGAATGGTCTTTTCCAGGACATAAATGTCCTTTTAAAGAAACACTGGGATACTGAATGGGTTGATAAATATAAAAACGGTGGGTATCAAATGCATTGACCTTTGCAATCAAATTATTCCATGTGTGTTTCTCCAAAGATTGAGAAATAACAGATTTAGTTGGACAGTTTTAAGCTGAGAGAAAACCCCTGAGGGAAGAGTGAGACTTAAGGTTATAGTACATCCCGTTCTTGTATATCTGAAATATGATGTAGAAAACATCAATTCAGTGACTGAATTTACATCACTGAGTTCAAAGCTTTTCCCCTACTACAAGCTCTAAGCTTGTATGAGCCTATGGGTAAAAATAAATAAATAAATAAAAATCAAGAACCATTTGCGCACGCCAACAAGAAATTGTTGAGATTCCATGGCTGAGAAAATACAGATCGTTTCTTTTTATTGTATAAAACTGTTATTTTTAAATCAATAAACTCATAGATTTGAGTGTTTTTGCAGCTCTTTTTGGAGTATTACGCAGCTTGTGCTTCAATGAATGTAATATTAGAAAGAAAGAGAAAAGATTTGCAACGGTGTTCAAAAGCCATTCTGGCCCAGCCTCTGCAGCTCCGAATGAGGGGAGCTCATTTGTAATGGAGCCAAATCATTTGGTGATGATCCAGTTATCATTTCACTGCTTCAGTGAGCACAATTGAGATTGTTGCGCTTATCAGTTATATAGCACCTGCACTGCGTCTGCACTACATAGTCCCAATACCACCTTCCCCTTCTGATCCTCTCTTGTCAGAGTTCCACTCAGTTGATAGTGAAGTTAAAGAAAATCAAAATGGCTGTGGCTCTGGTGGAACTGTAAGGGTAAAATCCCAGCAAGGAAATATTAGGCATGTTGACAAGATCCTTCCCCTCTTCTACACATTTTTCTACATTCACATTTCTGTCAAGCATCCATCACTTCAGGCAATGCTTAAGAGTTGATCTAGAAAATCAATGATATTGATATCAACTTCACTGACACGATTTATTAGTGCGCTATTTTCAGTTTTAGTTTTTTTCCACAAGCAGTGAAAATGAGACAGATTTTCTGCTAAATTTATAACTGCATTTATGAAGCTTTATCAATTGTCACATGACTGGTATAAAACTTAGTGCCTCAGGGACTTAGTTTCAAGATCAAGTTAACATATTTTCTTCAGATTTCTTACTTTTCCTTGTGTCTTGTGCCTCTGTAACATAAAATTTTTAAAAAGTTGTGCAAAGAAAAATAAGCTAGAATGTAATGATGAATCTTGAGTATGCATTCAAACACAGAAGAAAATGTATTTTTCCTTGCAGCAGGTCAATAGTTGACAGAGAAAGATTACATCAGTGACTTTTTTTTTTTCATAGAGCTATATCGAACATTGCTGATCCTAACAGTGATTTATTGTTTAACTGTGCCTATCTTTCATGAAAAAATCCTACCTGAAACTGTCTCTAGGGAGCCCTTGGTTACAATGTTGAATTTTGTATAGATCAACTAAGAGAAAAGATGCAGCTGGTGGGTGTATATCCCTTCAACAACCAGAGCACAGGCCTGGTATGGTACATCTCTTGACTATGTTTCACGTTTGCATGTTAAAGACAGGAGGGGGGAAAAAAGCACCTGGAAGTTTGTTCAACATGATTTCAAATGGTCAGAGGTGAGGAAGAAGTGAGCAGAGTACGATTATTTTCTCCTGGCTGCTTACCCCTGGCAGTGCGATTCAAGCAGAGGGGTTAATAACTTACTGTGACCCCAGATCAACACAGGCAGACTCCTCACACTTTACCACCCTATGCTGTCTTTTTTTGTAGTAATAAAAACACTGATTAGATTATGGGTTGTCAGTTTATGTGGTTTTGTCAAACATATGGTCAAAACCTGCATCGTTGTTTTATTACTCCATATAATGAAGTCAAAAGCATTTTCGGCATTCATTTTTTTAAATATGTATTTTTGCCCCTGCAGACAGATACAGCAGATGGATAATTGTGATGCAGTCAAGACATCTAAAAGTTCAGTGCTGAAAGCACAGTCTGATGAAATAGCCTTTTTCTTCTCCCTCCAGTGTAAATAATTTATAGGATGAAACAAAAATACTATTTTATATTTGACTACTATACAGTTATTTATTCACAACTTTCCCTATAATTGAAGCAAGGACGTCATTATATTACAGAATGAGCTTGTCACCTAAATAACGAGTTCTATAGTTTGTTTACAGCCTTATTACATAATACTCTATTTGGCTGTCTTAGAGAAAGTAAACATTTACAAGGGAGGGAGTGAAGCTTAATATCCTCACTATGTTGCTTAAAATAGAAACATGGACTCTCCTGGATCATGTAATAATCCTGCAGATTTATGCTGTGCCCCCCGCCAAGTTTAACAATTTTTTTTCCTTTTTTTTTGGAAAAATATTTACCAGATCAAGGCTGAGCTGAATTAAAATTTGGGAGTTAATTTACTTGCTTTATTTCATTTGTATTTTTTTTTTTTAAAAAAAAAGCTTATCATACTTGCTCTGGGGAAAAAATACGAAACGTAAAGACTTACTTTTTTCTTCAAAACAGCCACACAACAACACAATGCATTCCAGAATGCAACACAACAACAAACCTGGAACAGAATTGATGATGCCCAACATCAGGTCTTGAAAAGTGGCTTAGTGCCAATATAGCAATAAAACAAAGGCAGAGCCTCATAATATTTCTCATAAAAGAAATAAATGATATTAATAAACCTATGATCACTAAACTTTACAACCTAACAGTGGACTCTATGGCATATGACTACAGACACGTGCTCACTTTTTGCATCGGTTGTTATTATCAGGGGGTCTTTTAAAAATGTTCCTTGGTGAAACTGTAATGTACTGGTAACACAGATTTAAAAAAAAAAAAAAAAAAAAACATCTTTAATTTAAATCAGAAAAAAAAAGATAATGGGAACACTAATCAATACCAATTTTGCCTTCCATTCTACTCTCACAAGATGTGAGCCTACACAGAAAGAGTTTTCTGGTATCTCTGTTGCTGTGGAAGAGCTGTAGATGGATACTCATCTAGCTGTATTTTTCCCTTTAACTAAAAAATAAAAAAAATAACACTAAATTAAAAAAAAAAAAAAGCCTCTCTCTCATTGAGGAGATTAGGCCCTTTAACTGTGGCCATTAATCTCCACCATGATTTTATGACCTCAGTCCATTGTATGATTTTAATGGGACTTTTTCCCCCCTTTCTCTTCTCCTAAACCAGTCATATTAAAAAAAAAAAAAAACTCTTACCAGCTTTCAAGTTGAGTTTAAAGTTTATATGGTAGCAGAAAACAGAGCCAATGTTGCCATCAATGAGACCATAGACCAGGATAGGTGGCATGACACACTTGTGTGTATCACTGAGACAGTATGTAGATCACACAGCCATACAAAGACTGCACTGCTAAGTTTATTTATACCATCTTTGCAGCTATTTTTTTAATAAGAATTCTTCAATTAACACATCTGAAAATACAACAATTAATGAGATTAACTTAC